>JAJMJA010000010.1:0-395543 GCA_030568835.1 Kodamaea hsintzibuensis (nom. inval.)
CAGCAGGCGGTAAATCTTCTAAAGACAACAAACCTTCAAAGTTCAACCTCTTCAAAACAAACTCCTTCTGAGTTACAGTTAAAGTTACACCAACATCGGTAATGCTCAAAACGTTTGAGAGAATAGCTTCAAGGTTGACATCATGTCCATCGTAAGGATGGTGACTATCTTCCTTCTCACTCATGTTGAATTGTCCGATTTGAAGAAAATGCAACAATTTGCAGCCTTTATGAATGACAGATCTAGAGACTTAGAGTTGATAAGAGTCTTATAGAGCCATATACTCCTAAGGCATTTAATGGAGCCACACATTATCATACACGAAAGGATGTTAAATTGCACGGGGTTGATAAGCTATGAGAACAGAATTTGCACCCACGGAAATAACAAATACAGGAAAACTGCACCTTGTTTTTTTGTTGCACAAACGTTCAGGTAAGAATCTAACCTACCAGTGTATTTTTGTATTTTAAATTCTGTAGCTTGTTTCTTACAAAGTGTTGAGTATTATTGGAAGATATTGTTGAATGGATTGCCTGACATTAAGCCATAACACTTCTTTTGCAACACAGAGTGTATAACCTTAATGGAAAATGGGAACCTAAAAACTCCAGTTCTTACTGGTCCACCTGTAAAAGTTTGGTGCTCAAATTAACTTCTTGTACATTCAGAAAAAATACTTCAACTTTAAACTGGTCCACAAAACAATCTACAGTGTACTCAGAAGCTTATGTATAACTTCGTCACCAGTTCTTACAGTAATGGTAATGCAAGGTTGACTCGCCTTACATTTTTCAGACTCCACTGGTTACACATGATATTGCCTGTGATTTTGTGATTCATTTATTTTAGTTCAAATTAACTAGAATATGCTGAAGCGCCTAGATTGAATTCTTTTGTTGATAATCAACACTTGTAGATTGATTGGACATTGTGTTTACCACATCCTCAAACATAGGAGTTGTAAGAGAACACCTCAACATAGTGTAACGTGTTATTTCTATACTGTAAACAGGCAATATACAGGTGCAATAAGGGGTATCCAGTGGTGGCTGAAGGAGCAACAGGAGGTGAAAAAGGGTGTTATTGACAAAGTAACACCGATTCAAAACCTTATCTAGTAGACAAGCACTCTACCTGGTAGACTACAATTGTTATCTGAAAGGAATCGAAATGAGCCTCTCCGCCAAAAGCTGTAGATATCAATGTATAAAATAATGCTACTCCAAACAATAAGAATCGTTTAATTTAACTAATAGCGAGCCCTGAGGATATTAATTTCAAAGTGCGTCTGTTGAAAAGCAAATAAGTGGAGTATCACCTTCTCATTCAAAGCTGATTTACTAACTTTTGTTTGCCTCATGATTTGTAGGGAGATTACTTTAGTGGTTTTAAAGGTATATTGAACACCATTGCATCGCAAAATGTTCAATTAACTTAGAATACGAATTAGGAGATAATAAAATATTATAATCAACGCTAACACCACAGCAGTTATCACGAGAAATTATTTTTGAGGAATACAGAGATTTAGTTTAGGCATATAATCGTTCTACTCCTCACTCAAGACCAATGTTTCCTAATACCAGAATAGATTAAGTAGAGAGGAGGTAACCTCACAAACTATATAAAATATATGTTTGGTAAATGAAACAGGCCTAAGCTAAAAGGAAAAGTTAATGCCATTTAGAGAATTCACGGCCTCAGTTTAACTCCAAATTTCTGTTGGTAATGTAAGAGCATACTATCCATTTCAGTGTAAACTTAACAATGAACATGAGGACTAGAAGGTTGAGGTCTTGTCTTCTATTCTTCAGCTTATTGAAAGAATTTAAACCAACCTAAGCAGCGAAACAAACTCTGCATTTGAGACCTTCCTTCAGCTTTTAAAATTTTAGACTAGGGATGTTTTAAGTGAACTAGTCTCATCCAGATTCCCATTAAAATGGTACTTCAACTGTTCTATAATTTTGAGAAAATGTAAAACTATTTAATATCATGAGAAGAATTCTTCAGTCTTGTCAACTATGAACCCTTTGGACTTGAATAGTTTAAATAACAAATTGTGAAAAGTCCATCAATAAATTTGAGCAACGCCACCATTTCTGGAGATAGGAACCACGAGTGGAGAGGAATTTGGATATAAGGACAAATGGGAGATTGCAGTGTAAGATAAGGCTGGGATGACAAGGTCAAAATTTTGGTGGAGCTGACTTCCAAGAGAATCAAGCTAATTCTATAAATGGAAGTTCTTTGGTGTTGTTGACTTTTAGCATTAACCGTCTGAGTAGCAGAAGCATTATTGGATAAGAGGGTAGGCTTAACGGTATTGAGGCACTAGTATTCAAAGTGGCTTTCGCCTTAGTTTCACTTAACATTTACCGTAAGTTTCTACACCTTAGGTCCACAGGTAAACTACGATTATCATCACTCGGAATAAGAGTAATATGATTTTGATTTATCTAAAGTCTATCCCTCTCTCGGTCTTATATTCTGTACCCCTTTATCAGTTTGTCATCTGGTTCAAAATAGCTTGAACTACTTTGTTATAACTTCCGTAATTTTCTGTGTTCAATGATAGTGATAAACAGTCTAATACGGTTTCGTGATTGATAATATGGGTCAGGAATCTCAAAGAATTCTTGGAGTACTTTGCTAACCCAAACAAAGTTGCTCACGAAGTTTTCCTTTGTGAGTCAAAATACTTTAGAAATCAGAAACTTCAAGAAAATGAATCTCCTACATGAAGTCGCTATTTTATACAATTAACAATTCAAATGATTACCAACTGATCTCAAGAACTGCAATTCAGAGTCGATAGTCAAAAAAAAAAATCCTGGTCTGGTCCTCGTGTGAACAAAAATTGATATTTGTTTTGCTTTTGGGTTTGAAAGCTCACGTTGCAACCATAAGTAGCCTGAGGTCAAGGTTCTACGTCAAACCAACCTAACTACGTTGACGGATTCTAATATCAAGAAACAGTATAGTATCCATCACCTTAAACTACCTACTTAATTCTGGGTTATTCAGACTACTATTTGTGCAGGTATAATTCATCTTCCCCTACCCCTTGCATCTACTTCAGAGCTCACCTACTCTTTTAGTATTAATTCTGATGCTAGTAAGGTATCGGCTATACATATTAGAGTTAGATATTGCTTGATTCCCATCTAGAACGACTAAAACTGCCTCAGCCGAGACGTAAACATTCTTAAAATACTCATTTTATACTAGCTGCAAAAAATTTAATAAGAAGAAACAGTGTAGACAAGCGAATTCTAGTTGTAAGAGAATGTGGAGGTTTATCTTCTCTTTACTAGTTGGTAATAACATAAACTATTTTGGACAAGTTCTTTGTTTAAATCTAATACATATTTAAGTAGTAACTGTTACCTTTGTTCTATGTCAAGAAGATTACTTCTTATTTATACTGGTATAGGTAGATTTTCAGTGATCTTATCTTTACCTCCTTCCTACTATCTCAGGGGCTATCAACCCTTATTTAAGGTCCATTAGGGAGTGGTATGTGTAAATAAACAAATATATCACTTCGACATAACTGCCACGGTGATTAGGCTGTGGTGTGCATGCCCACTTTAGTGCCTACAATCTCACAGAATCATATTGAAAATTTAGAAATAAATAGATCATGGGAAGTGTCCCTTTCTAATCCCGAAGTAACCGTCAGGAGCATCAGCTGTAGCATTCAATAAACTCTGCCTTCCTACACCTCCATCAACTCCGTAATTATTAACATCGTTCCCCCACCACAGAATCGGCTTTTCATGGTATTGCACAGCAAAGAATATAATAATTGCACTGAACGCTATACCAGCAGAAATAGCACTGGAGAGGACATAGTTGTATTTAACCCAAAAGGAAAGGAAGCGTCTCTTTATGTACCACAAAGATAAAATGCCAATGTAAAGACCTCCAGTGTAGTAAGACAAATTGTATGGAGCAAATTGGTCGAAGCCAGAGATAATGATTGTAGGTTGAAAATTTTTGGTATACTTTCTAGGAAGGTACCACTTGATGACAATACAGAGAGGAGCAGCAAGAAATCCAATTAAGAAACACCACTTCAAGACTGGGTAAATACCACCGAGAACTTTTCTAGGACCAATAACACCCCAGATAATAGATGCGTTGTAAAAAGTTGTTGCATCTGGACAAGTGAATTTCTGTTTCTGGTGTGGTAAACAATAATCTTTTATGTTGTTCATCTGGAAGTTTAAGATTGCAAATCCAACAAAAGTTTGAATCAAAACTGCCAATATCTGACAACGGAACAAGGACCTCGGTGGAACTTTCAAGTAATGAGCCGCTTTTTGATTTGCTATATAACTTTGAGCTTGGCCATCAATGTTGTACCCAAAAGCCTTGACTGTCATCATAGCTTGTGGGTTACCAGGTAGTGCATACCCAATTATTAACTCCACCAAAACGTTGAGCCCAAACAGAAAACCTGTTCTTGAATAAAGAGATAAAATTACTAACAAGAAGACAAAATTGATTCCAACAGCAAAGAAAATCGTCCACACCGGAGTTTCTGCTGGATATAGCTCCACACACAAGATAGCTAGAACAATCGAGATAACCATCACCAATGTATACACCCACTCAGGTACTTCTGGGTAACGGCTCATCATCTTTGAATGTGGGTCATTGAACCCTTCATAAGTCGAGAGCCTGAAATTTTTGATGGTTGCAAAAAACGATTTAAAAGAGGCCCATATCATCTTATAGTTAATCACCAGTTCGTACACAAATACAAATGGAAACATTGCAAATGTTGAGCCATAGCCCACTAAGTTACCTGCAGTATAGTACGGAGGTCCAATCTTTTGGTATTTCTCATTGTCAAATTGACTTTTTGAATTGACAACTTTCCTGACCTGGTATGGCTTTCCAGTGTTAGTGAACAATCTATTACTGTTGATAGGTAAATATGCTGACCAGTAAAAGTTTGAATAATAAATTCCAGTGATGCAGAAGAATCCTAGAATAGCACCAATATATTGGTTGACTTGGGTATAAAGTGGAGTAACCATCGTAAATGGGTTGATAACGTTCCAGTCAAAAGTTGGAATTGGGTTCAATCCAAGTCCACCCTGGAATCCAGTAATGACTGCCAAATTGAAATTGTCAGGTTTAATCCATGTCAACCAATTGAATGTGGAGAGAGCTGTGAACAAGTAGTCCGGAATCCAGAAGTACACGAAACTAATAGCGAACGTTAAGAAGAAGATGTTATATCTAGATATAGTCCATCCATTTATATTTTGCTTCTTTTCAGGTGACAAGAGAGCCTTGTTGAGAGCTAATGTTGGTAAGACAGTAGGCCAAAACGCTTGCACTGGGTATACTGCAAATTTCCTCATAATACCAGCTAAACCGAAACCCATATAGTTTGAAGACAAAAGTAAAAGTATTTGATATCCATAAGTCACCCATTCATTTCCGTAGAAAAGGGACATTTTCTGTACTTGTATATTCCAGGTAACGTACGAGGTATTAACCATATTGAAGAAGAGAGTTGCTAGCATTTGTTCTTTGCCCGACCAAGGTCCAGGATTCAAATCGATGGTGTACTTCCAAACTTTGAATCTCCACTTGGGTAAGACCCATGCTAAAAGCATACCACAAGGATAGAGGAAAATTTGGACTATATCTGTGTTTAACTGGATGTTAGGCTGTCTTTCTTTAAAGAACTGATCAATTACCGCACCAATTGCTGACCAAATAATGCCCAAAATGTATACTCTGAGAGTCTCACACGGAATATTTGGATCATCAAATGGATCGCAGACAGATCTAACTTCAGGATAAGGGGACCAATTCAGAATCAATGCTGCCTCTAATCTCACTTGGAAATCCCAATCTTTAATTACCAAATATGTATCAACGCCGTTTTCATTATTTGAGCTTCTATCGACCTCTTGAATCGAGTAGTTTGAATTTGTTTTCTTATCATTCTGAAACTCCACCTTTTCATTAATCCGAGAAGAAATCGTCTCAACCAGAGAATAGTTGACTAACCTTTCGAACAAGTCATAGTCATGTGGAGGAAGATTCGCATCAACGGCATGATCTATTAAAGTATCGGAAAGGATACTGACAGCATCAGCAGTACTTAATACTTCAATTTTCTCAATAATAAAGGAAGCAGCAGGCGGTAAATCTTCCAAAGACAACAAACCTTCAAAGTTTAACCTCTTCAAAACAAATTCTTTCTGAGTTACAGTTAATGTGACGCCAACATCTGAAATACTCATAACATTTGAAAGAATTGCTTCAAGGTTGACTTCATGTCCATCGTATGGATGGAGACCACTACTTGGTCCTTTTTGGCTATCCATGTTGATCTAGTTTTAATCGAACAAAATGTAATAACTTGCAGCCTTTATAAATGCCAGAATAGATAGGAGCCAGTTACTCTTAAGGCATGAAAAGGAGCCACATAGAATCCACATGAGAGGAAGCTAAAGTGATTACTGAGTTGATAAGCATTGAACTGAGAATTTGCACCCAAGGCACTCAAATACAGGAAAAATGCGGCGCGGATATATTCAACTATGGAACACAAAAGTGAAGATATGAATTCTACACACAACCAGTCTCAAGTCGTATCTTTAGTACTACAGCTCGTCTCCTCCGAAACTTTTAAACTAACGAGTATTATTGAAATAAGTCACTGAATTCATTGACTGATTCTATACCGAAATACTTTTGAAATTTGTGGAGTACAGAGTTCAAACTTGAAGGAAAATAGGACTGATCCTTACAGAGTATGATGCTCAAAAACAGAATTAACCCAATGCACATTGAGATAATACTTCAATCTTTAGCTGGTCCATATCATGAACAGCTCACGACAACAATGAGCCTTAGATACCAACGAAAGTAAAGTAAAAGTGATGCTAGATTGAGTTTTATTTTCAGGCTCAACCGATATGATAATTATAATGTTTTGTGATCCATTTTATTTTTAACTAGAATATGCTAAAGAGACTAGATTAAATTCACAATTAGATATTTGAACTTTAAAGACTGATAGATACGTGTGTTTGTCTTATTATCGAAGTTTAGCTTGTTAGTACATGATATCTTAGTACAAGAATTTGTTGTTTAGATTTATAAGTTAGCAGCAATACAGGTGTAATAAGGGTTTCCAGTGGTAATTGATAAAGCAACAAGAGGTGAAAAAGGGTGTTTTGTGACAATGTGATCTTTAAGTTATATAAAAAAAAGTCTATCTGGTCTACCACAATTTGTTATCTGGAAGGAATTGAAATGGGCGTCAAATCTACAGGTTTGATCCTCAATTTCAATAATGCTTCTCCTAGAAATGAGAATTGATGTAGTTATCTAAATGTATGCTTGAAAGTAATTCAACGTATATCTGGTTAAATGGGTAAGATTGAAGTTTTGCTTCTTCACTATCACCCTCTGGTTCAAAGTTACTCTACTTTCTAATGTTTCATTAATTATGTATAAAAAACGATCACTCCACATATTGGAAACCAGTTGTGTGGCTCAAGTAGAAATTCAGTAAGTTTTGAAAGGATACCACCAGTAAGGCATCCAATAGCACCGTGAAATGTTTAGTTAGATTCGAGAAAGAATTGGAAGTGGTACAGATGTATTACATTTATTACAATAACGATTGCAATGCTCATATACTGCTGAGTTACCTTGGGTAATTATTTTTGAGGAATAGTTAATTTGCCTAGGCATACCGCGCTCTTCTAATCCCTAATTAGTTTTAAGAACAGGTTAATAGACTCTTATACGAAAAAGAGGTAGAAGGAGATAAAAAACACCTTATGAACTGTCCCGGTAAATACTAGGAGTGATCTGAATAACAAAGTTCATAGTCAATTCATTTGTGCTTAAAATCTACCGGCTGAATTCAACTTCAAGCTGCTGCTGCTAGTAATGTAGTAGAGGAGTGTCTATTTGAAAGTAAACCTAACGTTGAGCTTTAGGACTCGCAAATAGTTTGTCTTCAAATTTTCACTTGAGTGGTAAAGTGAATGCCAACTATACAAACGCAACAAATTCTATAATCAAGACCTCAGAGAGTTTTAAAGATCTAGACTAATAAAATATGTTATAATTTCAGTAGTTTTTTCAGATAATTCATAAAGGATAACTCTTCGACTCTTCTACAATTTTGAATAGGTATAAATTTTTTAATAATTAGGAGAAGAATTCTTCAGTCTTGTCAACCATGAATCCCTTGGACTTAAAAATTCTAACCAAGAAGTTGGGGAACGTCCATCCGTAAACTTGAGCAACACCACCGTTTCTGGAGATAGGAACCATGAGTGGAGGGGAATTTGGAATAGAGTACTTCTTTAAGTTATCAATTGGTCGACCATCGATTTGAACTGAAAGCCAGCTCTTGATAACTCCAGTTTGGAAGTAAATGATGTCAACAAAGCTGTTAAGACTTCCAGAGACGATATCACCCGCAGCCAAAACATTAGGGTGACCTGGAATTCTCAAGTACTCGTCAACCCTGATATATCCCTTTAAGTCTAGAAAAGATTCAGGGAGAAACTGGGAATTTGCAGTGTAAGTAAAGGCTGGGATGACAAGGTCGAAATTTTGAGTGGTGTTGTCTTCAAAGACAATCAGATTGAGTCCATAACTAGATGCTCTTTTTTTGTTGATAAGTTCAACACCTAAATCCCTAAGCTTTTGAGTGGCTGATGAACTAAGTGATTCAGAGGCTCCACTAAGCGGTCTTGAAGCGCCAGTATACAAGGTAACTTTCGCCTTAGTTTCATTAGCCAATTCACCTGAAGTTTCAACACCAGTAGGTCCACCTCCTATAACAGCGATAGTCTTAGCAGTCTTAACCTTTTCAGAAAACAGCAAGAACTTTCTCTTCGTGTACTCAAAGCTTTCAATATTGTCCAACTTGAATGGGAACTCAGACTTAGCACCAGAAGCAATTGCCAAATTTTGATAAGTAATAGTACCTTCACTAGTACCTGCATATTTGACTTCCTGCTCTTCAAAATCAACACTTACTACATGCGCTTCAATGTATGAAAACTTGTGTCCATTTCTCTTTGCAACAGCTGAAAAGTTCTTAGCAAAGTCAAATGTTGACTTTGATATACTCTTTGGTTCAACCAACACGCGAGGCAGAGAAATCACGTTCCATGCCTGCTTCGATGGCGAGATAATAGTTACGTCAACGGGGTTTTTTCCCAGAAGAGCAGCTTTTGCAACCGTAATCCCAGCGAAAGAAGAACCAATAATAACAAGTTGGGTCATATTTGTTTTGTAGTAGTGATTTTTGGAATAGAATTCAGATAACAAGATATCGACCTAACTTATATACTGGTTGAGACTAGGACAAATTTGAACAAATCTCTAAACAGCTGTATTTAGTACTATCACCGAGTATACACACGGCCATAACATAGTATGGCCGTTTATTTGAGAATTTTATTTTGTGTTATTGAAGCGACATATACGTTACTATTGCAGCACGGCTTTCCACTGGTTTGTACTCAATATGGTTTGGATATGTTGCATGGACCGAGAGTAGACTTGCAGTGATCTGGGGGTAATTACAAATCTGGCTGTACTCTACTCCGCAGATAAATTACGTTTATCATCAACTCGGAATACGAACAATAAGATTTTATTGAGCTCTATCTATTGTGTGTACTCTTTCCGTCTTATATCCTTCACCCCTTTATCACTTTGTCATCAGCTTCTTAGTGCTTCCCTGCTTTAGGAATCTTTCCCGCAGTAACTGTGAATTTTCTGAGTACATTTAGAGCAATAGACAGCCTAAAGCTGGTATGTGACTTGAAAATATCGGGCCGGAAACTTCGAAATTTCAAGGAATAACTTAATAAACCATAAGTAACTTAAAGTCATTGGTTGCGCCCTAAACCCACCCGTTTTAGTTTAGGGATCCAAGTACCAGTATAGTATCCATTATCGTAGTAGTAACAAGTAATTGACTTAACTCTAGCTTGCACAGAAAGTAAATTTAACCTTCTACCCTTGGTCCTAACTGCTCCCTTTCAAAGCTCATCTACACTATTTGAAAACAAGTATCATAACAGATTCCCATAATAGGCCAGATACTAAGATATCAGCTATACGTAGAATTCACATTTAGAAATAGTTGGCTTCACTTCTACTCTGACGAAATCCGTTTAAGCCGTATTTTGTAGAATTTAGAAATTATTTTGATTCTGGTTGCAAAAAGTATTAGAACTGTGAGCAGAAAAGAGCGAAACCTTACTAATTGTCAAAGTATATATATTTCAGTCTTCTTTTACCTAGGAGGAATAGAATATTCATTTTAAATGAAGTTTCCTCTTTAGAATACTTGACTAGGAGAATCTGTTGCTTTTGTTCCAGACAGGTTTTCTTTGTTTTAGCTATATTATATTTAGATCGTTTATTCGCTGGTCTCCTTCTACTTCTTCCTTTTAGTTGATTCGTGAGTAGACTGTACGAACGCCTATATAAAGTATTTGTTTTCTTCAAACTCAGTTTTCCATGGTAACTAAACTGTGTTGTGACTTTATCTAAGCTCACCAATGTGATAGTGTACTTAGAGTCTGGCACCGAACATAATGAAAGTTTAGAATAAATAGATCATGGGAAGTGTCCCTTTCTTACACCGAAGTAACCGTCAGGAGCATCAGCTGTAGCATTCAATAAACTCTGCCTTCCTACACCTCCATCAACTCCGTAATTATTAACATCGTTCCCCCACCACAGAATCGGCTTATCATGGTATTGCACAGCAAAAAAGATAATAATAGCGCCAAAAGCTATACCAGCAGAAATTGCACTGGCAAGAACATAATTGTATTTAACCCAAAAGGAAAGGAAGCGCGATTTTATGTACCACAACGACAAAATGGCAATGTAAATACCTCCTGTCAAATAGGATAAATTATAAGGAGCGAAAGTTATGAGTCCAGAGATAATGACAGTAGGTTGGAAGTTTTTGGTATACTTTTTGGGGAGATACCATTTGATGGCAATACAGAGAGGAGCAGCAAGGAACCCGATCAAGAAACACCATTTCAAGATTGGGTAAAGACCACCGAGAACTCTCTTTGGTCCAATAACACCCCAAATAATAGATGCGTTGTAGAAAGTTGTTAAGCCAGGACATGTGAATTTCTGTTTCTGGTGTGGTAAACAATAATCTTTAATGCTGTTCATCTGGAAGTTCATGATTGCCAATCCAACAAAAGTTTGAATCAAAACTGCCAATACTTGGCAACGGAACAAGGACCTTGGTGGAACTTTCATGTAATGAGCCGCTTTTTGATTCGAAATGTAATTCTGAGCTTGGCCATCAATATTGTACCCCAAAGCCTTGATTGTCATCATAGCCAGTGGATTACCAGGGAGTGCGTATCCAATCAATAATTCCACCAAAACATTAAGGCCAACCTGATAACCCGTTCTTGAATAAAGAGTAGTAGTTAATGGCAAAAAAACAAAGTTAATGCCCACCGCAAAGAAAATCGACCAAACCGGAGTTTCTGCTGGATAAAGCTCCACACACAAGATAGCTAGAACAATCGAGATAACCATCACCAATGTAAATACCCACTCGGGAACTTCTGGGTAACGGCTCATCATCTTAGAATGTGGGTCGTGAAACCCTTCATATGTCGAGAGCCTAAAGTTTCTGAGGGTTGCAAATGATGATTTAAGGGAAGCCCACATCATCTTATAGTTAATCACCAATTCGTATACAATTACAAATGGAAACATTGCAAATGTTGAACCATATAACACCAAGTTACCTGCAGTATAGTATGGTGGGCCAATCTTTTGGTATTTCTCATTGTCAAATTGACTTTTCGAATTAAGAACTTTCCTAACCTGGTACGATTTTCCAGTATTGTTAAATAACCTATTACTGTTGATAGGTAAATATGCTGACCAGTAGTAATTTGAATAATAAATTCCAGTAATGCAGAAGAATCCTAGAATAGCACCAATATATTGGTTCAATTGGGTATAAAGTGGAGTAACCATCGCAGTCGTCGGATTAATAATATTCCAGTCAAAAGTAGGAATTGGGTTAAATCCAAGTCCACCCTGAGACCCAGTAATGGTAGCCAAGTTGAAATTATCAGGTTTAATCCACGTCAACCAATTGAAAGTGGAAAGAGCTGTGAACAAGTAGTCCGGAATCCAGAAGTATACAAAACTAATGGCGAACGTTAAGAAGAAGATATTGTACCTAGATATAGTCCATCCATTAATATTTTGCTTCTTCTCAGGAGACAAGAGAGCCTTGTTGAGAGCTAAAGTCGGTAAGACAGTTGGCCAAAGAGCTTGCACTGGGTATACTGCAAACTTCCTCATAATACCAGCCAAACCGAAACCCATAAAGTTTGTTGACAAAAGTAAAAGTATTTGATATCCATAAGTCACCCATTCATTTCCGTAAAACATAGGCATTTTCTGAGCTTGGATATTTGAGGCAACATATGAAGTAGATGTTACTGAGTAGAAGAGAGTCGCAAGAATTTGCTCTTTGTTCGACCAAGGTCCAGGATTTAATTCAAAGGAGTACTTCCAAACTTTGAATTTCCACTTAGGTAAAACCCATGCTAAGAGCATACCACAAGGATAAAGAAGGACCTGGACAACATCTGAGTTTAATATGATATTAGGCTGTCTCTGACTAAAGAATTGATCAATTACCGCACCAATCGCGGACCAAATAATGCCCAAAATGTATACTCTGAGAGTCTCACAGGGAATACTTGGGTCATCAAATGGATCACAAACAGATCTAACTTCTGGATAAGGAGACCAGTTCAAGATCAATGTCGCCTCCAATCTCACTTGAAAGTCCCAATCTTTAATTACCAAGTATGAATCAATACCTCTTTCATTACTTGAGCTTTTATCACTCTCTTCAGTTGAATACTTGGAACTCATTCTCTTATCATCTTGTAATCCTGTTTTGTAATCGATATTAGAAGGTACCATCGCCACCAGAGCATAGTTAACCAACCTTTCAAACAAGTCATAGTCGTGGGGAGGAAGATTTGAATCATCAGTATGATCTTTTAAAGTATCCGAAAGGATGCTGACAGCTTCAGCAGTACTTAATACTTCTATTTTCTCAATAATGTAGGAAGCAGCAGGTGGTAAGTCTCCTAAAGATAACAAACCTTCATAGTTTAACCTCTTCAAAACAAACTCCTTCTGAGTTACAGTTAAAGTCACTCCAACGTCGGTAATGCTCATAACATTTGAGAGAATAGCCTCGAGGTTGACTTCATTTCCATCTTGTGGGTGCAGACCTTCAGTTGAATCTTTAACGTCATTCATGCTTTGGTTTGCTTGAATTGTAGAAAATGGTAACATTAAATAGCTTTTATGAAGTCTATCCAAATTACGGAGAAGATAAGCGCCATTCACTACTAAGGCATAATATGGAGCCACATATTATCATGTTCGATAGGGATCTAAGCTTCCTACTTGTTGGCAAGATTTGTACTGAAAATTTGCACCCAATATTTAAATGCAGGAGCAAGAAGAATTATGCAACATTGACATATTTCAAACTTAGGCACACAAAAATAAAAACTTTCGTTAGAATGGACTGCTAGATTCTTTAGATGCTCACAACAAATGGTTGTCGTGGGATAGAACTAAACAGTTAATAACATATCTTAGTTTTAGACAACAAATTCAATACGTGTACGGAAAGAAATAAATATCAACAAAGTAACTATCATAACTAATAACCTTCGCCGTCAAGAGGTCGAGTGAACTACATTTCAACTGAAAAGTTGGGCACGAATCAAACAAAAGAAATCCTTCATACAATTTCAGAAAAATACTTCAATTAATTGAAACGTACAAATGAAACATTGAAGATTTATATTACACTAACTTGATTCTCTACAGCCCGTGGGCAGTAACTTTTCTGCTGTAACCACTAGTTGAATACTCGGTTCAATACTCGCATTAATTATTTTCATATGACGGCTCAAATGCCAATGTGTAAGGCCCTTTAATTTTTTTATTCCTGTAGCATGAAAGAACATTATTGAAGAAAAGACCAGATTAAATCTGTTATTTTTAAGATCATAAAGCGTATACTTGTCAAAGAAGTCATCCTCAGTAAATTCAAGATGACGTGATACCAAGAAACAACCTAAGCCTGATTTTTCTTGAAGTACAGGAGTTGATAAGGAACCAAGTAGCTGATGATGCAATACGAGGTGAAAAAGGGTGTGCTATGAATTGCACCCTGGCCGAGTATATTATCTCCGTAGAAAGAACTGCATCTCACCTTCTACAATCGTTATCAAAGAGGAGATGAAATGAGCCTCGAAAATATATCATTTTACTAACAGCATGCTAGAATAATTCTGATTCGTAACAATCAGAACAATATGTTGTCTATTCATAAGCTTAATATCACCTTTCGAGGAATTTCGGTTGAAAACGTGTGTGGTGTTTTGTATCATCAGCAACGAAAGGCTTTCATGGCTCCTCTACTTGTTTAATACTTTTCTAAGTATACAAGAAATTACGTTCTTCGTATAAGTAGGCCTATGGAATGTTAGTTATTGCTTATTGTGTTAGTTAAATTGATTGTAGGGTCCACTCTTTGATCTAGTCTGGGTACAACTTTAGCACGTTCATGCTAATCAATTTCTTGGTATGTTAGTACACCCCACTTTCATATTGTACACGAGTAGACTCTGTTTTGTACTTCTTGATTGGTTCCTCGCTTCCTTATCGGCTAGTTTTCACTTGACGTGTAACTCCATTCTCTATGTCAGCCTACAACAATCTTATAGGCTTATAAGTATCAATGTTAAAGATTATATCTACATTCAGTGTACAAGTAGATTTCATTGTGATTGGGGTGATATCGTATCAGTCTGTATTTGTTCATCTTAAATGACACCTGGTTGCATTCGCTATTTCGCGTATACCAATCAAGTACGGTTTAGTGGGTTGTAGATTACACTATCAGAAATTACTAATTCTGATTATATGAAGAAGGCTTCTACATCTACACACGGGCAATTGTAAGTCAAAAATTTCAACTTAACTTCAAAATACACAGATATTAATTTAACTCAACTTTAGAATTGCTGAATCAATATGAAGAGTCGTGACTTTTGAGCAGACTGCATTTTCTGTGATACTGAGCTTTAGAAATGCAATCAAATAAATTAATTAAGCGAATTGAGTTTGTTGCTTGAAATGATAGAAGACAAGTGATAAATAGTCCTATTGGCTTATAGTTAGATGGAGGAAGAGCCATTTTTTGAGCAGAGAATTCTTCAATTGTTGCAACCAAGTGTAAACTTAAACGTCCGAAGGAGCTTGACATAGACGATGAGAAATTCTGGTTTAGGGTAAGCTCGAGAGACGTATCTTGTGTTCAATTTGGCCAGAAGATATCTCTCGTACAAGTATGTGCGTTACTGTGCGTTACTGTGTAGATCAGTTAGACTCATTTAATACTTAGTAATGTTAGTCTGATGTTAATTAGGTGCAGTTGCTTAGTTTGCGCAAACACAATCATTGAGCCATAGCTCTGATAACTGATCTGAATACTGAAATTAGGAGATGCCTCATGCAGAGGCTGGATATTCTCCACTAATACTTATCCTTAAGTATGGCCGCTCCATGAACAAATGAAAAGTTAGAGATTGGGAGGTTTCAGTTAATTTCTTGAGTTATGTATCTCCACACTAGAATAAAAAGCAGTTCACTAAGTAAAGTGAACGCTTCTAGTTGGCGATATTCTTACGTATCATTTATATTTGTTCATAATTTTATTTTTGAGATGGTTGCAAAATCAAACAAGTAGCCCTTGAATGAAATAACATCCAATTTACCTAATTAATACACAGCCTTATCTTCTGATAGCGAATTTTGTAAAAAGGTCGGTTTCTCCTTCTATGACAGTTCTTTTGTTCGACGACAAATTCATTAGTCTTGGTTTGGAATCCGTAAGTCATCTACAAAGGAACTGAAGTCATGTTTGTGCTCTTTGTAATAGGTTTCAAAAGTTGAACCGTAAGCACTACAAAATTCTTCTGAATCTTTCATAGCACACAGTAAGTTGTCATCATTGAAACCAATATGGTTTTCAAGTTTATCTGTTGTTGCTATGTCTAACAGTTTTGAAGTTGTTTCGAACAACAGTGGAGAACCCAATCTGAGCAACTCACTGAAGAGGCCCTTGATTTCTAATTTATGAATAGTCAAGTCACTAATCAGGAGCATGAGTGTAAGATAGTCCTCTATGTACCAATCTGCTCGGTTATTTTCCATTTTGACAACGTTCCACAGTGAGATACCGTTTGAAAGTAAAACATTGTGTCCATCACATACTACTTCAGGTTTCAGTAGATCCCAACCAATCACAGGAATATCGAAGCCCACCATTGATGACACGTGACTGATCTTATATACCCGTTTCTTACCATTTTTTGTCTTCACAGTATCCATCACAACTACAGCAAGGTTTGGTCTATACATACTTGATCCACATCCACAATCATTGATGTGAGCTCTTGGGAAACCTGCCCAAACTTGGCGTCCTTTAGGTATAATACTTTTAGCTTTTGGTCCTAGAGCTTTTTCAGCAAGTAAATTCAAAGAAATCATTTGAGAACCTCCGCGCAAAGGTCCTACTCCCAGGCTAGTACCTGGCAGCGTTTCAAAGTCTGTATAACATGAACCTTCAAGGTCGCATCTTAAAACCAGCAATTCGGACCATCTGGTTATAATATAGAGATTCTTGTCGTAACCATTCTTTCTTCTCTCTTCGGAGTTAATCATAGGAGTCCAATTCTTTTGCATTCCATCTCTAGGTTTGCTAATGTCCACCAATTCTATAGCTTTGGTATAAATGGTGTTGTCATACTCTTTCATTGGACGTCCATCTACGTTAACTTTTCCTCGTTGGAATTGGAATGGGAATGCCATGAACATGGTACGTGGTAGCAGTTCTTCCAATTTGTCGTCGTTAAAGGCAGCTTCGTTGAAGTCAGGTTTATACTTGCGATGAAGTGAGTTATAAAGGAGAATTGGCTCGTCGTGTCCTGCTTTGTTTCTAATGAGTGAGATATGAGCATCTTCAGGTCCATAGAATTCGCCAGAGTTGTTTTCAGGTTCATGAAAGAAGGGAACCGCTAAGAATGATGGGAATTGAAGAACAGCCATTCCATTATTGTCAACTTTATTCAGCGGCACAGCCAAGCGGAATCCAGGACGTTCACGCCAATATTCATCGTAAACTTGGGCATAAACTAATGAAAAAATAGGACTGAATCTCATTTGAACTCTAGAGTAAACGATACGCAGAATTAACAAATGAACCCCATATTCCTCCAACCACACCAGTGAACCTGTGAATTTGTACCAATGCTTGCGATACAGACCTTCTTTTAACTGCTTCTTTGTATCTTCTAAGAACAAATGCGAAATTTCTTGAAGATAAGGATGTTTACCCAGGTCAGCTTCCTCAACAATTTGTTCAACCATAGGACGTAAATCCTCTTGAAGCAGTTTGGCAGGACTGATATTAATGTCAAGCTTGTGTAACAAGTCGCTGGCGCAGCGTGTCATGTCATCTTTGATATTTCTCACAGTGTTATAAAGTTTTATAGTATGCCTTGAGAAGGTGGAAGTGGTTTGGCCTGCAACGTCTGAAGTATCTGGACCTGTAGAGTGACGGATAATAGCTCTACCACTGTACATATCCTCATCAAAGTGTTTGTTGGCATATTTTACCACATCACCTTTGAAACTTGTTGGAAACATGAGCACAGGATCAGAGCCATGATAATATTCAACTTGAATATGATTACTCACATTCTTATTGAAATGATGATAGAAGACAATCAAAGCACACAGTGCTGCAGCTGTCAACAACACCCGAAGCAATAAAGAAGAATATCGTAACCTGATGTGCATCCTAACTATTCAAACTTATATCCAACCTTTCAGTTATAGGAGTTGAGACTTAAAATTCCAAACAGAGTTATTAATGGCCATAAATGTATTGGGGCTTCCACGACGTGCCGTGCAGTTTTTACCAAAAGCGCCGCGATCTGCGCTATAACGCGTACACTTACGTGCTGATCTGTTATAATGCTAATACTGGTATTACGTGAGCAAGCACAGTTTTCAAAGCCTCTTTTGATTTAACAAAATCTAAGTTGTAGGTGAAGGCATACGTAGATTTGAGGGAGCCTGGAACTCAATGAGCTCCTCAAGCATCAGCGAATTCACGCTTCAATCTCTCAGTAAAGAATAGCGTGTTGCATTTTAGGAGGGGGTGAAAACTATAGTGGAAATGAAGTTGAGTAGGGGAAAACAAAGATTACATGCAATTGTGGTTTGAAAATAACGTATTTGATGCACGACGCTAGATGGTACTAAAATATTTATTAATAGGAAAAATTTGTCCAGTAAAACCGCAAAAACAAATACACAATGTAACTTCAAGCACTTTGAGCATGAATGTGGGTGCTTTAAAGGTAATCCGCTTCAAATAAGCAAGAATATTTAAGTCTTTGACATTTGACGTGTTTAAAAATATTAGAAGTAGAGACTTCAATCATACTTTTAGATAAAGCTAAGTTATGTTGAAGTAAGGTGAAAACGAAGGTTTTATTATGCAGGTAGAAGTTGAGACAATGGGACCTATGGAGACAGGACAACTAATCCCCGTTAATTTTTCGAATTTGTCTACCCCAAAAAAAGAAAACGAAAAGGTGAGCTCACAATATTTTCCTCCTCGTATACTTAAAACTTCAAGACATCAGACAATTTGAGAGGGGGTGCAGGAAGAAGTGGAGATGCTTAAAATACACGGCTTAAAATTGTTCCTTGTATTTGGTCTATAAATTCATTTCTTTTTTTTCATATACAAGTATCTCCGTATATTGAGATAGAGAAGTTATGTTTACAATAAATATAGGAAGGTATACTCGTGAGTGTTGTGTATGTTATGTTATGTTTTGAAGTTGAAGTGGAACGGTCAACCCTCCAAAGAGCAGTAATTTGCTCCTAAAGCTAGAGTGATCTTTATCTTTTCTTGAACCAATCAAACCTGTTTTGTGGTGTAGTTATTTCAACACAACCATGTTATTATTCTTCTAAATCTCATACATCTATAGTTAGTTGAACCTATTTGACAGAGCTTTTACCCACTCTTAATCTTAATTGTATTCTTACACGAAGTATTATTCTACACATTAATTCTATTTTTTTATTTTAACCACTGCAGGTAAAATACTTTCATTTGAATAATAGATTGTTAAAACATATCAACTATTTCAATATTCTCTCTCTCAAATATAATTACATATTATTCATATTAAGTGCCTTTTCTTTAAGGTACATTTAAATATTAGTACAAAATGACTTGATCAACCCTAAGGATTACTCATTGGCCATTTTTATCTCTTCAACAAATGCTTCGAATTCATCTTCATTGTCCTTGTAGAATTCTTCAAAGTGAAGTCCGTATGCCTCACAGAAGTTTGCAGAGTCCTTCATTGCACATAATATGTTATCGTTATTGTACCCTATGTGTTCTTCCTGCTTTGAAGAAATAGGTAAACCCAAAGATTTGGAAGAGGTTTTAAATAATGTAGGCGATTCCAACTTGAGCAATTCATTCAAAAGTCCATTAATGTTGATTTTGTGGATAGTGAAGTCACCAATCAGGAGCATAAGCGTGAGATAATCGTCCACGCGCCATCCTGTCCGTTTCCTTTGCATCAGGCGTATGTTCCACAGCGAAATACCATTCGAAAGGAGAACATTTTGAAAGTAACAAACCTTCTTTGGTTCCCACAAATCCCAGCCTATAACTGGTAAGTTGAAACCAATCAGCCCTGAAACGTGACTAACCTTGTAGACTCTTACAGGACCTGTATCTGTTCTTATTGTGTCCATAACGACGACAGCAAGATTTGGTCTGTACATACTTGAGTCTCCACATCCACAACCTCCGATATGTGCTCTTGGAAACCCTGCCCAAACCTGACGCCCATCTGGTATAAGGCTTTCGGCTTTGGTTTTTCCAATGGATTTTTCAATAAGTGCATTCAAATTGATCAACTGGGTTCCTCCACGCAAGGGTCCAACTGGGGTATCATCAGGAGAGAGTGCATATTCCACATCACAAAATCCATGAAGGTCACATCTCAACACTCTTAAATCCGACCACCTTGATACAGCATAAATGTACTTATCGTATCCGTACTCTTCTCTTTCAACCATATTAATTATTGGAGTCCAATTCTTTTGAACTCCTTCTCTTGGTCTCTCTTTGTCAAGAAGCTCAATTGCCCTGTTGTAGACAATCTGGTCAAACTCTGGAATTGGACGGCCATCAACATTCGCCTTACCACGCTGCAATTGGAATGGGAAAGATAAGAACATGGAACGATGGAGCTTCGACTCTAGCTTTCCTTCTTTGAAATCAGCTAAGCTGTACTCAGGATAGTATTTCCTGTGTTGCAAGTTGTAAATAAGCATAGGTTCTTCATATCCTCTAGCATTCTTAACCAAAGAGACATGCGCGTCTTCAGGTCCAAAGTATGAGTCTTCTCCATGATAGAATGGCACGTGTAAGAAGGATGGGAAATGGAGAAGTCTCATTGGTATTTCGCCAGGTTGCAATTCTTCACCTTCAAAGTTATTCAGCGGAACAACCAAGTTGTATTCCCTGAGTTCGTTCCAGTTTTCATCGAAAATCTGAGAGTATGATAAAGAGAAGAGAGGGTTACCACGTTGTTCTGAAGGTGCGTAGACGATACGCAGAATCATAAAGTGTACCCCATACTCTTCTAACCATACCAGGGACCCTGTGAACTTGTACCAAAATTTTGGGTACAGTCCATCTTCCAATTGTGTGCGCAAATCATCCAAGAAGTGGAACGAGATTGAGCGAAGGTAAACGTTTTTACCTCCGTCTAACTCGTCAATTATATGTTCAAGAATAGGTCTCATGTTCAATTGAATCAGTTTGGCTTTACTGATTCTGACCAGGAATTGGTGCAACAACTCAACAGTACACCTAGATATCATTCCATGGATATTCTTGAATGTATTGTATAAGGTTATTGTATGGTCAGAATACCCCATTGAGAGCTGACCACTGATGTCAGATGATTCTTTGCTAGAATGACGCATTATAATAGCCGTACGAAGTACTTCTCTGTTGAAGTTCCTGATTGCATAGTGTTCAATGTTTCCTTGAAAGCTCTTTGGGAAAACGATAGGATTCTGGGGATGAATATTCAAAGGACTCAAATTCTTTAATATAGTACGTTCATCGTTTATAAAGTGTTCGTAAATGAATATCACACTTAACACTATACTGGTCACAGTCATAAAACGACTGAACCACTTTGCAGCTCGAAATCTAATCTTCATATTTTGCAGTTTCTTCTTGTATAAAATCGATATTAAATGTCAAGTTTGAATAACAATGACTTCCCTTAAATCGATTGTTCTTGGTCCGTATTTCCTAGATCTATTTGCGAGCTATATCACAAAACTTGCCTCTTCTTCTTATCAATGCTAGGCTCACCTTGGGAGAATTCTAGAATCTTATAGGCTTCAAATCAAGTTCTCGATCTACTGGGGGGCTTACCAACTTCAGAACGTTAAAGTAGTTCTGTTTTGAATTTAAAGAAATACTAAAAGAACACGCATCGACATCGGTTTCTTTGTAAGGCAACTTCTCGCTTCTCATTTCGTACGTAACCTTCTGGTTTAGTTTGGGTTTTTTTTTAAGGCGTTATTGTCGCCAACGTTTTGTGCCCTTCTTTACGTTTTCGTACCTGAAATCCTAAAATACTGTGGGGGTTGAATAGTGCTACGTGTTGTGAAGATGTTAGCTGAAGATGTGGTACGAGCATCTGCCATTATGAACATCTAAGATTGTTTAAAGTATTACGACTTATTCCTAACCTTCTATTATTGCGGGGTTCAGGAGCTTGGAAAATCTTTACGGCTATTTTTTTTTTTATTCTATATTTCCAAGAAATATCCTTCACTTTTTTAGAAGTTAATCGTGTGTGATGTTCATGTACAGTCTTCACTTCTAATCAATGGAATACTCATCATGTCCTTCTCTAAGTCCATAAGCTTCACAGAATCGTTTTGAGCTTTCCATTGCGCACAATAAATTATCATTATTGAATCCAATTTGTTTGTCAAGGTTTTCAGAGTCTGGAATCTCCAAGGATTTAGTTGTAGTTTTGAACAACAGAGGAGAATCCAATTGGAGCAATGCGTGTAAAAGACCCTTTATATTCACTTTGTGAACGGATAAGTCGCCCGCCAGAAGCATAAGTGTGAGATAATCATGCGCATGCCAAAGTGAGCGAACCCTTTGCATCAGTTCTATATTCCACAGAGAGATTCCTGTAGAAAGCAATATATTGTGGCCATTACAAACTTCTTCAGGAAGATGTTGATCCCATCCTGGAATTTGTATATCGAATCCAATCAGTCCAGAAACGTGACTGAGTTTATAAACTCGTCTGGGCCCATTACTAGTTTGTACTGTATCCATTACTAAAATGGCAAGATTTGGTCTGTACATGGTTGAACCACACCCACATTCCTTTATCTTGCTTCGAGGGAACCCGGCCCATACCTGTCGACCTTTTGGTATTATTCTTCTAACCTTTGCAGGACTCAATGATTTCTCAAGAACTTCATTCACTGAAATCATTTGTGAGCCTCCTCTTAATTGCCCTGTACTCTTTTTTAATGTATCAAACTCAACGTTGCAATTTCCTTCTAGATCACACCTGAGGATCTGTAAATCTGACCACTGAACTACTGTATAGACGTACTTGTCATAGCCATATTCTTTTCTATCGGCTATGTTGATCATCGGAGCCCAATTTTTTTGAACTCCTTCTCTTTCTTTGCCTATTACTTTCAACTCAACTGCTCTAGTGTAAACTATCTTATTGAATTGTGGAATGGGTCTTCCATCGATGTTCAGTTTACCAACTTGAAATTGAAACGGAAATGCCATAAACATTGAGCGATGGAGCCTTGCCTCCAATTTTCCCTCTTTGAAATCTGTCTCGTCATACTCTGGGTAATATTTTTGGTGTTGCAAATTGTAGACAAGTATTGGTTCTTCGTGTCCACGGGAGTTTTTAACTAGTGAGACCCTTGCATCTTCAGGGCCAAAGTAGATGCCGCTTCCTTTGTGGAAAGGAATTGTCACAAGTGATGGGAAATGTAATACTCTCATTGACTCTTCACCTTCAACATCATTCAGAGGAACAACCATGCTGTATCCTTTCAATTCTCTCCAATGCTTATCAAAGACTTGAGAGTACGTTAGAGAGAAGAGCCTATTCCCTCGTTCTCCCCAAGGTGAATATGCCACTCTCAGTACCATATAATGCACTCCATATTCTTCGAGCCAAACCAGTGACCCTGTGAACTTGTACCAAAATTTATAGTACAGGCCATCTTCCAATTGAGAACGTAAGTCTTCTATAAACAATGCGGACACGTCTCGGAGGTAATTATCGTCTCCCCCATCTACTTCATCTATAATATGTTGTAGAATAGGACGAATATCCAGCAGAACAGGATAAGGTTTACTAATTCGTATTTGGATCTGTTTCATCAATTTTAAGCAATTATTAAGGACTCCATTGATATTGAGCATGGAATTGTACAAGGTTATCGAATGGTCTGAATAATCATGATGAAGTTGACTCTTAATATCGGAGTTATCTCTTCCCTTTTTATGTCGCAGAACAACAGTATTACGAAGTAAACTTCTATCAAAATGTGACGTTGAGTACAGTACAACATCCCCAGTAAAACTAGCTGGAAACACAAGTGGGAGTTTCCTAGAGGCTTTCAACAGATTCATGTTATTCCAAACCTGATCCTCATCACATTGAAGATGTTCATAAAGGCAGATGATTCCTATCAGAATACAAGCTACTGCCAAGAAACGACTAAAGACACTTGCATATCTGAACATCCTTAAGATCTTGTGACCACTAACAAGAATAATCTTGTTGATGAACAGTGCCAACTTAACAACTATATACTATAAAACACGATCCAACGCTGCAAGTGGGCAAAGAAGATTAATATATAGTACGGAGGGGCTCAGAATTTAAGGCATTTCTTCACTTTTATGGTGGTCCTACTACTAAAAAGCTAAAAAGTAACGCGTTAGGGAACTATAGCGCTCCTTTGGAATACGACGAGTAAGATGCAAGACTAACGTGGGTGCTATACAGTTGCGTGATGTGTGAGCGTGGTTGTGGGAGCATAATTAATATATTTCCCTCACAATTTCGAGTCTTCTTAAGCCTCTCTCAAAGGAACCAAATGGTTCTAAACACGAAATGGATTAATGTAGCCTCTAGATAACTGTCTGTTAGATGTCGGCTTCTCCTATTTTCGACATTAAGTTTACTCGAAGTCTTTATGTGCGATTATATTCGTAATGTGATTCGTACTTAAATGTTAAAAATAGAGGAGGCTGAGGCTGAGTAGTTGATATAATTGTTAATCATTGCATGTTGGGGTTTCTGTGCAGCACAAAGTAGTTTTGAACTCAATTCTCTATAACTCCATAAGTTGTACACAACCGAGAAATACAACGTGGCTTAAGTTACATGAGGTATAGATCTATATCGGTAGTACAGCAGAGTCGTGTAGTAAAAAAAAGGACTCGCTCCATCCTGATGTAAAACGATTGAGTTAAAGAAACCTGCAAGAGCCTTCCACAGGCTTGCTTCCAAGCACTGAAATGACTTCACAATGCCTCTTATCACTCTAATATTTCGTCCATTAAGTCACCTACTTTCCTATTTGAAATATTAGAGTACACAAAACTTCTTCTAACATAATATTTTTAAAGCACAGTTCCAATTTCGAGCATTATATTATCCACAAAGGAACATACCGTTGATGGATCTTACTCATCATGAAGAATTCAAAGGTGGCATTCTAATCCTTATTACCCTACGGCTTCAATGCTTTGGAAGATAATGATACTTTTAAGCGAGAGAAGTGGTGCAAAATACTCGTTGAAATTAAACTTTTTAGGGGGTGTTCATAAGAAATCTTTTGATGATAGAACGTCATCTTGTAACTTTATAAGGAAGTGGTTAACCGTGTTTCGATTATTAAAGTGATAAGATGAGTTTTATTGTTAACTCTGATAGCGGAATTATTTTATCCTTGATTTGATAATGAACTGATTCTAACCTCGATATACGAATGGGAAATGTGAAGTGGACGTTGAGTTTTAGTTTACTTTGGAATCTTCGGCTTTCCCACTAAAAATTCTCAGTCAATATTCAGATCACTCTAGGCAGATCTTAGTAGTGATTCTTAAGGTGTGATTGTATGGTGAATAATTTATCCACGAGACTTCAAATAGAAACTTGTTCATGAATCTTTCAACCTAATGTCTCTTATTTGAACATCCGAATAGCCATATCTTGTTGTGAAGATAGTCCTCCAGAGCACTAGTTACTAAACTCTACTAAACTCTTCTTATCCAATAATGACATTAAAATACAAAATAAACAATATCCTACTATCTCACTTGAGATATCTTTAACATTTTCTTCATGGCTCAACCATGAATATAATCCATCAATTCATGTAAAATCCTTTCCAAACTGGAGTAAAACTCACAGTAATCGTTAATATCAACAAAATTATTCCTTAAATCGTAGTAGATTTTCTCATTCAACTGCTGTAACTCTGCTTTAGTATCTATGCTCATGTTCACAGAGCTGATTGCCAATTGGTTACTCTTTGGAATCAATTCTGCGTTCGCACCAGGGTTGCTGATATAATCTGAAGTAGAGTCCAGTATCGTGAATGTTACTCCTTCTCTTATCTGCTGCCTCAGTGGTCTTCTCAGTTCCTTAAATATTGGTTGAGGAACATCCATCACGTTGAATAAATCATGCATGCTCATGTAACCAGTTAACTGGTAGTCATAAAACTCTATTCTACCAGTATTCAGTTTGATCGAGTCTCTATACTCGTTGATCAACGGAATAACCCTGTATCTCTTCAAAATAAATTCCCAAGTGTTATTCGTCAAAGTAAGCATTCGCTTGTACTTCTCATTCTTGAACCATTTTCGGTTCAATATGAACAATGCCTTGTTGATCAACTTGACATATATGCACAATTCATCCATAAGCATGATCTCGTATTTGAACTTGATCGTAATGATGTTGAACATCATAATAATCGAATCTATTGGGATCGTTCTCTTCACGTACCAGTTAAACTTACCAAACTTGATGAAATCGTTGTATTTCAAGAAATCATTCAAGTTGTGTAGGATCGAAGGAATTAAGTTGCTGTGCATGTTTTCATAGGAGAAGTCTTCAAGGTGGTTAAACTTTAATTGTGAAATGGAGCACTTGTCAAAGTTCTTAATGATGTTAGCTTCAACAATGTGACCATAAGTATCTTCGTATTGACGTAATGCCAAAATCTCTTTCGCATCCGCCTTAGCCCCGTTCGTCACAGTTAATCTAGACGAAAAGTTCACATCCACCTCACTCATGAGTATCTTACGGTGTAACAACATCAATGCACGGTCTACCAAACTCCAAGAATGGTTCTTTATGAAGTTAATCAAGTTCATTTCTTGTACTGAGCTTGGCGGATGAGTCTTCAAAAAGTTGTTTAACCTTTGGAATGACTGTTGAATATATTCGAACAAATCAGTAATCATCGCATTGATTTCGCTGATCTGGTTCGTGGTAATATTTGTCGAAAGACCGTTGAATAAGTGATAAACTAGTTCACTCAATATTCTGTCATACTTGAACTTTATATTCAAGGACAACGTGGTCAAGTTCAACTTGGATCCAATCACATCACCAGATGAATTAAATTCCGGCTCTTCTTCATCAGGCATCAATACATTGAAGTCACCAAACTGACAGACTGGGGGAAGGCAGAAATTGTGGCAAGTCAACCCGTCCAATCCAAATATAACCCACCAGAGAAACCTCCTAAATTTGACAACCTCCCAGTTGGTGATGTGTAAAGTGAGAAGAGGGTCTTTGTGGAGCTGTAGAGATTTGGCGTATCTGATGATGATCGACATTTCCATTGTCGATGGATTTGGTGAGGTCGATTGGATGATAACATTACCTAGCAATAATGGAATCGTTTTGAGACCGTGTGGATAGTTGTAGTATTGACAAATTTTGTTGAAGGCTCGCAAGTACTTGTCAATATCTTGGTTCAACAACAAATTATCGTACTCTTCAAATTCTGAGATGGTAGCTGCGTATAATACAGGGAAGTAAAGGGTATAGAATTGGAGGTAGTTAAACTCGTTGCTGTTGCTGCTGCTGGTCGATGATGACTCAGGGGACTCCGATTGTTGGGTCTTCTCATTGCCAATATCCCAATACCGTCTGTGTTCTTCCAAAAAGTCATCCAAATTAACCAAAAGTGGAAGCAATATGTGAACAGAGTTGACGTACCTGTTCATCAACTCGTATGACTTCTCTTTTGATGTTGGTAAGTGGTTTATTAAATCGTCAAATAAGTTTTCGTTGGCATAATATTTGTTAGTGCCGTACAAAAAGTTGACTGAGGTTGCTGGATTAGATTTGTATGGGTTCAACGAGCTGTTGGGGCCAGGATTATTAATGAGTGCAGCAGAATCCAGTGGGTTGAACAAGTTGTTCAAGTTTCTTGAAAAAAATGCACTGATGTTGGAAGAACTATTACTTCTTGAGTTCACAAACGGTGAGGTGATCCCACCAGTATTTCCAACTGGTGCAGGAGTTGTTGAGTTGGCTTTCACTGTCTGCTTATTAGATGCCATTGTGAAGGAGCTCGAGTTGAATGAGTACAGGTCATCATCAGACTTTGTGTTGAAAAGCTTTGATTGAAGGTTAGCATAATATGGTGGGTTTAAGTATGGTTTGTTGCTCTTATAGCTGAGGTCCTGTGGTATGGTTATTCCAGGTACTATGGAGTTTGTTTCGTCCATCGGAATGTCTAACGATGGAATGCTGATGTTGGTAGATTTAGGTGAAAGTGATAGTAAAGGGGGTATCCTCAGTTCTGTGAGATTGTTATCATGGATGGTGTTTGCATCAGACTCTTCACTACTTCTTCTTCCTCCCTTTGGAGGTGAAGACAGGCTCGAGCTGATGCTCAGGGAATGTTCTAATCTAGAAGATTTCTTTCCTCCTCTGCTAACTCTTTGGTTGACAAAGTACTTGCATTCAACACCAATTTTCTCGCAGTTATTGCAAACCGGTTGCTGTCTCGAGCATTTGATCTTCTTGGAGTGACAATAAACGCAACTTAAGATACGTCTTTGGCGGGATTTCTGTACTTTCATGACTTTCCCATCAGCCAATAACTTTAGTTCTGGGGCGGTACCCATATCCTCTTCTCTCTTTTCGTCCTCTCTGTCTCTATCTTCTTCCATAGATGAACTACCACGGCCTTGTGATGTTCCTCTTAACCCTGCAATAGCAACATAATCAGTCTCCATCTTGACCGCATGATCTTGTAAAGGCAGGGTCATTATAGAATGATCAACTTGAGTAAATGATAATAGCGAAGGTTCCGTCATACTCAGATTAGGAATCGTAAAAGAATCGAAAACTAATTCGTTATAGATCGACTTGATATATCCTTCCCCCACTTATAACGGTAAAGAAAGTAGTGAAGAGTTTAAAAATGTGTTCCAAACCCCACTTGCACTTAAGTGCGAATGCGATAAAGAATGATTGGATAGGAGATATTGAGGTATTTGGTAGCACCAGTCAATCATTAACGAGCCTATTAGAGGTGATATCTTAAAGAAAACTCAATCTACATTGGTCTTTTGATATTGTAGAGGAGTTTGGCAGGCATTTTAGAGGTGATATTATTGAACAAGTGGCCTGGTTAACATCCAGGAGTTTAGGTGATGGGGTTAAGTGAATAATGAGAAAGCTGGGGTGAATCTGTGGAGTGAATAAAACGAGATGTATTTTGACACTAATTAGTGTAAGATGAGAGAGTATCGAGTACTCCGGTTAGATTAAAGTCTTTGAATATGAAATACCATGATCATGACAAATGAGTTGTAACGTGTTATTGAATATGGTGGAAGAATAAGAGAAAATTGCCTAACAAAGTGTCTCAATGAAGCCTGAACTCCGATAAAAGCCACAAAGGGACAAAAGGAAAAAGACAATACAGAAGATGAAGTTAGGGTGTACTAGTAGTAGATAGTAGAACTAGTATTGTTGGGTACAATGTTGACTAATGAGAGAAATGATACGTTAGTTTTGAATTGTTATTTGAAATGATGATGTAATATTTGGGAAAGAGTACAGAGGGATCGAAGGGTTACTTGTTAAAAGTTGGATTTAAAGACCAGAAGTAGTGAGAAATCCTTTTGGTTATTGATATGAGTGTGATTAGTGATTATACTAAATAGTATTAGTAGGTTACCATGGAATAGGATTTTTTGTTAGGGGTGCTGATTGAAACTTCTGAAAGGTTAAGTTTAAGAATGGTAGTTATGAACTTGGGATTTTGAGCTGAAGTATTGACTAGACAACATTAAGCAATAGATAAAATATCAAGGAACTTGTACATGATACTGGTTATGAAAAGGAGCCTTCTGAGTTATGGCTATTTCATTGGCACCAGTTTCATTTCAAATGTACTTGGGAAAACTTTTCTTTTAGTATCAAGCGATAATTAACACGTTAGAAGTCAATACTACTACTAAGAATTCGATGGATGCTAAAGATGACCTGTCGTACAATCTACTGTCTTATATTAATAGGAAAGGTTGAATATTATATTAGCAGTTCTATAAATGATTACTTTCTTTGCTTAATGGTAAGCGATAGGGTATCTTATCTCAGAGTCACAAAACAGGATTTTGCAGCCACTCAAAATACGTTTCTTAAAAAGCGAGAGTGTAGTGCACTTTGAATGAAGTGTAGACGTATAAGTGAATGCAATGAATGAGATCAAAGGATTGGAAGGTGTTTTTTTCAATTTTGACAACATTTGCAAGAATATTAAAGAAACTATTTACAGTTTTTTAACTGACAATGAAGTCGAAAATACGTACCAAATAAACCTCAATTTTGATAACTGGTAAGTTAAGAATTAACTTAAGCGTGAAGGAGACTCAATCAGATTCTTATGTTCTTGCTTAACTGAGTAGTGTAAGAGGAAATGTTAATGCATTCGACGAATATCGTAGGGACCTTTCGTTTATTGTTCAACCTCATGATTTGGAGGATAGTCTGAATCTAACAAATTAAATGCCAATCCTATATCATACACTGAATGATAACATATCCTATACTTTTTAGTTAGCTGTATAATTTCTTACTGTCACCTTGCATTCCCTGTTCATTTTTTAAGAGAATCCTGTAGTATAGGTTGTCTAGTTTAGTCTATTCGTATTTGCCATTCATTCAATGTTCACACAAAGTCATACTCATAACAGACTCTAGACTTTATTTTACGAAATTAAACAAAACTGTATTACTATGTTCTTACAACTTGATTGAAATTCCTCTATTCAATCTACTACAATGACCTTTAAACAATTACAAATTCAAATGATTTTAATGTTGGTTACTTTCTTCACAATCTCCAGTAACAACAGTTGTGATCGTGTGAACGAGAACTCTCAATCAACATAACGAATCTGAACGTACACAAATATACATTGAATATCACTCATCCTTCGAATTAGTTTCACTCTCTATATTGTTGTATCTTCTGTCCCTAACCACTCCACCAGTCTCCTCGAATCTTCCTCGAATTCTCCTCGAATTCCCCCACTTGGTTGCCCCTACGCCTCAACTTTAAGAATCGAAAAATTACCATAAATCTCACTTCTCTCACTAAATCACCACTAATCACTACAGTAGTAAAGAACCAATAAACTCTCAATTAACGCTTTATAAATTCATAAATCCATACAAGTTTTTTTACTTCGATGACCACCCACATCCTATTTAAACCTTCTAGTCCTCTCTCTCGCGTCTCCTTCATCTAATCTACCTTCATCTTCTTCACCTCCTAACTGCTCTTTCTCACACGTGTACTTTCCTACGCGCACCAAATCTCACTAAAATCCATGAACTTTTCACTTCTCCACAATCTGTCAGTAATTTTCATGTCAATATAGTACGCTTATTAACAAAACCAATACTACAAGACTTCATATTCTTCAACTCAATTGTAGATACATATAATCTATATTATACAAATAGTATAGTATCCAATTCCACTCTACAATCTACTCTTAATATAACGCCTCGCTCTTGCCTTCACACCTCTTGGTGGAGTTCTACTTGGACTTCGTTGTGGACTTCGCGAACTGAAAACAAAAAATTCCAAACAATTCGTGTCCTTTCTTCAACATGAACTTCGAAGAAGCAGAAGACGTAAACGGGATCCGTTTCGCATGGAATACCCTTCCCTCAACCAAGGCTGAGGCCGCAAAGATCATTGTTCCAACTGGTGCCTTGTATACTCCTTTGAAAATTAGAGATGACTTACCTGTTGCTCAGTACGATCCAACCTTTTGTAACAACAAAGACTGTTCAGCGGTAATGAATCCATACTGTATGATTGAACCCAATGGTATTTGGACTTGTCCGTTGTGTAAGTTCCGCAACCCATTACCTCAACACTACCATGGAATGTCGCAAGATAACTTACCATTGGAGTTGCACGGCTCAAGTTCTACCATTGAATATGTTACCGCAAGACCAGTTCACCACCCTCCAATTTTCTTGTTTGTTGTGGACTTATGCCAGGATGCTGAGAACTTGCAAGCATTAAAGGATACCTTGGTGATCTCGTTAAGTTGGTTGCCTCCTAACGCATTGGTTGGTTTGATCACCTTTGGCACTGTCGTTCAAGTTCATGACATTGGCTACGACAAGATCAAAAGACTGTATGCATTCCGTGGAGACAAGGAATACACCGACGAGCAAATCAGCACCATGTTGCAGAGACCGGTATTGGACCCACACCACACCCAAAACAACAACACCTTGACTCGTTTCTTCTTACCTGTGGAAGATGTTGACTTTAACTTGACTGCTGTTTTGGAAAAGTTGACACCTGACCCATGGGTATACAAGAAGGACGAACGTCCTATCAGATCAACAGGACTGGCTTTGGAGATTGCCACTTCGCTCTTGGGTGCTACTTACCCAGGATTCGGTGCACGTATCATGTTGTTCGCAGCAGGACCTGGTACTTTAAACCCAGGTTTAATTGTAGGTACCAAATTGAAGGAACCTATCCGTTCACATTCTGACATTGACAAGGACAGCGCTAAGCACTTCAAGAAGGCATTGAAATTCTACAATGGAGTGGCCGCTAAAGCTGCCAAGAACTCACACACCATTGATGTGTTTGCTGGGTGCTACGATCAAATTGGTATGTTAGAGATGCGTAACTTGTGTAACCAAACTGGAGGTACTCTTCTTCTTTCGGATGCCTTCACGACATCTATCTTCAAGCAATCCTTTTTGAGATTATTCAACAAGGATAGCGAAGGTTACTTGTTGATGGGCTTCAACGGTACATTTGATGTCAAGACTTCTAAGGAGTTGAAGGTTTCAGGTGTGATTGGCCATGTTTCGAGCTTGGCTCACAAGACTCCTAACGTCTCTGACAACGAATTGGGTGTTGGAGGTACTTCGAGGTACCGTTTGTGTTCGTTGTCACCACAGCACCTGTATGGTGTCTTCTTTGACGTGACCAACAACGAGGCATTACCACAGAACCACCAGAGTTACATCCAATTCATCACACACTACCAACATGCCCTGGGAACATACAGAATCCGTGTAACTACGATTTCGAACTACATGACGAGCGATGAAATGGCATTGACCAACTCGTTCGACCAGGAAGCTGCTGCTGTTTTGATGGCGCGTGTGACCTTGTTCAAGCTGGAGCAAGATGACGGTGCCGACGTTTTGCGCTGGATCGACCGTGTGTTAATCAAGTTGTGTCAGAAGTTTGCTGACTACAGAAAGGACCAAGAGGAATCGTTCCGCTTGGGACCAAACTTCTCGCTATACCCACAGTTTATCTACTACTTGAGAAGATCCCAATTCTTGCAAGTATTCAATAACTCTCCAGATGAGACTGCTTTCTACAGACACGTTTTGTTGACTGAAGACACCAACAACTCATTGGTGATGATCCAACCTACATTGACGTCATTTTCGTTAGACGAGGAACCATCTGCAGTATTGTTGGACTCTGTATCGATCAAGGACGACCGTATCTTATTGTTGGACACCTTTTTCCACATTTTGATCTTCCACGGTAAGACTGTAGCTCAATGGAGAAAGGCAGGATACCAGGAGCAACCAGAGTACGAGAACTTCAAGAACTTGTTGGCAGAACCCAAACAAGAGGCAGCTGAGTTATTGGTTGACAGATACCCGTTGCCAAGATTTATCGACACCGAAGAGGGTGGATCGCAGGCGAGATTCTTGTACTCGAAGTTGAACCCATCGGTGGCATACAACAACCAGGAGTTTGCGATGTCTAATGGAGCAGTTGTGTTGACTGACGATGTTTCGCTACAAGTGTTTATGGGTCACTTACAGAAGTTGGTTGTAAGTGGGTCTAGTTAGATATGACTTATAGCAAGCAAGGGGGGAGTATGAAAAGTGGAAGTGGTGACCATATTTTGCTAGCAAATAAGAGTAGAATAGGTTAATTTGACAGAAAGAATTGAAAACTGATATATGATAAGGGTGTAGTATAAGTAGATTGAAATAATATACTATGAAAAGTTCTGACTTGGATTAGCTAAAATCTGTAATTTCAAGAGAATATAAGGAGTATAAATATCATATAAAGAAAGAAGTTTAATTAAATACAGAATGTCTAGACTCAAGTTTGGTGCCCAAAATTCGATACCAAGGCAATTTAAGGTCGTTGCCTGCTCTATCCTAATTAACAACTTCAAAATAAAGCTAGTAGAATGACAAGTTTTAGCGGGGAGAAGGAGATTGCTTTGTAGCAACCAAAAATAATTTGAGTTTAGTTAAAATATGGAGTATTGAGATTTGACAAACCGTACATATATCCTTTGTGATGTAAGTGCCCTGTCCGTGAAGCTGTAACATGTGCTTATTAAAAGGGTGTAATTCCCATTTATCATTATATATGCTTCACAAAATAGCGATGATTAGGTGTGTAGATTGATAGAGATCGCAGAAGAGGGGAGTGTATATATGCCTTGGAGTTGGGCTAAAGAAGAGAACTGGGAGTAGAGAAAGAGAGAGTGTGTACGAGAGAGAGATGGGAAGGATTGGGATTCTATAGAGATCGGGTAACATTAAGATGGTTAAAGTGAAAAGGTAAAATTGAGAGAAATGAGAGCAGATGATTCTGTGCAATCAACATAGTGGCATTGAAATGGCATTGGCTAGATTGATTTAAAGCTTATTAAACTCTTAGCAACATTGAATATGAAGGCTTGCCTTCACTCTATTGTCTCTATATCTTATAGTTCCACTTTTGATATTTTCTCGTTATTCTCAACGATAGTTTATTGTACAGCACACCACCTCAAATAGCATAACTTCCATACATAGTGAAGCTCAGGTACATTACCTCACCAGTGAATCTAAATCATTTTAGTGAACTAGTGCCTAAGTACCTTAGTACCTTAGTACCTCCTACACTCCTTAAACTTCTCGTACCTCTTGTACCTCTTAATATCTCTCTCGTACTTGCCAAAATTCCAGGTGATTTCTTTTTAGCAAGCATTCAAATAAACCCAACGTTCTTGTAACACCTTTCATGTTAGCCTATCATAGCCCTCTGTGCGCTAAAAGTCCTTGGTGCTCAAACTGCTTACTGTGTTCAACGCGTTCACCGCGTTCATCGTGTCGTTTGTGTAACTCTGCGATGCTAGATTCTGCATCATTAACGCCATGTTCAATTTCGCAGTACCTGTCCAACATATCCTCCCCCCTCCCCCACTTCCCTTCGGCATCCGCAGAGCTTGTGTCTATTGTTATATTGTGCGTTTCTCAACATTCCTTGTTGAACTTCATTGCTCTCACTAATAAATGGCTGCAAATTAAAAAAAAATATATATGCTGAGAAAAACGCAACCATAGCAACGAACACAACCAAGGATTAACCAGAACGCAAAACAAAGACGTCAAGTTCGAGAACAAGGCGGCGACCATCGTCAGAAGAGATGAAGAGGAAGCCAAATCCGCCAGGCCCGCAAGCGTCCTGCGCACCCAACGTCCACCCCTACATATGGTACATATAACATATTCTCTTATGAATTCTTTCGCGTAAGCAGGTTGGCAGAGACACGCTTTGTGGCCGATTCGCTCGGCTGGAGGCGTCCGATGGCCTGCGTCCACGTATATGAAAGAAAATTCCCTATTATACAATCTTTAATCGCTGCTGCACCCACGATGAGATCACGTCTTATCGTCCCTAAGTGTGGTGCTTAAATCTGGGTTGGGGTTTAAGTGTACGGGTTCTCAACCTGCTCGCTTTCACCTTGGGCGAGTTCTTGATTGGATCGGGTTGTACTTGGAAAAACAATGGAAATAATAAGAATCGGGTAGTGGCACCTTAACTTTCTTCACAGGGAGTCGAGAGAAAGCTAATTATTTACAGTTATTGCCGAAACAAGGTGATTTTTTAGTTTAGGCGAAGCTATTATTTAGTTTGCTTAATGATTTATGATTGGTGATTATTGAATGAAATATTCAATTAATTATGGCTGAATTCTATTGGTGAGTTTAATAATGAGGATAGTTAAGCATTGTGCTATCAAGTTGTTAAATTACCTTCCGCGTAAATATCTACATCATTCATAGAAAGCAGTACACTCTAATAACAATACCCCAATACAACCACTGACAAATTAAAAAGACAAAAGGTCCAAAACAGACCATAATTCACTAAACACGATATACCAAGTTGGGCCATCTTGGCTTCCACTGAACCTATCCCGATTGTAACCAAAATAAACTTTTTCCAGATTCTGTTGCTGCTTGTCTATTGCATTGACCAAAGAAGTGAGTAACCAATTCCAAATTATTTTTACCATTAGTGCTTTGTGATCAAGAAGAAGAAAGCAGTTGTACCAGATCAAACTGGAAGGAGGTTGTAGGAACTAAGACTTACTGATGAGCTGAAGGTACGAGATGAGAATAGTTTGACCACAAAATTAAGAAACACGAACACAATATTAGATAAACCGAGAGAGAACACAAGCGGTTGTGCCTAGGGCATGGACCTATAATGCTTACTACACACTGCAACGGACGGAGTCACACTAGAAGCTTAAAGTCTAATTGGAATTTTTACTCTATGGAAACGGAATTTCACAGAAATTTACTAGAGTAATAAAAGGACAGCAATTGGGACAGGTTTGGAATCGGCACCGATGAGTCTGGAGGCTAAAGCGAAGAAGAGGCGAGTTCTTCTGCCAGAGAAGCGTAAAAAGGTTTCCACTGCTTGTGATAGTTGTAAACGACGCAAGTACAAGTGTTCTGGAGAGAAGCCGTGTTTGTTGTGCGTGAAAAAGGGTATTGAATGTGCATTTACGATCGTTGACAAGCGGTCATTGAAAGCTGAGAGGATGGCTAGGGAGAAGAGGGAGAGGGATGCCGAGTCGGTGGGTTTTGATTCGGAAACTTCGTCCAAAATCGCTGAATCAGCTAGTGGTGATTTAATTACTGGAGAAGTAATTGGTGATTTAGATCCATTGAAGTTTCTGGCTGAAACTGTCGAGTCTGTATCTGAGGATCCTGGAGTCTCGGAACCAACTACTACGTATCAAAGCACTTCTGAATCATCTCTTTACGTACCTAAATCATTGAAACTCCTCCTACTGTTCCCCTTACAAGGAGAAGAAGAAACAGAACCTGAAGACAAAGATAAAGTAAAGGCCGTCGAACCACCAAAACTAGAAGCTGGTGATGGGATCACCAACTTCCCTGGAGAACGAGCTGTCTTGATTTTAGATTCAACAGGAACTGCAAAATGTATGGGAATTACTGGCCCTGCAGCTTTGATTTCAGAAGTTCGCTACTTGTTTCGACAATACAACTTGGATGTAGTCACAATAATGCCTCGAAGCCCATCAATTGACAAACCCATCGAGCCAAAAATCGAGAACCGCATACCATTGCCTCTGCTCGAAGAATGTTTAACATTCACTGAGTCATTTTCTGAAAACATCAACGACATACGGTTTGTTCTTGATGTAGACCACTTTAAAAACGAAACATTACCCATTGCAATTGCAGCAACGCGAGATTGCTACAATGAAAGAGCAGTAGCATATTTGATTATGGCCATGGGAGCTTTATTCAATGATCGAATTGAAACTCAACTGTTTCTAGATGTACCTACTAGGTCGATGAATTACTTCGAAACTGCCATCCTTCTAATAAGAGAATACGGAGGAGAGTTGGATAGCCACTGGATGGTTACTGCTCAATACCTTATACTGTTATACTACACAATGATAGACAAACAACTGACCTCTTGGATTAGTATCAATATAGCCATAAAATACGCACAAGCGTTCGGGCTACATCACTCCAACATCATTCGGCAAATATCTTTTGCTAAAGACAAGGTGAAAGTTCACGAGAAATTGTTCCGTTCTCTCTACAATATGGATAGATTCGCAAGTGTGTTTCTTGGAAGACCACTTTCGATCAATGATTATGACTGGGATGATAAACAAAGATTTGCACAGAAAACTCCCACCTCCATTCCGCTAGCAGACAGGATGCAAATCGAAATGTCAAAGATAAGCTACATTGTGGGAAAAATTGCAGCCAATTTGTACAAGGGTGGGACTATTAACATGAAAAAGACACGCAAGCTTGCAGCAGAGCTTAAAGAATGGCTGGCAAATATTAGCGCTGACCTACTGGTTCAAAACATATTGGACTATCCCAAGCAAAAGATCCATTTCGTTCTTCTGCTTCATTTACTCCATTTGTACGCTATTATTTTACTCAGTCGACCACTTTTTATGTATGTGGCGATGACACAAGCACACTCAGGAGAGCAGCCAGTCGATAAAGGAATACATGATTTTTACCGTGCTGCATTGAAGGCGGCAGTATTGAGTGTGAAACTCATTAGTTTTTGCCTTGCGGCGTTCAAAGGCATCAGAAGAAGAGCTTACGATATAATTGCGCCATGTTTTACTGCAGCATTAATCATCTGCGTTGAACTTCTTAGTGACAAATACGAGGAAGAAGAACAATTGAAGGAAGCACAACTTGCAAGTACAGTTGACATAGCAGTAGACATACTTGAACAATTTGCGCCAACAGACAGTTTAGCAACTAGGTTTTTGGCAATTTTGATCAATACTAGAGGATGCGTTAACAAAAGAAGACAAGTGAGAGGACAAGAAATGGCAATTAGCGAGGAAACGTTGCAAAGCTTGCTTGAATTTCAAAAGTATTTTGTACCTGAAACGTCCGTCGATGATGAAGATGGAATGTTTCAGGGACCGTTTGGGTATGATTTTGGATAGAGTTATAGACAATTGTTCCATGAAATTTCATCAACTTTAGGTAATATCGACTTGACTTGTTTCAGAGCTTAAGTCGTATTGTTATTCTTTTGAAGTGGTTGGAATTTAAGGACGAAGTAATAGTACAAACTCCCACTAGTTGAGAGTATAAAAATGATTTATAATAAATGCAGTTACTCCTGGGTGGTTTCTAGGGGTGCTTCTGACATGATTAAACAAAATAGAACTACATATAATATACCATTGCATGATTATAAAAGTATTACGAGCTCGGAATCATAACTTACCCAGCACTAAAATGAAACAGGGTATTTCATTTGCTTTAAAGTTAGTGCAATTCTCCTAAATTCATACAATACGAAAATAATTCACCGTTTGAAGTCCTTCTCTCTTCTCTATCACAATCATAAAACATTCTCTAACTTCTCTTGTGAATTTCCTTGATTTGCATTCATGAAGGGTCGCGTAAGGGTTATGTTCCTCATCGTTGTCATTGAGATCCAAAAAGAATTGATCTAACCATACCCAATTTGGGAGATTTCAATATAGTTTGAAAGTACTTCGCTCCTGTCCTGTCATTATATATAGTATATAACACATTCAACTTGGATGTGCTTGAACAAGTAGACGTGCAAAGCTTTCACATTGAAGAAAATACCGAATTTGAATTTTAATACTTTCACAATACCATGGTTATTCCATTTGTTCGCACCCCTTTGGCCCTTGGGTTATGATTGGAACAACGTTTAGCAAGAGCTGCATCATCATTCCGGCCTGCTTGACGAGCAAAACTTTAACGAGAAACTATCAAGCAGATGAATTTGCATCGCTATCTTATTATGGACTTCCCTTAAAAAATACAATCTATATTTTAGATCTGTTATTATAGACCATTTCTGAGCTTCATGAAGTTTTGTCTCACAATAGTTGTTGCTGGTAAGTTAAAAAAATCTGATGGTAACATCATTAAATCGTTCCACTACGAAAGTACTGCATTTTGTTTGTCGCTATTTTTCAGATGCTTCGTAAAAACTTCTCACTAAATTTAGTGACTTGTCCTTTAAACAAGTGATATTCAAATGATAATTTTCGTTATTGATTGCTGTGTGACCATTCTATAGTACTTATGTAGTTCTACTCTAACCTCTATCTTCTAATTCGTATCTCTGGAAATCCCCTCAAGTCAACCTCACTTCGACCTTGGCTCGTCAAGTGATTCGTGTTTCAAAGACGAAAACAAATTTTAAACCACAACATGAAACTCATATCTTGCGTCGGTTTATTAGTATTCCTATGGTTGTCACCCATATCTGCTTCACCGGGAGACGATTTGTATGCATTCCATGACTGCATTTACCAATGTGAGCAGACTACGTGTTATGGCAACCCGTACTATCACATGATCCAACAAGAGTTCCTTCATGAACTCCTTGAACAAGATCCAAATTACGAGTTCAGGTACTACAATGGTGATTGGTCTTTTGATACGCAGCCATTACCGCAGCACTTACAGCACTTAAAATGGGACTGTCCTTCCAATTGTGACTACCAATGTCAACGTATCATCACTGATATGCGTAAACTGAATGATGAAGAAATATTTCAGTTCCATGGGAAATGGCCCTTCTTACGAGTTTTCGGTATTCAGGAATTAGCATCGGTAGTGTTCTCCTTGGGAAACTTGTGGGTTCATTTCTTGGGATTTATTCAATTGATCAAATATGCCAGATCTTCAGGAAATATCCTGTATTCATTTGTCAATTTACTTGTGGTGAACATCATTACAATGTGTGCTTGGATATTTTCAACAATATTCCACGTCCGTGACTTTGACAGAACAGAAAAGTTGGACTATTATTTTGCAGGCTTAACTGTTTTATCGCTGTTTCATAACATTGCAGCTAGATTACTTGGTTTGCACAAATCTAAAAAATGGCTTCTTCGTAGTTTGTGGGCTTTAGTCAGTATCGGGGCATATTCTGCTCACATTTACCGTTTGGAAACTGATTGGCTGTACACGTATAACATGCAAGCAAACATCACTGTGGGGATATTACAAAACACATGCTTGTACTTTGTTGTGTATGGAATCTATTCCAAGTACTATGCTGAAGAAAGAGATGAAAATACTGTCAATATGAGCCATTTGACGTATATTAACTTTAAGAAGATTCTCTTACCGAGCTTCTACGCACGCTCACCTAAGTTGTACTCCTTATACCCACTAATGCTCAGTACCATGGTAGTATTAGGGATGCTCTTGGAAGTGTTCGATTTTGCTCCAGTATTCTATGACTTAGTGGACGCCCATAGCTTGTGGCACTTGGTAACAATCATCCCGGGTTATTTCGGATGGTACGACTGGGCTGTGTGGGATATAGATGTAAATGTGAGAGGAGAGGTTGAAAGCGATGAAAAGAAGAAAAACGAATAGAATACCCCAAGTATGAACTGTTAAGCGAGATGGGTTATTTTAACCTAGACCTCAATGATATTGCAAGTCTTAATGGTGATTTAAACAGACTCATAGATGTTTACTTTTCCATGAGGCTTAATATATAATGTACATTTCCCCGAACTGAGAACTAAAATAAAAAGACTAATTAATTACAATTGCACCTCTAACCATGAATTGTTCGTTCAATTGTAGATGAGTTTAGTATAATTTGCAGCCATTAAAAGGCCACAAAAGGACTCATGTGAAAAGACACCTTAGACAATAGTAGCTAGTATATGCGTAAAAAGAAAAGTATTAGTTCATGGATGACGCAGCCTTCAAGTGTTTTTGTATCTATTTATGCAATTGGAGTATCCGATCCAAACTTTCATTACGTTAAGGGAAACATTGTGAATCTTTGAGGAAGGAAAACTTTAATTTAAAGCCAACATTGATAAGATTGAGTGTGAATATTAATCTTTTAGGAGTGCTAGAGATGTGGGCCAAATGCCTGAGTGCTTAACGTAATCAAAATCGCTAGAAAGATCATCTCCTTAATGTCTCATCTTTATCTTTATGCGCTTAAATGAAAAAAATTCACTTGCTTATCTACATGTAAACATAATCTAAATCAATAGTAATTACTGCTATCCTTTGAAACATGTACATTTTTTCCACTTTAATCCTCCTCTTCAACAGGTACATAAGGAGCAGGCTTGAAAAATTCCTGGTCTTCCTCAACAAACTTCTTGAAAGCAACTTTATCGTCAACAAATTGATACAAATACTCCAACTCTAAGTCATGGACTTGTCTTCCCAACATAACCATTGAGTGTAAAGGCTCACCCGAGTCATATTCAGCCATTTCTTGCAAAGTTCCAGCCTTGAAAGCTTGTTGTGGGGATCCCAATCTTGAAATAGCTATACATGGAGTATTTGGAGTGTATGCCTTTTCTCCCTTCAATTCCTCAATTTCCAATAATTGTTGTGCTGCAGTAGCAATATCCATATATCTAGGTGGTTCATAAATCAATCTGCCTCTAGCCATGTTTTCAATACTCTGTTCCTTAACTTTAATGTCAAGCAAGAGCAAAGTATGCAATCCGATTCTTCTGTTCTCCATCACCTTATGGTAAAAGGAGTCTGGTTTCCAAGTTTCAGTGAAGAAAACAAGAGAAACGGTTTGTCCAAACTGGTACAATTGTAATCCACAAGCTCCAACAGCATTCATGACAGAGGCATTGTGAATAGCCTCGACAGGAATACCCTCTTCTCTAGCACGGATAATAAGATCGGTGTGGGTAGTTGCTCCAAATGGATCACCAACAACTAAAAAGGCGATGTCATCTTCTTGAGCACCTTCCAAAATTTGTTCAGCTCCACTCTCAACCAACTCTCTATCAGCTAAGATGATCTCACGGCCATAGAACTTCTCCAAAGACAGCTTGTCTGCAGCCATCAAAATGGAAGTGTAAGCTTCTAAGTAAACACGCTTACATTTCTTAACAGTTTCCAAGCCACGGACTGTAATGTCGGACTCGTACGACAATCCTAAACCTATCAAGTATAACATCGTTTGGTGATGGTTTTTTTTTTGGGTGCGATGAGATGAAATATGAATGAGTTAGTAACTGGAATGGGAGAGAGAACGAAACGGTTGCGTGCAAGGCGAGAGCAGGATGGAGATAACGGGTTACGTGTGTCGAACGAGACAAAGGAAATTATCACCGAGGTGAATGAAATCGTTGAAGGGTCACAAATAATGGGTGCAAAACAGAATATTTCACCACATCAAACAAGAGAAGATAAGCAAGATATAGCTCAAGTTGATGAACTACAACAGGATATTATTCATTATCAGCAATTACTTAAGAGCGGAATCGACTTTGAAAAGGACATACCTCCAAGAAGGAAGGAGCGTAATAAGAAACCCAGAACTCAAGTCAAGAAGAATGTTACCAAGATGAAGAGACCATGTTATTCAAAGCTTGAGATACTGAAACCCTTCAAATCAGCAACAATCTTGAAAGAGAATGATACTTTACCTAAATCATTTGACAGGAAAGTGAATACGTTTAATGATAAAGTCATGGTAGAAAACACTTACGAGAAGAGTATTGGAGCAATACATGATTCCATTACAAATAACGAGATTGACCTTTCTTTGGCTAATAGATTTGTATCCAAAGATCTCTCTCGGGAACTGCTTAGATTCAGTTTGGGTGATGAATATTTCACTGAGAATTCAGACTGTCTAAGAGTCAGAGACATTGATTTATTCTTCGAAGGTATTGGAGAAGAAAGAAGAGACGTTGGATTCGTGTAAGCATGAAAAATCTATAGAGTTGGATGCTTGTGATTTACAAATACTCTACTTTATTATTTCACCTTCACGGTTTCTTTAACTCAAATCATCATTGAGAAATCAATCATTAAATGTTGACTGGTTCAACATGAATTATCGAACTTTCTACCCATACGAGCTAAATGTACTGATGGACTCCATTAAAGTACAATGAAGTCCCAACAGTACCCCTTTGTAAATACTTAACCCAAACCAAAGTACATACTCACTAATAGAATATTACATTTATAGATTTGAAATAACTCAATTTACTGTATATCTATTCAATTACTAGAAACTATGCTTATTAATGAGTGTGTGTTCTCTCCTAAAAGCCTATAATTATAATAACACCTACGGCATCAGCTAGTGATTACATCAAGTAATCTCTCCAGACTCTTATTCAAACTCGTTAAGTTTACCATGAAGTGAGTTCTCAAGTGAATTGTCGTCAGAGTCTTCAATTTGGATCACTCCTTCTTCATTTTGTATCTCTTCTCCTTCAAATACATCTCTGTCTTCTTCATCATCGTCATCTTCGTCTTCAGATTGCTCGTACCTTTCAATTTCCTTTCCTAATTCCTCGTTATCTCTTATTATAAACCTTTCCAATTCTATTGGTAATTCATTCGCTCCATTCCTGAAGATTTCTCTTTCGTCTGCGTATACCAAAGTAGTACCCTCAAACTTATTGCCTGTCTCCTCCATTACTATGGTCTTCATTGTCTCAAAATTCATGCTGGTTACTTCATATGTACTCACTCTTCTGTCCGACCCATACTTGCCGCTAAAATGGATCCATGGTTCTTCTTTTCCTGCGTGCAACTTACTTCTGTAGAAGTATTCTGTATCAGACAATATCACTCCTACAAGTAAATACTTGATCAATGCACTTCCCTTTACAGCTTCCACTTTTGGTAACACGTTTGAACTTGCAAATATGTCGAGCTCTGAGTACTTTCTGTTTAGTTTATCGAGTTTTTCCATGAGATTTGCAGAGTGTGTTTTAATATCACTGTTGAGTTTCAGTAAATCGGTGTGTGTTTCCAAGCTTACATCCTTAAAGTGATCAGACACATTGTTTAAGATTTGTTTAATCTTCTTTCCTTCAAATGAGTTGAACGACATGATTTCGCCCAGGACTTTGACACGCGCCAGTCTGATCTCTTCCTTTTGTTTGTACATTTCTGTAATTACTGGTACGTATTTCGATTCGTACACTTCAGGGTACAATTCTTCATTCAACAACAATGGTTGGTGGTTCAGTGATCCTATTTCAAGGTTTTCATGGAATACCAAAGTGAGGATTGGAGCTATCAGGGCAAACGCAATCAGTCCCACGTTTTCGTCGCTCCAGAATAATCCGCTTAACGTATTGTATACGTCTGATTTACGCTTGTCTGCTTCAACAGGTATTTGGTATACTGGAGTTCTGTAATCTTCTTCTTCTACGTCAGCTTCCTTTTCTGAGTCCAGGTCGCCGATCCCATCGACATTAGGTACACTAGATTTGAAGAAGGCATTCAATCCTTCAATGTTCAGCTCTAGAACCTTGTAGAATTTATCTACCAAGTCATCTACTTCTTCAATATGGGACAAGTCTGTGCTGAAATCACGGGGGAGAGACAGTATTATGCCGACGCCGCTAATGAACAGTCTCTCTGAGTTTTTGCTAGTAAGAAATGCCACGACTCGTTGTAATTGTGCCAAGAATGGTTCATTGGTTCTTTGATTCCACCATTCCGGAACGAACTCAGGGATTTCAACATCCGATTCGAATACTTTCGCAACAAACAAGTCAAGTTGTGAAGCAATGATGATCAAGGGTAAAATATAGTTATCCAAGTAGGTTGCCACTCTTGGGAGTACCAGAGGCGGCTCATCAGTCGAGACTAAACGACGTGTGGGCATGGTAGTATAGTTAGAGCTTTCAACACCAGAACTCAGATCACTCAGACTGATGGATATCCTACGTTGCAACTCTGTTAAATTGGGTATTTCTTGAGCATTGCTGATAGCAGCATACTCATAATTTTGACTCGTAGTATTTTCCTTATCCTCTTCCTGAGGATCCCCAAAAAGATACCCAATTGCCTTCTGAAGGTCGTTACCTGATCTATGGAGAGCATCCTGAGCCTGCTGCAGGGTGAACCCCATTTCCATGAGTTGTTGCTGCATTGTCAAAGTGGTGGGAATTTTGATTTGAGAACAAACTTAAACTTTGAACTTAACTTTACAACGTTAGTGGTAGAGATAAAGTAGTGCGAGTAGAGTAATGGTTTGGCGGTGAATGTGTTGTTTTTGAATGTATTGTACAGAATATTCAATGGATGGTATTCAATTGAAAGTATCCAACTGTTTATATGATGATGAAGGGTTCAAAGTTTACTGAGTCATCATTTTGTAGACCTAAAATAGTCTTAAAATAAGCCTTCAATCAGTGTTAATCAAATTAGAGTTTAAATGCATTGGCTACGTATTAAGGATGTAAAGTATCAAGTAAATATAGTCATACGTTGAGGAATCGATATGAGTAATGGTATTGATCACGAAGTTTTAATTGTGTTTCAGAATTGATAATTGAGGTAAGAAAGAGGTTAAAGGGAAAGGACGAAGGAACGAGAAAGGGGAAGAGAAGAAAAAGGGAATGAAAAAGGGGAAAGAATACAAACATACTACGTAGAATAATGCTTATTGAATCTGGAGGCTAGTAATGAATTGGACAAATGAGACGGACTAGTGTAGAATATGAATGTAGATACATTACATTAAAGACTTCAAAAGGATAAGTTCTTTGAATTCAATCGATAGAATTAAATATAAGGGAAGGGAATAATATCATCAAGATAGAAGCAAGGAAGGTGGCCTGAAAGAAAATGAATATGGTTGTCATGATAACCTACGTCATTCCAATTACAATATCTTCTTCATTAATTTACAACAGTTAGACATTGAGAGGTTCAGCGTCTAATCCTCAGTTTGATTGATTGGAATTGCAGTAAATTATTTCCTTATGCCAGACCATAATTATCAGGCTAATCACCATTATTAATACTACATCTCAATTGTTCTATCTACTAACTAACTACTATATACTTTCAGTCTTCTACCCTTTGCTTACCTGAACACCTCCATTGTCAATACTAACTTCACATTCATCTACCTCCAAACCATGTCCAATCGATCTCTCCCACTCTTCTCTTCAACCTTAAAGTTCACTCTAATTTTCAGACAGACACAATTTAGAGTCCACCTTAATCAATTATCTATAAGATTCGAATTCCTACTGTACTTCATCCTATATTCCTTTTAACTCCCTCGTAATCATCCCTATATAATCCTCCTCATAACCCTCTACAAGCATTACACTGAATTCTCTTGGATCTAAATTATATTCCCCAATCATTTCACCATCAACATATTTTTATCAGTATCCAAATCAAATAAAACACGAATTGATTTCTCATCAATACTTTATCCTATAACTCACTCCTTATTTATCAAAACCACCATTAGGATCTCAAGGAATCTTTTAACGGTCACATATTAAACACTACGCACCGTTTTAAAAATCACACCTTATTTAACACCGCATTACACCTTGTTGATCTGTTCATTTATACACTTTTCACCTTACAATGGATGTAATAATACAGCCGTTGATGAACATGCCACCGGTGACGCGTTTGTGGTTGGCCTCTATAGTGACAACATGTGTCCTAATCCACATGAACGTATGGTCAGTGTCGAATGTGTATTTTGTTCCTGAGATGGCATTCTGGCGACAGCCATGGCGACTTGTGGTATGTTTCAGTTTCGTTGGGGAGCTAACGTTGCAATTGGTGTTTGCCCTTTGGTTTGTTGTCCAATCCAGTTGGGAATTGGAGCTTTCATTCGTGACTCCAAAGTATATGTTCCCTCAAACCCTTGTTGGGGGTCTAGATGACCAGAAACGTTTAAAGTTGTACATATATGTCGACCAACACAGACTGCTCAACTACTTATACTTCATGATTCAGATATGTGCAAGTCTCATCGTGGTTACAAAACTTATTCTTTATATGACTGGAATGAGATTCTTCATACTTTCTCACTACTTGATCGATATAACTACGTACTTGAGTTGCCGCATGAGACCTGACATGGAAATCCCTTTCTTTGTATTCACTATTCGAATGGTTTACCTTCCCTTTGTAAACACATTATTTAGCTGGGTAGTGGATGGTACTATGTTCAGGATGATTGGGTTCATTCTCAAGAGTGAATACAAAAAGGTTGCAAACGATCAAGCTTTGTGGGCTGTTGCATTTGCCTACGCTTTAGCCCATATGTGGTGGTTCTTAATGTATTTCCTGGTACGGTCATTATATGTGGATCCAAATAATATTCGCACAGAATACAAGCATGATGCTTTGGTGAAGAAAGGGTACAAGGTAAGAATCAATTGGGCGAAAGAAATAATCACTATTGCTTTGTTCCCACCTTGGTATTGGTTCCTGGTGAAACAATTAGATGATATGCGTATGCGTGAAGGAGAATTGGTTAATGTGGCTAATGAACTTAACAATAGACACGAAGAGTTGGACATTGATCAATGATTGAACAGCTGTGAAATTAGCCAAAGAGTGAAAACAAGTTTCCACGTACTATTTATTTGACTCTTGCTACGCTATTTGACGTGAGAGTACATATCCTCTTTTCATTTCGCACAATCATACCATTCCATTTCAATTGTGCACCATAAGGACTATTGCCTAGGTTACTTCATAGATCTCTACACAGTGCTGGCATATTCAATACCATTAAATAGATTGAGAATTTAATAATATATTAAACTCTAGAAAACTGGCTTACTAGAATGAAGAGCATACTTTATTTGACTTTAAAAGATCAAGAATACTTAAAATGTACACTTGGCATTTTAATACATTCATATGGGAGGTACTTAAAGTGAGCTGTTATCTCTTTCTTTGGATTTCATTCTATCTGAATATCCATTAAGGTAATAATTTGAGCAGAACTTAATGTGAAACCCACCTCCGTGGTCCATATCAACGTATATTCTCCGGAGAGCTACATGTTGAGTAACTTCACATTATTGTTATTCGGAGTAATGCTCAAACTTCAACTCAACACACTCAATGGCTCTTCAGGGTATGGCTGCAAATCTTCTCACGAATTTCAAATTATTGCCAATATCTAATGAATACAGCCACTAGGTCCAAACTCCTTCAATCTTCAACTCCTTCTACAAAGTAATTAAATAACTCTCAAAGATTTATAATATGAATATACATGAAGTAGTCAGAGTGTTTTCAAATCAATTGCATCTACTCCAACACTCTTCTTTAGCATTTTGGTCAAGCCATCTAAAAATATAACAACTAGTTGTTAAGTTAAACTCCCACATTCTTCAATCTCTCGATTTGTTGGGCCAACAAATCAGGAACCTCAACAGTTTCTGGTTCTTCGGCAACAGCAGGAGAAACACTTGGTGGAGACTTCTTCTCGCTTGGTGTCATCACCAAGTCAGCAAAGTTGATTCTCAGACCTCTTTCTTCGTCATCAACAGCAGTCTCGTTCCATTCGGCCAATTCCTTCTCGTGTTCACGTTCAATGGCGTATTGAACAGACTCCAAAACGTTGTTACACAAGTGCTTTGGCTTATACTTAGGAACGGTTCCTTCTTGGTAAACACCTGTTTTCACCAAGATGGAGTGCCATGAATCATCGTGCGAGTTGGCGAACCGAATATCCGATTCTGGGGTGTCACCGACAAAGTAAACGGTTGAGGCAGGTGGCAATTGTAAGGTGATTGCGTCTTCCTTTTTACTGGCAACCACGTCTAAACGGGATCCTTCAGCTTCTTCTTCATCGGAGTCCCATTGATAGTTTTCTAATTTAGCTTGGTTGATGATTTCTTCACCTTGATCATTGATCAAAATGTCTGCGTCACCGGCGTTTGGATCGTCAATAGACAACTTCTTCAAGTGTTCATCCAAGACACCTTGTCTCCAAGAGGCAAGGACTTTGTTGGCAAACTTGAAAGTTCCCTTTTGAGGCTTTCCGAAACGGTTGACCTTTAATTCACGACCAGTGTGTTCTTTGTAAAGGGCGGCAGTAGATACCTGTAAAGCACCCATACCATATCTAGACAACTTATAGTTTGTGGCCCAGATGAAATCCGAGTGAGCAAAGTAGATTTGAGGACCTTCATCGTATGTTTTAGATTCAGTACCCATGAAACCATTCTTCGACAAGAGTAATTCCAAGATGATCTGTTGGTCTGCAGCCCAGTTCCTGCTGTCTGCAAAGACCATGATAGCTTCGATGTTGATTTTGGAGAAGTCCACATCGCGTGCAGCCACAGTTTCCTCTTCACTAAGGTCGTGGTATGGGGTAACTGCGGGGTTCCACTTCAAAATGTCCAATGGGGTGAAGACATTTTTGAAGCCGTATGATTCAGCTACATGACGACATACATTTCCAACGCCACCAACAACAAGAACGTTTTCGTAGTTTCCAACCAAGTCTTTCATTGGAGTGTGACCTTGGATGATTTGTTCAGGAGTGATGTGAACACCCAAACGTTCACTCAAGTCTGTAGCTCTAGCCAGTTCTGGTTTTCCACCACCATTGGTGACGAAAATCAGAGGGACTTTAATATTATATTTGTTTTCACCGTTAAGCAAGCGCATAGCTTCTTTAGCTTCGTGGATAGTATTTGGACCACGTAAGATCACACCGTCGATATCGAAGCAAAAAGCATACGAAGCAACACGTTCATGATCAATAACCAGCTTCTTCTTACGACGAATAATAGAAGAATTACGCAGCAACTTAGCCAAAGAATCAACCTTCTTCAAATTCGATTGAGAAGGATTCTTATTCAATGAAGTCGATGAACTCAACTTGGTAAGACCAGTTTGCCATTGATTCAAATCAGAAAGCGAAAGCGACAGAACACGATGCTTACGTGTCATAGGTTGTAACTCATCAATCCCATCATTATTAAGATAAGATTGGTATTGTTGTTTGTCTTCAGTAGTCATTCTTTATTCAGAAAAGATTGAGATTAGTATATAGTTTAAAAGGGGATTTCTAATGTGAAACTTATGGGAACATAAAGGTACTTTATATAGTCCGCGATTTTTTTGTGCGAATTGGTTATGATGTCATACAGATTTCTAAGCTATGATTGCTAAGTGTGCTTAAAACGTGTACAAGAGAGGAAGGTTGGCATCACAAAGAGTTAGTTGAAGGGAGATATAATGTAGTATGACAAGTCGTATTGAATCAAGTACTACACAAATAAAAGTCTCTTGGGAAAGAAAGTTTTAATGGAACGAATGGAAGGTCTGCCCTGTCCCCAACATTAAAGTTTCAGACATTCAATATATAGGATTAACATACAAAAAAGAAAGCTAATAAAAAGTCCGGGCCAATGATACGCGTGTGTATCTGGCTAGTAATAGGGAATACGAGATTAGCCTGTGGTTTCGAGCATGTCCAATTGTCATAGATATTTCGAAAAAGGGTTTAAGGTTTAATAAAGGCAATGAAGGTATTTATTGTTAAGAGCATTGATTGCTTTCCCCCCTTACCTATTTTGGAATATGGATTGAGCAACTAAAAAGGGGTGCGCTACCAGTGGAGTGCTTTTCGGGTGGAGATAGAACTGGAAGAGGCTGAGTGTTAAGTAGAAGGTGTTAGTTTGAGATTGTTAATGATTGAAAAACGGTGGTTGAATAGTGAAGATTCAATGTGCGGAGAGTTATTTAGTGTAAAGGTCGATTCAATTTATATTAATTAATATATATATATATATATATATATACTCTAATTTGTATGTACTGATAAATCAATTGAGATTTGATATAAATTAAACCACACTGAGAGATTATTGGAGATTAAAGATACCACCAGTAAAAAATGAGCTGTAGAATAAACACAGTTAAAAGTTTAAAACACCTCATTTACGCTTAATTAAGTAGATGATACACCCGAGGATCTGCTTATGTTTAAAAAGTGTAAAGTCAACCAATGTCAAACACTAGATTATGATGTAATTGAAATGAATGTGAAGGTATTGGAAATGAGGGATCTGTGATATCATCTATTGTTTGTATCAATTGTTTATCATATCCTCGTTTAATTATTCTCCATGGTTGATATTTCCGAATTCGAGGGCTTTTGCGACTCACAATATGGTTGTCAATAGCGTTGCAAAGTATCAATAAAATTCGTACATATCCATATCCTATTGATGTACGTTTAATTGAGTTTCGGTTAATTGTGATTATTTCATTGGGGAATTCACTTTTGAATGTACTAATCAATTGTGTTATAATCTTTCTATAACGATCTCTTTACATAATGGTAGGTTGATACGACCATCAAAAGACACTTGTTGTAAAGTGAAGGGGGTGCTCGTTTCTATTTGTGCTTAGATATTTAACTCTCAACCCCACATCCCCCATACATTCCACCCCACATCATGAAAGACTGGCAACGTGCAAATGCAATTCATAAACTGTTCGTGATATCTAATTAATCACTATGAAGACATACAAAACTTATTAGCATTGTTACAAGTTTCATTAGATACCATTTCAAATTTGAATACTAATGATTACCTAACAACTAAAACTAAAAATCTCGATTTATTTTCGATTTGTAATCTACTACTCCTACTCCCGCTTGTTCATTCCATTGAACGCTTCAATATCACAACTTAAAAGTTATGTAGTTATCAACAATTTGGTACACTACAAACTTACCATATATATCAAATTAAAGGAAGTGTATATCCCTTCATTTGTAAAATCAAATTAATTTTACTTCTTCTGATTTTGCACCCATTTTACCTGTTCATCATTCTTGTTACCATAAGTAAATGCTTCAACCTTCATAAAAGAAACAAGATTTAGATCTCATCCAGTATACCTTAAAATCGCTTATGATCTTAATTAAACCTCTATCCATCCTAACCATCTTTTTCTTTACAAACGTTTTTGCTGACACCAAATCTGTCCATACTAAGAATATCTACCTCACGCCATTTTGCTGATTCAAGACAAATCATCACTTCAGTTATGCTCACCTACACCTTGTTTTGCAGATCCTGCGACTTACATATTTCAGTTCTAGAACATGCATCGATGATCTCATAACCTTACATATACATTAAAGTCTTGTTAAACGAATATTAGGATCCGTTTTGTAAGCTGTCTTCTATAGTAATTTACTCAAAAGTTTTTACTCTGGATGACTTCGTTATAACGTCTTAGTCTCACTAAGAACATATAAAAGATCCAGCTGTAGATGGCTACCTTTTTTTTTTAACCATGTTGTTGTATACTTAAAGAATGGACTGAGTGATTTAACAGGTTCAGGTTTATTTTAAACATGTAGTATCTAATCGGACCACCTTAAAAATTCTTGAGAATTCTTTGCTAACCTTTATATTTCTTAGCCTGCTTATCGCTGTTGATTTACTGTATCTTTGCTGATTAGTTTCTTGGTCACTTTTTCAAATTTCATCTCTCACTCTCCTCTTATTTAACTCCACTTTTGTATATTTTACCTAGCATCTGCTTCTTTCAAATCTTTCAATCACTTCTATATTCCTTTTCTCTAAGTTTTACTAGTCAACTTTCTTGTCTCTCATTTTACCGTCAGCTTTTTATCTTACCAAGGCCCCACTCATTTATTTCTCCACCAAGCTATCTTTCACCACCCTCGCTCTTCAGGTACTACTTCAATGTCATACATCTCCTCACATCCAATTATTCACAGCCTATTCATCTCTTCACCGTGCTCCACGTACATCCTCTTTTCTATACCTTTTCACGTCCTCTTCTCATCTTCTTCAATTGCGGGGTGGTTGCAAAAATCACGAGCCTCCCGAGGCTCACGATTTGACAAAGCTTCAGTAGGTTAGATCTTGCATTTTGCTTAAACCTTTACCCTGCTCGGTTTTACTTCCCATTTAGAGGCTCCAACACACTCATTCATTATTGCGGGGCTTTGAACCACGTCAAATATTCAACGTAACCTGAAATCTCTTTAGATTAAATTTCACATGACAATGAATCAAAGCATACTTAAAGTAGAATACATCCTCTTCTACAATTCTTGAACGAGTAAGCCCGAAGAGTAAGCGCGATGATCTCGTTTAAAGCTGTAAAGGTTCTTTTGAACTTCCCACCAAGGATTTTACTCCAAATCATTATGTATTTTGCATTCGGTTCTCCATACAGAAAATTCCATAATGATTTGTTACAGTCCATCAAGCTCTCACTTTGTCGTACAGCGCTCTTGATGCCAATCTGGGATGCAAAGTATATCAATCTTGTGAATAATAGTGTTCTTGTCAGAAAGGTATTACCTTTGAAGTACAGTAAAACTACAAAGTCTCTTCCTGGATATGGTGAGCAGTATGATGAAAACTCGATTTGGTTGTGCAAGCAGCCAGATAGACGTCCCGATGATCCGATTTTGATCTATTGTCATGGTGGTGGATACTATATTGAAACTGCTCCTTTCCAATTGGAATCGATTTTGGCCATCCATAAGTTATTGGATGAAGACAAACGTAAACGCTTGTCTATTCTTCACATAGATTATAAGTTATGTGGTGATGGGTTCCCACTTCCTTACCCACTTAACCAATTGTTTGAAACTTATCAGCTGTTAACTCAAACTGAAGGTAACACAAACATTCAACTTATAGGTGACTCGGCTGGAGGAAATATGGTTGTGACTTTCTTACAAAAGATAGCACATCACAATACCCATCCTGGTCACAAAATCATATACCCTACTAAAGCAATTTTAGTCAGTCCATGGGTTAAATTACAGCCTGGAAGGGAACAATTCAAACCTGGAAGACTGTACTATGACAACAGAAGAAGAGATATGATTGAATATCATATCAGCAGAGATATAGAAAAGGTAGAAGCCCTTGTACCTTCAGCCGTTCAAATCAATCACAACGAATTGTTGCTTTCCCCACATTCTAAAGTCCCACACTTGAGGCTGGAATGGGCAGATATTGCTACCTTTAAAGATCCCTCTTGTGACGTGTTTTTGATTGTAGGAGAGGATGAGGTATTCAGAGATGATATCTTAGAATGGGCTGAATATGCTTTGGATGTACCATTAAGCAGTAAACACAAATATGGGGATTCAAACAATATTTTCAACAAAGATAAACACGAATATATTAGAGATAGAAGTAGCAAAAGCGCTCACGTTCGTGTTTATGTTGAACCTTGGGGGGTCCATGATTCTTTATTCTTCTTTGAGAATGGTCTTTTAAGTAAACTTCAAAAGAATGATATTGCTCTTAAGGATTTACTGGAAAAGTACTTTGGTCTCAAACGTATTGCTCAATTCTTGAATGAAACATCATAAGTGGTACATACCCAGTGCTTTAGATATATTAAGTTGACTGAGTAGTTCTTAAACTAATCAAACAGAATTTCTTCTACTAACTTAATAACTTATGATGGCTGCAAATTTCAATAACATATTTTATTTCTTTACACAATCCTATCATATTATGGATGGCATCTTATACCTGAATCATAAATTTATATTATCTAACTTCTGTATTATTCACATGAAGTCTTTGTAATCGATGTTCACCCAATCGTGAATCATGTAATTCTATTCAAGATCGTCCTTGTTAATCATGTACTACTCATCCTCAATAGTATTGACCAATATACATATTATACAATCATTCTTCTTCAACCTCTGATGCCTTCTTCATCCTTGCAATCTTCACCAAAGGCAGCAATGACGATACGTCGTCGGCTTCCTGGATGAATTTGGCTCCCAATAACTCATCTGCATTGGCCCTTGCGTTGAAGTCAACCTGTAAACACCAAGCCAAGAACTTACGTATCTCGTAACTGAGTGCTTCTGGTTCCTTCAACTTAGGGGTTCCGTTTGTTGCAATCAAATAAAGTGCGCGCAACGGTGTCTCATTCAAATAAGGTGGCTCACCTTCAATCATCTCAATCACCATAATACCAAGCGACCAAATATCAACCTTGGGTCCATACTCCTTACGCGATACAACTTCAGGGGCCATCCAATATGGCGTACCTACCATGGTCGTACGCTTCAAATTGATCTCATTAATCTGTGCACAAAAGCCAAAATCTGTCATCTTGATATTACCTTCAATATTAAGCAAGATGTTGTCTGACTTGATGTCACGATGGATTACACCCTTCAGGTGTAAGAATTTGAGTCCCTTCAAAGTTTCACGGCATACAGCTCCAATTTGTCCTTCAGTCATCACACTGTGTGTCACAATCTCGGTAAGCGATCCTCCCTCCATGTACTCCATAATAACCCATAAATCGCCTTTAACGAGGTATGAGTCAATAAAGTTAACAATGTTAGGGTGTCTGCTTCCCTTCATGACCAAGATCTCGTTGATAATCAACTCTTTCTTAGGTTGTTGCTCCAAGTTCATCTGTTTAATGGCAACAGGACGTTGCTTGTCACGGATATCGTGTGCTGTGTACACACCACCAGATGCTCCCTGCCCAATTTTGGTAAGATCAAAGTAGAGCTTTGTTGGGTCTCCTTCTGTACAGATACTCTGTAATTTCAGAATGATCTGCTGGTGTTTACGTTTCTTGTCGTCGCGCTTCTTCTGTGCTAAAAGCGCTGCTTGCTTGGGGTCGCGTACAGGCTGTTGCGATCTTTTACGTGCAGATTCAGGACTCGTTTGTGGTTGTGGTGGCTGCTGCTGTCTTTGTTTAGCATATGCTGCTTGTTGGTTTTCGTACAGTTCTTTCGTGCCAACTGCTGTGATATCAGCCAAAGCTTGTTGTGGTCCAGTAAGTCCTGCTTGTGATGGGGTAGATGGTGGTTGGTGTTTAGTAGAAGGTTGTCGCGATGGTTGTCTTTGTTGTTGTTGCTGTTGCTGATGCTGCTGTTGTTGTTGTTGCTGTTGCTGTTGTTGTTGCAATTGAAGTTGGAGTTGTTGTTGGTACTGCTGTTGCTGTTGTTGCACATACTGCTGTTGTTGCTGCTGCTGTAATTGCTGCTGCTGCTGGAGCTGTTGCTGGTGTAATTCTAGCGACTGTGCTGCAGCGGCTGAAGCAGAGGATCCAGCCTGAGTAGGTGGTGGTGGTGGTGCACGGTGGAACTTGATATCTTCCTTTACACGCTTTTCTTCAGAAAATTTGGCAGTAGGTGCGATTGGTGCTGTTGATCCACCAGTTCTCTTTGGTGTGTCTACACGTGATTGTACCACAAGCGAGTTGTTGTGTGATTTTGATTTGGGGATCTTTTGTTGTTGTTGTTGTTGTTGCAGTGGTGGAGGAGGTGGTGGTGGAGGTGGTGGATGCAGTGGATGTTGCTTTTCTCTTCTAGAGGATGTCCTCGATGTTGAGCGGAGAGACTTTATCGATTTCGACAGGAATGATCTCCCCAAGAACGATTTCTTGGTTGGTGAAACTGCCTGTTCAGGCGATTTGGGGTAGTAGTACGACAGTTGTACAGATGATTGTCCTGGTGGTGGTGGTGGTGCCTGCAGTGGTGGTGGCGACAGCAAGTGGGCTGAAATAGGCAGTTCTTCGACGGCTGGAGGTTTTGGTGCAGGCCGCGATGGGATAAACTGGTTTTCGTAGTTAGCATTTGGAGTTCGTGGAGGTTGTGTGAATCGTTCGTCAGGGTGGCTACCACTTTGTTTGGGTGTTGTATCGATAGGATCTTTCAGAGGGCTGTATGTAACCACGCGCGGCGTGGTTGGAGGTGTATCTTCCAAAGATCCAGTCAGTCCATTCAGCAGTGAACCATTCAGTGCAACTTGGTTCGAGTGCAGTCTGTTACGTGCTTGGAATTTCTTGAACGCCATGTCGTCAGGGTTGTTTTCATTGGTGTCTTGGTAAAACGCTACAATGTCCATGACGGCTTGCGGGTGCTGCTGCTGCTCAATCTTCGAGATCCCGCTCGCAGAAAGCAACCGTTCCCATTCGATCGGTAACCCAGTGTACGACCCATTGTCGTCGATTCCAACGTGTGCAACGTGCTTTGCATTGAAAGGTGTACTGATCTTCATGTTCATGGCAGATACAGAAACATCAGGCAGCAGTTGCAGCAGAAGGTTTTGTCCATTACTGGCTTGGGCAGGCAGACTTGTCGCTGACTTACCCTTGCCAAACATCAGGTTGAGTACCCCCTTGACACGGTTGCCGCTTTTCCGCTTCTTTACATTTACATACTTGGGCAGGTTGTTGAATTGGTGTTGAATTGGGTAACTCAGTGGTGATGATGTACTGAGCAGTTGCAGTTGCAGTTGTTGTTGCTGTTGCTGCTGCAGTTGTTGTAACAGCAGGGGTTGCAGAAGCAGTGGTTGCAGCAGCAGAGGTTGCAGCAGCAGGTGCTGCGACGAAGACACCAGTGCCGTCGACGGCGTTGCAAACTTGCCTCCCTGCAGTATTACAGGGGTTGTAGTTTGAGCTAACGTCATTGGCGGTTTCAGTGTCGGCGACCTCACCACTGATCCCGAGGTGTTTCGCGAACCGAATGAAGTGTTTGCTTCGCTGTTGGCACTTATGTCAGCACTTGCGTCAGCCTTGGCCGATTCAACACTACGGCGTTTGTCAATGTTTTCGTGTGTTGTTGGGATATCCTCAAGTGCATCTTTCCGTAGTATATCTTCTTGGACCAGGCCGCTGTCGTCGGTGACGGCACTCAGTTTCAGGAAGCTCAGGTTGAGGACCAGGTGCAGCAGCAGGTTTAGAACGTTGAGTCCAGTCAACAGGGCTGCGGCTAATGCGGGTTTCCCAGGGTCGAGTGTTGATTTGAAGGACGACATCAGTGTGTTGGACTTTGGGTCCGACACGCCAAAAGCCGCAAAGGCAGAGTTGAAGGACGTGTCGACGGGACTGTGTGTGCTTCCAGCCGCGCTTCCGATCGAGCTATTGGGACCGCTACCGAATCCACCGCCGGCAGAGCCGTACAGTGTATCATTGAACGCGGTGAATGGGCTGCTTGGTGGTTTCTGGTCGGTCAACGTGCGTATGGATTCTTTGTTTGCAATAGTTTTCGAGTGTAGTTGTGAGGAGGTGGAGTTAATAGATGTTTCACGGCCGATACCGCCACTACCAGTAGTAGTTCCGATATTCAAATCTTCGTGGCCACTCAAGTCACCAACTGAAGTTTGGGAAGCCAAAGCTGGTTGGGCCAGGTGGACCATCAGAGGCAGGACAATAGCCGGCGGATCTAAACCCAAAGAAGAGCCTGAGGAGCTAATATCCAGTGGACCCAGATCTGGGACAGTTAACCCAACACCTTGAGAAGCCCCTACCCCCACTTCGTCGTCACGGCCATGGGATTTCAACAGTTCTGTCAACTGCGAGTAACCCTCGGAATCTCTTTGTAAACCAGCAACATCAAACGTGCCAGGCATACGAGGAAGGGAATGGTCAACACTCAGTTGATCCAATACACCATCATCTTCACTAGTTTGAGTATGCCTGGACGACGTCGACAATGTACGTGTAGTAGCACTTAATATACGGTCTGTAAACTGAGCCAACTTCTCGTGGATTGGTGAGCCCAATAGCGAATCAGTAGGAACCTGAGGAGGAACCGCCTGATCACTACTCAGCATCAACTTGCTCTTATCCGTAGACATAGACATGAAGAGAAACGAGTGACTTTGGTTAAGGAGAGTGGAATAAAAACAAATTAAAAAGGGAAAAAAGTTTGAACAAACTTCATTCAATTGAGCGAGCGAACTGAATGAATAAACTGAGTGGGCAACGCGACTGGAGTGTGTGAATAACTGAGTGAGTAAAGTAATTAAATGTGTTAATGTGTTAATAGAGAGTAAGGTATATTGATTGTAGTATTACCTGTATCTATATGTATACTCATATACGTATATGTATATACATGTAGAGTGATAGAGTATAAAGAAAGAGAGAGAGATAGTGAAATAGATTAGAAGGATTGAACTATTGAAAGGTTGAACTACTGAAAGGATGAAAGATATAAAGAGCTAAAAGAGAGAGAGAGAGGAGAGAGATGATAGTGTGTGTGTGTCTACGAGGATTCGCTCAAGATATTGGTTGCTAATTAATAATACAAGTCTAATATGTAATAGATCTACATTGCTAAAGATTCATCATAAAATTCAGATGAAATAAAGATGAAAGATGAAATAGTCTGGAGATACAAAGATGAAAGAGACGAATGTAGATGGTTAGTATTATCGAGTAAAATTAAGAAGAGCCAAAAGAGTAAGTTATGGTAATACAAAAGTAGATTGATTGATTGTTTAATAGATTGAGGATAATAAAAGAATGAACACAAGAAGGATTGGGGTGCTGGTTATGGTGTTCACTTAATAAGAAGTTGAATTAATTAGATGGAAATGGAAATTGAGATGGAATTGATGGATGTTGAAGTTAACCAGCACCTTCACACAAAATGAATAAAAAAAAAGTGGGTGTAAATGAGGGAGATAATTAAAGTAAGCGAGCAAAACGGTGGAGATGAAATACAGACGAGATGGAGTTAAGGAAAGTAGCTCAAATGGAGATGGAATTGAGACGAATAAGACAAGTTGAAGTATTATCCACATTTTAAAGTGTAAAGTGAATAAAGTGCAGCCAGAATAAAAGAGTGAAAGTTAAAAGAATCACAAGAATCACAAGTAAGTACAAGGAAACACATAAACCCAACAAAGTTATATTACATGTAATAATTAGTAACAATAAGCTAGAGAGAAGGGAGAGAGATATGATATACGAATAAACGCCTAGAATAATAAGATGAATCGTCAAATAAGTTGAACGACAAGAGAATCTCGACAGAGAGGCTCAACATTTAACCCAAGTTATATGACAGAATATCCACAAACGTGTTAAGAGAGACGTGTTAGGGCAGCCGTTCATTGGTTCGTTAAAAAGACGCGTTCGCTTAGGTTTTATAAGAAATAGTGCATGAAAAAAGGTAATGTCACGAGTGGTAAAGGAGAATGAACAAGTATGAAGAGAATGAAGAGAATGAAGAGAGAATGAGTAGATGCAATGGAATTGGAATAGAAGTAACCGGATATGGAAAGAAACCGAGAATGGGAAAAGGAATGATGAATCAGGAGTAGAGAATATGCAACTAGGAGCATTTTAAAGTGAGACGGGGATGTTAGTATGGAGTTGAAGAGATGCAATGTAGGAACGAGAATGAACTGAGGATTTACGATTGTTGTTTGAAATTAAAGTAGGGCAGTGGGATTAGAGGGGGGAAAAGCGACGTAAAGTGAGAGGGATGAAAAGGAGGGTAAGCGGAGAAAGAGTGGAGAGTTGAGAGTGGGGTGAAAAGTTCTTATGAAAGAAGTGAAAAAAAAATCGCGTAATCAAGCCAAACGTAAAGTTGAGGTGATGAATATGAGTAAGATTTAATGATGAATGATAACACGTGATTATGGTGGTAGGATGAAGTTGAATGAGAGTCGATTGAGAATCGAATTAGACATTTTGGATTGTAATAGCTTAATGAACTTATCGTCCAGTTTATTATTCATATCCTAATCATATCTTCAATTCGTAATGGAAAACTGTTGATGTTTCCAACAGCACAATTGACGTTTTAAACTTTAAATGAACAGATGTTATACCTAAAGATTTGAACACTTCTAGACTCAAGTGTTCGTCTGCTGTATTTTTATACTAGTAATTATATCATACTATTATTCACGATCATTTTCATCAAACTTATCAGCAACACTACTCATCTTCTAACAGCCAAATTGTCAACTCAATCTTCAAATATTCTACTCTTATACAACTTCCTTCAAAAAACGTTCAAACCTAAATAACCAAAATCACATCCTATCATTTTTGCACATGAACCAATCTCCTTCAGCGTTCCTCAATACTGAAACATCAAACTTGTTACCTTCGCAACACCTCACTCGATTTGTAGCAGGCTTCGTTTGGAATTCGTTTGATGTTCCTCAAGCATAAACACCAAACTAAGTACCTTGAATGTAGTACACCATAATTCTTTCTATTTTACTCCTAACACCTTCTACACATTCCCCTAATCTTACTCCTTACACCCAGAATGATGTTTCCGCATTCTTTCCAAAACTGCTCAATACCATACTCTCTCTTTTCAACTTTTTCTCCACTCCCATTTTGAATATGCAATAGTTTCTGCAAAATGCCAATTTTGCAACTACTCAATGATAAATAAAGCACCACTTATTGCCTTACAAAATACAATCACCATTTTAAACTAAAACTTAACAACTACATCTACATCAATCTTTACATTACCATGTAACATTTTCTAGTAAGCTAATACACTCCATCTATCCTTTTCCTATAATATGTTGCCCTTTAAAATCATTCCAAAACAATTCAATACTAATACTCTTATTCTTTTATGGCTTCATCCATCTTTTATGTGACTTTCATCCAATACATTGACATCTTCAATATATTCATTATCAACAATCTCAAAACCTTCAATTGGATTAATAAGATTGTGACTAAATGCCACCTTATCACCATTGAAAACTACATAATGAACACTAATCCCTTAGTTCTTATCCCCTATATCCATAAACCACAAAATTTCCCACGTTCTCATGATACAAGTATCCATTTGTCTTCAAGTAACGGCCCACCGCCCTCTTGATCACTGGAACTCCTCCAACTGAATGCAACCCACGCCCAGTAATGATATTCAAATCTTCAACAAACAGTGCCTTCGAACTGTACCTAGATAAGTTCCCATGGAACTCTCTTTGCTTCATTTCACGCTCCCACCAGTCTCTCAATGCCATCTTTGTTACCTGGATCGATGGAGCCAACTTAAGATGATGCAAATCTAAATCTCCTGAGCTCTCATACACTGTGAACTTGGACATCTGCAAATCTCTGTCTGCATAAGGAGCTGCATCCCACTTGGTACGCAAATTAGCAAACTTACGACCTAACAGTGCCTCGTTTGCCAACAATGGATGTGTGCTAGAGTTCTTCACGGCGTTCACATACGATACGTCAGGACCAGGTTTCTCGTGTCTCTTGTTCCTCTTGCTTGTCAAATGTGCACATCCATTCTCTACAATCAACCGAATGATATCAATCACTCGAATCACGTCACCCTGGAAAAATTGAAGTGCAAGCTCACTGAATCGCTTGTTCACTGTTCTCAACAGTGGGTTGCTTTCATACAAGCTTGCCAACTCACGTGCTTCTGAGCTCTTCGAGTCATACTTGTAGCGTTTGGGTGTGGCAGTCTTGGCTGCAGGCGCAACAACGTTACGTGCAATTCGAATGTTAGCACCTCCTCTTTGGACTCTTCCTCCACGAGGTATACCATTCACAGGCTTGGCTGGAACCGAAGTTTGCTCCAGCTTTGGTAGCGTTGGGTATTGTTCTGTCTCAACCGGCTTGTACGATTGAATAACGTCCACCAAACTTTCTACAAGTTTCCCGTGATTAGCATGCAAGTAACTAGTGGAATCAGACAAACTGATATCAGTCAATTCTTTCAACTTGCGTGCTGCCTGTTGTAAATTGCCCCATACCTCTGTGTTTCCCTCCTGGTTCATCTCAGCGACTGACACTTTGCTCGACACAGGCTCATAGAGTGCACTCACTGATCCACTCAACAAATTGTTGGTCATTAACTCCAAATCCCCATTGTATTGTTCCAATAATTTCTCTAAAGCATCAAGATCATACGTTGGAAATATCTCTTTAAGACGGTATATCTCTTCGGGGTAATGGCGCCGGGCTTCTTCATAGTCATATTCGCGATTCTCAGCAGTCACCTGTTCCAATATCTCATTCGTTTCTTGCTCCAAAAATAAATTCTCAATCAATTCATCCATGTCTTCGCTCACCTTTAATCTCACCTTGAGATCGGTACGACTGTACATGGGGAACAAATCCGCTAAGGTATCTGCCAACTCTAAGAAGTCCTCGTCTTCGTCCAACTCATCATAAACGTACTTGGTGTAGTCATCATCGTTGACAAGGTAGTATGTATCTTTGTTATCATCCTCATCAACAGATGAGTCTGAGTGTTGAGTTTCCGGTACTGGTTTCTGAATTTCCTTCTTCAATTCTTTTAATTTCTCTTTCTTTACTGCAGACCGTTCTTTCCTTAAACGGCTCTTCTCCTTTCTTGCGTCTATTCTTTCGTTTCTTACTTTCGTTTTCTCGTCTTCTTCTTCAGATTTCGATTCAGATCTTCTTATGGAATCAATATCTCTGTTTAATTCGGCTAATATCGAGTTAAACGATTTAGTGGGCATGGTTGGTTCCGTATCAACATTGCTTAATATTTGTTCTTCGACTTCGTTCAGTGGAATTCGCTTTTCGTTCTTCTTTTCGGACCTCTTAAGGATGGTCACTTTCTTAGGGTCAATTACTGCTTCTCTCTTAGGTTTACTTTGAGTAGTTTCAGCAAGAGTTTGGCCCAAAGGAGATCCTGAAATTGATTGATAAGGTTTTTCCGAGTTAGATCCTGTGGAACTAGAACTTGAGTTAGACTGTTTTGGACTCATTGATCCCAGACTCTTGGAGCTCGCTGAACTTCTATTTGACTGTTCAGGATACTTTACTTTTGAATTGGTATTCTCGGCACACTTTTCAACCTCCGCTGACTTTTCATGTTTAGGAGCTTCGACTGGCATAGTTTTATTTGTTGCCAAAGCCATTGCTGCATTCTCGTCGTTTGCATCTTTAGCCAATAACTTACTTGATCCATCTGTTTCCCCCTTCTTTACCACTGTGTATGTTGGTGGTGTGGTGGATACAGTAGACTCAGTTTTGGCTGTAGGCTGAGATATATTGCGTGATTTCATGGCTTGAGTTTCTGTGGATAAACTTACCGTATCGTTCATATTCGCTAAATGTTTGAACTCTTTAGCCAGCATGGGGGTGTTGTTGTTGGATGGAGTACCCAAGTTCTTTTCCACATCTATCAAATCTTTGAGGTCTTGGATCTTCTTAGCCAGCAACGGGGTTTTGTCTTCGGAATAGCTCATTTCTAGTGCTATCAATTCTTGAAGTCTCTCGGTGAATGCTTCATCAGACTGTGCTACTACCAGTGATCCGTTTCTTCCATTCTGGATCACATCCTTTGCTTTCGGTGACTTTTTCTTTTTACCACCTTGTGTTTCCTTTTCTCCTGATAAAGGTTTAGCATTTGAAGTATTCTCTAGTAGACTCTTATTGTTTGATTTCTTGCGTGCCAATGATTTCTCGTTTGAAAATTGATTTGTTGAAGGTGTCAGCTTCACTGGCACAGACGGTACAGCCAAGGGTGTAGGTACAGTCGGCACAGGGGGTAATTCTGCAGTAGATTCTTCGACCTTTTCCGGCTCTTGTAAATTTTTCAGTGCCATCAATCTTACCATCTTGTTAAATTCGGCTTCCTCATTCAGCACTAAACTTGTACTGCATCCATTTTCCTCCGAGCCCAACCCATTGACACTCAAAGTATTTCCAATTCCATAACATAAGAGGATCTCCAAGGCCAAACCAAACAAACCCTCATCACCGTCTACCATATCGTATAATCTCGACATTGTGGTGACACCTCCATAACGGATAACGCTCAGATGGCGCATCAAAAACAGTGCTTTCTTGTGGGATGAGTTGATTTGACTTGTTCTCTCATCTATGTTACGTTTAAGAATGGAGATCAACAGTTGCTTGTGCATTTCAAGTACCAAATCAGGTACCGAGATCAGTGTGATTGCCGAAACATGCAATACCACTGGGTCCAATTGACCCAATAGAGGTTTCGTAGAGTCAATATCGCCGTCCGCATACACACGGGTGAGCTGGCTATACAACTCCAGAGGCTCTCTCGTCACCTCATCAACTGCACACGCAATCATTTCATCAGTATATGGTATTTCCAACACGACTTTGGTGTGGGGACTCGGTGATTCCACATGGGGAAGCTGCATGGACGCAACCAAATCAACAGACCGATAGTTGTAAAGACCCTGGCTCAGCGTAAACGCCTTGAATCGGCGACTGTTGGACATACTGCGTCTGCTAGTGTATGCTTACTGGAAGATCAACCAAGAACTGATTGGTGTTGATTTGTGGGTTTTAGTATGTTTTTTTTGTGGGATCAATCACCTTGTGCCCCTAAAAAATGGTGGATAATTTAGTGAGGTTCCTCGTTAAAATCAGTTGAGAAACAATGGTGGCCCGTTGGGCGAATGTTCCGTAAGGGATGTGTTAATTACGAGATATGACTCAAAAGGTTACTTTAGTTGTAAGTGTAGTCTTTACTATTGGGTATGTTTCCCTTGTACTCCAATACTTTATGCGTGATTTGATCGATTGGCTTATAATTGATATAATGTCTCTTGAGGATGGTTTCACACCTTTAAGAACTCCTTGGGGAATTTCAAACAATCAAACCAGTGGAACTATGCAATTTAGTCGATCCAATCATGTGTCAATGGGATTCCGAATGAATGAATAGTAGATTCTTAATGCTTGGTGTTTTAAATTTGAAACTATCTAAACTTCAGAAAGACTAAATACTATAGAGTTTTGTGTTCTTCTTCAGACGTATGCAGTTGATATTGGATGATTTATGTGGGGAACCGTTTGATCAAACGTTTCATGAGTTAGTTCAAGCTTTCGGTTTGCTTGTAATATTGGGTGCAAATTTCTACTCTTGGTATTAAAATGATATCCCATAAAGTATGGTCAACTTTAGCCTATAATTATTTCAATTATAAGTTAAAGAATAGAGGTTTTTTTGTGGATTTTATCTGGAAACTACTCTCAATACTACATTTGAGGTTAAAGTTGTTGCTAACACTCCTGAGACAAACTCGTCTAGAGTAGGCTATGATATTCTTGAAGAGTATTCAACTTCTATTATCACCCTGTTAGACCCCATAACAATCTTGATCGTCTAATGGTTATGGATATTCAACAATCAAGATTCATAGAAGATTGGCCTTGTTTTATGTTATTGCTAAAGGTCAATATTATATAAGTGGATAATATCTGAAACCACTCTCAATTCTCAGTTCGATTAGGAATCCTTGAAGTACTAATAAGTAAAAGCGGGCCAAGGTCATCCTCAATTTATTTCATTCTCATGAGTTTAGTATTTCTTCAATTAATAGGTCTTGTAGCTACACTCCAATAATGTTGAAGTATTGTTAGTTTATTTGCAATACTCACAAATAATATCACAGTATAACCAACAACCGAAACCATGCTCTTCAGCAAATACGTTTCTTGGTATCTTTATTGATCCTCAATCTAGGAATGTTCCAACAAATCTTTTAATAACCCCTTAATCTTACAGAATGCTCAACTTAGTATCAAAAATAACTAATTATTCACAACCTAACAACTCCAAAGTTCCTCGAGCTCTTCAAACTGAAAATTATCCTTGCATGATACCTTTATGGTTGCAACTTTTGCTTTACGAGAAATTACACAAGAGCCCAATTATAATCAAGAAGTTTAAGCAGATGTCAAAAAATACTACATTGCATACCATTCTCACAGGAGGAATTTAAGAAAACGCACGTGAATGGTTTCTGTACTAATACAATTTATTGTTTGTGATAAGGAACTGTTTCAAAAATACATATTTACAAGAATCGTAAAGTCTATACAGTCATTTTCTATTAGGGAAAAAGTCGAAGGAATAAGCGCGATTCTCAGCATTTCAATACTCATATTGAAACAGTGTTTGTGAGAGCATACTCCCTCATTCTTAGTTCAGTGTAAAATTAACTCTATACAAAAGCAAAAAACACTTTTACTCCACATTTTAATAAATGAGCCCACCAATTTCTGTTTAGTCTTCTTGAAACTTAATCGTTGAAGTGAAACTCAAGTCGTTTAGTATGCAATTTTTTGTGCGTTGGTTGCAAACGGAGCTAATCGCCTTTCTTTGTATACGTTTCATTCACGAGATTGAGAGAAAGTAAATTGTTTGGAATGAACATTCTTTACAAATAAGGATCCCTTTAATTCGGTCATCTAAAGGGGGTGTTACAGCTTGAGCAGAATCTTCAAGTCTAATAGATACAAGTGAAGCTTGAAAATATTCATGTTGTTAAGTCACCCTTAGAAGATCAAAACACGGAGTTCAGTTGATGTTTGGAGTGGATTTTAGCATTAATTGCATGTTTCTTTATTCTTTCAGGCAGAGCTCTAAAGTGAGAATGAAGAAGGGAGAAAGAGAGAGAGTACCAAAACAGAACACTGTTAGTATCTCTGGTTCTTGTTCAGGGTTCATCTTGGCATGTACCTTAAAATTGCTGGTGCCTTTTTGATAGTGTGATTTAAAGTATCAGAATAGAAGGAACTAGAACTGAGGAGAATAAATAGTACTAGAATCAACAAGAATGGTCATTCTTGAATTCAATCTCAACACGTAACTACATCAACACTAATCATTTCATTAGCGAGGAGTAAAACATTATCCGTATCCTATTGATTTGTAAATCTCTACCTGGTATTCCATTATCATATTTTTGCTGATCTTTATTAGATCAAGAACCTTATTCGTCAAAACATTAAATCATCATGAGATTTCTCACATTTACTTGACTAAGTTGGAGTGGGTTGAGTTCAGTATAGCTTTAATTGAACTCATCCATCTAATCATTTCTTCTTCAGATTCAACACATAATCTAACTCTTTTAGTTACTGTGATGATAAGTATACACCACAACTTTGATTTGGATAATGGATCTAATTCAATTACATCGACAATCTCATGAACGGGTATCAGTTTGTATAACAGTTGCTTTTTGTGAAAGTAAACTGCCTTGTTCGTGCAAATTGCATATAATTTCTGCCATTGGTTATACCTTTTGCGGAGGCGTAGTACGGGTCCTTCTTCTACCAAGTATTCCTCTTCATTGATGTGTTGTTCTGTTGAAGGCACAGCCTCAGTGTCTACTTCTGGAATCGTAAAGTTGCCTTCGTTTGCCACTGGTGAAAGTGGCGAGTCTGATGATAAGTAATCTGCAGAGTCATCCAGTACTCTACGTGGTCTCACTTCATGGTTAGCAGGGACATATTTATCTTCTTCATTTTTTGTATCACTCAAGGCTTTAAGTGATTGCATCCATAAATCGAACTCCTTTTGGTTTGCACATCTGAAATGTAATACCTTCTTACTTGTATAGACTCCTAAATGCCACTTTTGGTGATCTGAAATCTTACTATACGATTCAACTTCTTCCTTCTGGATCACTTTGATTGGTTTATGTTCCAGTGAATCTTTATAGTATGTCAACAGTCCTAGACGTATAGTCACCCATACCTTCTTCCACGAATGTGTCTTACTCAGTCGTTTATCTAAGTATCCACTAACAACTAGTTTATCTTTTTCCATAGCAATATAATTCTAATCAATAATAGATATTGAGAATGCAGACTCTATTTCCTATATACTTTTTTTTTTATTGTGTTTCATACTGCTGCCAAAATTCATAACGTATACTCTATCATAAAACACAAATCATAACACTTTATTACTGGAAATGGAATGGTTATTCGAATTTGTGGCAAGGCTGATTTGACATAATCATATTGATGTTTATATTTACATGATATCGTATTCAATCTATTACTTTGATAACATTTACTACTTGTTTGCTTTCTCCTTCTTCAACTTAACAAATTCCCCATCACTTCTTCTCTTCTCTTAGTATCGATTTTCAATTGCTTACCCCACTTGTTCATCCTTCCTCCTACTCCTACTCCTCCTCTTCTCTTCCTTCCTAAAACAAACAAACCTTATTTGTGCTTATATGCACCACCTCGCTACTTCATAAACGTGATTTCCTTAACAGGCGGGGGCCGCAATAATCAGGATGTCAAAGCGGATCCTTCATCACAACCCATCAATTTAATGAGTGGTTTTGACAGGGGTGTATAGTTTGATCTCCTACTATCTCATCTTCCCCATTTCTATTGTTAATTCGATATGTTTCACATACGTTTAATTCATCACTTCCATCCCACTTTTTCGAATATTGTACTCCGGAAAAACCTTAATACACATCGTCTAGAATCTAGACCTCCTCATCTCTAACTCTTGTTCGCTCAGCCTTTCGCATCCTCATACTACATGTACTTACATTGCATTCGCCAGCTCATACGTTGCCAGCGCACGACCGCCCAGTATTGGCAAAAGTTTTTGTACTCTCTTGTGAGTGCAATCTAAGATTGTCTATTTAGCGTTAGTTACTTTTTATACTTACCAAAGGATATCACTATTAAGTTTATTGAATGTCTTTAGATCCTTTGGAGAAAACAGGTGTTTCAACAGATGGTACGCTTTCTGATGCAGGGGCTAGACCTCAGATGCTTCATACATTAACCACTCCTAATTTACATATCTATGTAACAGATGCTGAGGCGGAACATGAGAAGGCAGAAAGGGAGAAGAATGAACAGAAAAACCCTGATCAGAAGAAGAAGAAGAGTGAGGTGACTGAAGAAAGCACTCATATGGATAGATGTGCTCTGCAGAATCTTTATCACCCTGCTCACCATTCGAAAGAAGCTCCAAATGCAGACTTTGATTTACTTGAATGGTTTCACCTGAAAGAAACCGATGATCGCTATAGGTCAATTCGATTTAATGACAACAAACTAAGAGAAGATATTAATAATGATGAAGACGATGATGATGATGATGAATCTGATTTTGATGATATGTCTTCATACAGAAAGAGAGTACTGTTTGATACTATTAATTTACAATTTCCTGAAGACCTGGACGATGATGAGGACTCAGGAATGCCCCTGTTTGGAAGTGTTAGTCCTGAAGGCGTTCTACTTGGATCAGGTAGAGGCCGTCAGAACTCTCGCGGAAGATCTCCTATCTCCCTGCCTATCCTGAGACTGCCAATGGGATCGCCTGTACGGTCAGGAGGTAATCGCAACACGATTTCTCCAAACGGTCAACTTGACATGGCTGAATTGGCGGAATTACAGAGACTATTGAAACCAGTAAGACTGGACTATCCCACAAGACCAATCATCACTCACAGAGGTTGCACTTTCTCTCGTGCACACTCACAATTTGAGGACTTGTATGTGGGAAATGTCCCCAACAAGAAACCTGTCTTGGCAGGCAGAGTGATCTTGGTATACTTGAGTGGACGTAAACACACATGGGTAGCGTTGGACTGGGTGCTCCGTACTTTTGTAGAGGACGGTGACAGGATTGTTATTGTATCCGCAATCGATCTGAAACAACTCATGAAACCTTCAAGATACAGACGCAATGCCAACTACACAACACCTTTTGTCGCAAAAACACCCAAGATGCGCATGAGGCACCGCAATCGTCCCGAGTACATCAAACACATTGCCAGGGACATAATGGGTTACGTGTTGCGTGTGATTAACCCCCTGGTAATTGCTAAAATAACTATTGAGCTTGCTTTGGGCAAGACCAAAAGCGTATTGAAGGACATGTACCGGTTGTACGAACCCAATTTGGTGTGTGCGGGCACTAAGCCAAATAGCCGCATCAGTGCACCATTGAAGCTGTGGTTGTCGCTGAAGTTGACCGACCGGTTGGTCAAGAACTTCCCACTTCCTGTGATTGCCGTTCCTGCAATGAATATGAACAAGTTTGAGTTACTTTTAGAGGAACTGATCAACAAGAAGGCTGGCGTAGACTTAGGTCCGGTTGAAGTTGATGATCCTGCTTTGGATGGTGCTGTTGCTGGAGATGTTGTCGGTGACGACGTGTCGTCAATTAACTCGTCAATTAGCTCTCTGGGACTGATGTCACTGGGTGAATCGTACTCATCGTACGAAGAAATTGGCAAGATATTCCTTGACTACCGTTCTGACGTTTCCAAGTCTGTAAGAAAGCAAGCAACACAGCCATTAGATGAGCAATTTTTTGCCAACTTTCTCCGTTTGATCTCGGACAAGTCGAATGGACTTTGTCAGGAACTTAAAGAGATCGACCCTGACTTTAGAGGGAAGGGAGCCAAGTTGGCTCGTGCCATTACAGGTTCCAACTCGTTTGGAGTGGTGCCATACAAGACAAAGTCGCTCTTGGACCCAGTGCCGAAACCAGCGACTACGTCGGCGAACCCAGGGATGACATTCAAGGAAGTCAAACGTAATTTGATGTTGAATAGTGTGCAGAAGACCAAGAGTCCAACCTCGTCTGGCGCGTCACCTCCACTGACACCACCTGTGATCAGTGTTCTTCCACCTTCTCTTCTGCCACTGCCCCCATTGGAAAGTAACAGAGCACTCAAGTTTGTCAACTTGGAAAAACCCTTGAACAAAGTACAAGCAGATCGTGAAGAAAAGGACAAGAAGAAGAAGTCGTCGAAGCGTGCAACTCAGTTACAGAAGTCGTTGTCTTACGACAATGATGGAGGGTTTGCAGCAAGACCTAAATTAGAACCTCTTAAGTCGCACCCGGATATCACGGCACACTTACTGGATGCACATGACATAGAGGAAAAGACTGAGAAGAAGAAGAAGAAGTCTAGTAAACGAAGCAAGTTCTGGAAGATTTTCTCGTAAATGAGAAAATGATGTTGAAGTGTGAGTTGGGACAATTGAAAGAATTGAAGAAATGAAAGTGATGATTGTTAGAGATGATGATTAAATGTATAGAATTGAATGATTGATTTTAGTTGTTGAGAAATGTAGATAATATTGGATGTGGAATGAATGACAGTATGAAGGTGTAGTTGATATATGAGAATTTACTTGGATTAGTTGTGCTGCTTGATACCAACTTAGTGATCCATTGTTATGCAAATTATGTTCTTACTGGTCCATTTAGGTTCGTACTTTTATGATCTCTTGATGGTACTCATGCATAACCATGATACTAATCTAACAGTATTTGACGTATACACTACAGTTGACAGTTTAGTGCAAGCTTTGCTTAAGCCATTTCGCATAGTCATATCTTCCCTTGATACCCTTTTGTACTTTTCTGGATCCATTGTCTTCAGTTCACTCTACTTTTCAGTCAACTATTCTACCCTTCTTTCTATACGAAATCACCTCATTTCATACTGCTCTTGGCAAATGAATTCTCTAAACCTTTGAGACTTCATTCTTAGAAAATACATCCTTGTGGTCTTGGTTACATTATGATTTTTCACCGTATTCTTCTACGTGAGTTCGCTTGTGCTTCTTTCTCTTATCTTTACGTAAGTACCGTTGAAACCAGGATACGTCTATCTTCAACCTATTAATTATTTCGGACCACTCCGGTCTCCCTTCTTCCTGCCATTCAAACTTCCACTGAATTTGACTGCCTAGAATTCCAATATTACCTATTTTAAGTATTGTATTGCAAATCAATTTCAGTAGGCTTTGCCACTCATTAAATCTCATGGAATGGACTATAATTAAAACCGGTACCATCTCTACTTTATTAAATCTTGTTATTGAATATGAATACTAGTTCCATTAACTTCTCAAAACTACTACTATTCTTAATCTTTTGTAACTCCATCTATTTCCATGACCATTCATTCAAACTATTGGCATTCTAAAGTCTTGTCTTTATTCACTCTAAAAGATTTAAACTTTTCAAATCAATTACAAAAATAAACCACTCAAATGCACAGTGTTCTGGGAGTACTTGTAACGGTATTATGCTGCTGGACGGCCGTAGTTATGGCTGTCGGAGACCTTAGTGCTCTGCAGCATATTGCTCCGATACTTTTTGATGAAGATGGACCTGGTGGTATAGAATACAGTGAACGTGCCCTTCACGTAGGGAATGGTGATCTGAGAATAGATGTGGATTATGCAAAGAGTGGTGGTTCACAGGGGTTGCAAGAATTCGCCCCTATTAAAAGCACTATCAACCAAAGTGAAACTCAGTTGTTTTCCTTCAGTGTCAATACGAGTACCGGGTTGGGAGAATACTACGAGTTCTTGATCTTCTTGACTGGTAACATCTGTCTGCAGCCACAGAACATCCAGCCAAATACTACTAGTCTTGCAGTGTACTTCTCGTTCAACTCAAGTATGTTTGATAATTTCGAACTAGGGGAAATGCAACTTTTCAGTGAAGGGTACTTTCTGGCATTGGCAGACATTGCTATTGACAGAGCACAAAACAATGTGACACAGCTATACATTGCAGTACGAGCGCCGGAGAATACCAACAGGACGGCTCAGTGGCTGTACCAGATCGGTGTGTCGCAAAATGACTTGGTGTTTCAGTGGGACGATCGGCCATGGGCCCAGGTGGTAGACACGGATGAGAACCTGGCACTTATTCTTACGGGAAACTTAACCTATGGAACTAATACCACCAATATTTCCAGTATTGATGTTAAAAATATTAATATTACTGGTTCGCTGATGCTGCTCTACGTATACCCGTATGAAGATAAGGACTTATTCAGCACTTTGAACTCAAGTTGGTGTGCGATTCGCAATGGGCCTACTCTTTTGAACCAGCTGGAAATTGCTACGAGTTATACCGTCCGTAATGGTATGCTTCAGCAACAATTCCATGTAACAGGCCTCAATGAGTCATCCAGATACATTGGGTATTTGCTTACCGATTTCCTGGGACCAGGTGGCAAAGGTGGTGCTGGTGGTGCAGTTTACATGCAGTTTGAGTTTGACACTTTAGATACCCCCGTGTGCGAGTTGATTTACGACTTGGACTTCTGCGATCAGGTCGCATACCTGGTTCCAGCTAGGTCTAACGCTACACGAGACGAGGTTAAAGCTTTATACGACAACCAGGCCAGAGACTTGTATGGTAACTTTTCGAAGGCTCTCCAGCAGATTGCTTGTGATACTACAGACGATGCTGTCTTCTCTCCAGTAACCACTTGTGATGACTGTGCAGAGAGCTACAAAAATTGGCTCTGTGCTGTAACTATCCCAAGATGTATTACCAAAGAAAGAGAAGGAACTCTACTCAGGGATGTGAATGATCTGCGGAATGACTTCATCAATAATGTTGTGGTACCTGACTTGTCGTACTATGAGATATTACCGTGTGTGGATGTTTGCTACGCCATTGTCCGCGACTGCCCTGCAGACTTTGGGTTCATCTGTCCTACAACCAATGACAGCATAGCACTTTCATACTTCTGGGACGACGAAGACGTCAACTATACCACTTGTAATTACGTGGGTAAGAGCTCATCGGATACAAGTGGTTCATTAAAATTGGTTTTCAACTGGTGGTTATTGGTTATTGTGGGGTTGGCGATTGTGATTTAGCATTAGTATAGATTGGGTAATAAACTTTACGGAGTTGACTAATTATTTGGTATTGTAGTTTGTTGATTCATGAAGGAGTGGAATCGTACAATTGAGTTGATTTTGTTCCTTTGGTATAGGTTTTGTAAATGATGTATAGAGATTGTATTCATTTCAATCACATTTCTAAGAAATCTTCCAAATCTAATAAAATTACTTTACCGTATTACTCATTTCAGAATCCTTCCTTCAGGCTTGCAGCAGGGTTACAGTGTGTATAGTTAAAACTAGTTCTCAATCGAGTATAAATGATCCAATGGCTGGTTGTAGGTTTTTTTTTGCAGCCACCCACATGCACATACGTTAATTTTAGATCTACTGAAAAGTCAGATTGTGAACTTACTTTTCAAACTGTTAGTTTATTCAATTCAATTAAAGAATTTTTAAATCTCTTCAAGATTCTATTGATATTTACTTCATGGTTTTGAGTATTTGGATCATATTTCGAAGCTATAGCCACCTGATATTGGGATACTAATTCTATGTGAGGTTCAAGATTTTTCATTGTTGTAGCCTATATTAGTGACTTCAGATATACCTTTCCGATAGTAAAATGGTATTCTTCCTGATTCAATTTAGTAGTACGCTTTATGCAGCTCAATCAGTCATTATACCATTGTGAAAAGTAAATATCGGAGTTGTCAATTAAATATAAAATTAGCAGCCAATTTAGTGACAGTTAAACAATTTAGAGGAATATAGTGACTTTAATAACTCTTAAATCTTCCAAACTAATTGATAACATATTAAGTCTATTTACATGCCGATCTTCCGGTTCTCAAAGTATTCTTGGAAAGTCTTTCACAAATCTTGAGATTCTAGTTATTAGAGCTGTTTACTTACTAACTCTTGATTCTTTATCCAATCTCATCCATACTTGAGGTGGTTCAGGCACGACTTTCAAGCAGCCATTATCAACTTAATTTAATTCTTAACGAGTTAAAGGAGTATATTTATTCTATCAGTACTCAATTATACTTTATTACCAGATATCTCTACCCTCTATGTATACACCATTCGACACACTCATCAAATTCTGATAAATTATTGACTGAGTATTTAGTTGTACAAATAATACGGTAAGCATGACATTTGCATCACATGACCTTCTACGAACAAAGACGCGTCCATTTTTCACCAAATGAGTTTAAGAACCACATCATCCTAAGCATTTGGTACCATAATGACTAGCAAAACAGAAACTCGTGATCATTTACCTTGGTATGTATAGCCAATCATTACTTTCTTCTAAAATATTCAAGTATACTAACAACCGATAGGGTGGAAAAGTATCGTCCTGACTCACTCGAGGAAGTGTATGGTCAACAGGATATAGTAGATACAGTCAAGAAATTTGTCCATGAAGGTAAATTACCACACTTGCTCTTCTATGGGCCACCAGGAACAGGTAAAACATCAACAATTGTGGCACTTGCCAAAGAAATCTACGGATCCAATTATAGGAATATGGTATTGGAGTTGAATGCGTCCGATGATAGAGGAATTGATGTTGTGCGGAATCTGATCAAGAATTTTGCACTGACGCAGCAGATTTTCAGTCGTGGGTTCAAATTAATTATCTTGGATGAAGCAGATGCGATGACACTGGTAGCCCAGAATTCTCTTAGACGGATTATCGAGAAGTATACCAAGAACACTCGATTTTGTATTTTAGCTAACTACTCACACAAATTGAATCCTGCGTTGATTCTGAGGTGCACGCGCTTTAGGTTCCACCCTATACCACAAGAAGCGATTCGTCAACGTGTGGCTAACGTTGTGATCAAGGAAGGTATTGAGTTAGCACCGATTGCAGAAGAGGCGTTACTCAAGCTTTCGGGTGGTGATATGAGAAGAGCACTCAATGTGTTACAAGCGTGTAAAGCGGCAACGTCGGATGGTGGGGTTGTTGACGAAGATATGATTTATGAGTGCATCGGTGCCCCGCATCCAGGAGATATCGAAAGTATTCTCGACTCGATCTTGAAAGATGACTGGACAACCGCATACAAAACGTTACAACAGTATAAAAACACCAAAGGACTTGCATTGGTGGATATGATCGGCGGATTTGTAGAAGTATTAGGAAGATACGAATTAAAGGGGAAAACAAGAGCAAACATCTATAAGGGACTTAGTGAAGTTGAATATGGAATAGCCAGAGGAGGTAACGAAAAGGTGCAAAGTAGCGCAATCATAGGGATAATTAAGGCGTCGATGGAATACGAAAAGTAAAAGCAACCATATACGATAGACCCTTGGTGAGAGAAACTAAGTTCCAATACCAACTCTACATTTAAGTAAATGCACAGGTAAAGTTAAAAGTTGATGATTGCTGCAAGAGCAAGTACATTTAGGATTTCTCCGCACTAGTATAGTCTACACAAATGGGAGAAATTGGATTTTAAGAGTTCAAAAGGATGGGTTTGTGGGGGAGCTGAAGAGGAGTTGACGTAGTGTAGTGGGGGAGGGGGGTAATCGATAAGTGGAGTTTTGAAAGGTAAGGTGTATGCATTGCAAGAATAATTGGAATGGTGATAGTTATTCTTTTTGAATAGTAAAATAATTTGAGATTAACTTTTTAAAGGCACATCATTTTAAAGCAATATAGTATTATCTAACGAGAGAAATGCTTTTCGAGAGAGAATAATCTTTCAAGTGACATTGAAGCATTATCGTTGGAGTAACAAAGTATTAACAATTGGATTCTTATATAGAGTAATGACATAGATAACATTCCCCCCTAAACTTTATTGTGAATTGATCACACAGAAGCAATGCATGTACAATTTCACCTCCTAGTTGTTATCAATACCTATGAGCACGTTGACAAGTACAAGCGATTCAAACCAAAAGGAAGGGTTGTAAATTATTAATCACTATGCAGCTACCGTTGTAAGTTTCCCTTATCAATGGCATATAACGGGTGCATTGACCATACACTGTATTTTAACTTTCAAGAGCGCCTCAAGATTGTGACGCATTGTAACCCATATGTCAAAACGGCTTATGTAATTCTTCTCAAAAGTCTAAACACCATTGTAAGGCTGAGTAGAGTATACTAAAATGGGTCAAAAAAGTTGCAGAATAAGATAATTTAAACTTGGGAGGTGATCATGAACATGTTCAATGAGTATGAAGAAAGGCTGCTAAATTGAAATGCAAGTTTTATGAGGGGAAACAGACATGACGCAAGAAAGTCGCTTCCAAAGGTGAAGTGAGGAGATAAGAATAAGGAAAGATATAGAGAACAAGGGAAGAAGAAGAAAAGGTATGATCAAGGGGGAACAAATATCATACCCCAATCAAGTGGTGCAAAGTGTATAGGGAACATTAAGAAGTCCCCTGATTGATGGTATAAAAAATATAAACAAGTTTTATATTGATAACCAGGTGTATAATGATGAAAAAGTGCACGCAAAAGAGAGCCCACTTCAAAAAGAGAGCCCACTCAATCGAGTAAATTAATACACATATGGATAACAAAGGAAAAAGATAAAAACCCCGAGAATTTGTTTTGAGTCTTGGTGCTTTGAACATTTGGAAATGAAGATATCACCAAACCTATCACGGCTCAAAACATATGGGTATGCTTCAAATCGATTACAAAATTGAGTAACCAAGAGCCCCAACACTTGAAACAGAAAAAAAAAAAGATTAACCAAAATATTAGACACCTACCTGTAGAATTCCACGCAAGAACAAGAAAGAACATACGAATGGGGTCGAGCAATGTTACTCAAGTTAGGTCACGTCATAACTAATCGTGCAACCTATCTGTTATGGTAATCACCGAGACAATAGCAAACACTCTGGCACACATGGGTAATTTACGGATAGCTTGAAGCACAAAAATAAATAGTATGCTTAAGATTTCTATTGGATTAGGGAGCATACATGAGTAGAAAAAAGGAGACAGCTGCAAGTAGACTGTTGGCTCGATTATTAAATACTCTTGCATTCGAAAGATCATGTTGAGAATTACATCTTCCTCCGAATAATATTATTGTTTGATAATATATCTGATTATCCAATAGCAAATCACTCTATCTCTCATTTGTTGTGTGTTCTTTACGGGTTGTATATGCGGACTCTGGAGAGAGGGGGGGACAAAACACTCTTGTTTAAGCCAATTGTAGAGAATGGATTACACGTAGTGGTGTTTCATCTTTTATCCCCAATTTTTCACCAACCCTTAACAATTTCATTCACCACACACTCTTATTATTCACTGTCATTTTCCAACCACTCACATTCTCAACCCTCCCCATTGAACTGGATCCTTCACCCCAGGCTTAACAATTCATCCTCTTTTATTGTTAAAAATTTTTTTTTTTGCTGGTAAAAAATAATTAGCAAATTTTTTTTTTTTTTTTTTTTTTTTTTTTTTCAAGGAGGGGGATTTTTCATATATAAATACTAGAGAATCTTTTCATAATTTTGCAACAGAACAAGACGATTCACTGGATTTGAATCTACAGTTGAACAAGGAAACATATACAATGAGCATTCCAATTCGTAAGTCCTCACGCACACGGACCAGGAGCCGTAAGGTTATAGAGGATAAAGAAGAAGAAACTAACCATACATTAGGAAAAAGAACAGGAGTAGAGGAGAATGAGGTGGCAAACCCAATCTTCAAGAGAAGAAGAACGGATAATGTTATAATATCAGAAGATACGAACGAGATCGATCCTGTTGAGAAGTTATTGAGTTTGACGAATATTGACAATGACTTTTTGACTGGATTGGATGTTGATATTGAAGAAGAAAGACAAGAGTTAGAACTGAATGAGTTGACCTCGGTGAATTTTACCAAGATGTTGAATGACACGATAAGGCAATATTATGCAAATATGAAAAGGAGTCCTACGGCTATATATAACGAGAATTTTGCTTTATTAAATACCAAAGGAGGATCTAGTTTGAAACATGACTTAGTAAGTACACCATCACAGCATAATAATACCCCTTCGTTTTCGCATAACCCTTCGGTTCCTTTCTTTAAGAATGTTAACTTCAGCTCTGCCGGCAGTTCGAAAAACACATTTGAAGAATACTTTACATATGATGAGGATGTTGAATCCTTGGAGGTACCCAAGTTGGAGTCTGAAAGTGAGGAATCTGAAACAGATGTCCTGTCTCCATTAGCTATTGAGGATGAAGAAGATCCTAAATCTACTGTACCAGCTAGAATTATAAGGAGAACTCCTCAAGTGCATAGAGAAACAACACAACCTACATTACCTAAAGTTGGAAATAAAATGAGTTTCCACTATAGACATAACCATAACAACTTAAACTTGTCTCTGTTGCGGTCAACTGAATCGGCTCAGGACTTGTTTAAGATTTTGAATAAGAGATCGATATTAACAGGCAAAGCTAGCGAGATGGTTAGTAATGGTGGGTTTTTAATTAATGATTTTTTTCTTTAGTGCATAAGTATACTTCAATTCTTGAAGTAAAGTGAATACTCCCTAGAGGAGTTGTGACAAGTGGCTTGATAGCAGACTGGAGTCTTGCTAGTTCAAGTATATTTAATTCGTGATAATAAATGTGTTAATATTGTTTAGAAAGTGTAGTTGCAACTGGATACGATTTGATAGCCGAATTCTATAAAAAGAGCTGTTACGAGTAGAAAGCCGTTGTTACAAATGGCAGCCATACAAAAGGGGGAAAAGTTATAGGGGAGATACAAATCACCTAACTTTTTTTTGCAGCTTGTTGTTTATTCAATAACAAAGTAACAAGATTAAGACATTGATAGGATAATTTAGTGTAGCCTGGAGGGGGCAGAATAAATTGATACTAGAGTAACTTAACTTGGTAGGCAAAACACTAAGTGAAGCACAGGAGTAGTCGGACTCTATACTACACTTTCTTTTGCAATTAAACTTCCCTATTGGGCTCAAAATTTCATACGATTTTGAGATCAGCACAAAGAGAAAAATTTCAATAACACTGCTATTCAACGGAGACGTTTGTACTATTGTAAACAATCCCAACAAATCGCCCCAAGAAGAACCATTCATTTTAAATTGGCAACTTCTACCTAGTTTCTTTGATCCTTTTCTTCCTCGCCCCATCTAACTTCTTTACTCAATTACTTCGCCCCTCGTATATGTCTAGCATATGTGAAAAATTTAAGCACTACCAGGAAACGGCCAAGGCAGCATACTGCCTTTTTGTGTTGCCTCGAGCGAAAAGCTTGTATTGTTTGATATTGTGTTTGTATAATTGGGGCGGGCCTTTCTTAATTAGGACTACTTTATTGCCTTGTTTAACGATGACAGCTTTGATTGCATAAGCGTAATAATGTATTGAAGACTTGTGATTGGTTTAGTCGGGATTTCCAGGAGCCGAACTCATGACACTATCCAAAGGATGCGTCGGATAATTGTACCTGGCTACAAAATCAATACCCAACAGAGCCAAACACCGAAGCACATTTCTATTTCTGAACTCACACAAGAACATATACGTCATAACAATCTATAAATTTCTTATGGTCTATACTACTAGTTTATGTATCTGCATTACGAAAGAATAAGTAAACTCCTTTGAAACACCCCATGGTAAAGCGTACCCAAACTTTCATTCCTCTTAACTTTAGATGGAAACTAACTTTTTCACAGCGTGCTCTTATTGCACATCTTACAAAGTATAAACGTTAATAAACATCTCGTCTAAAGGCACACGACCTAAAACCGTAAATGACCAGCTTTGTACAGTGCAATATCTGAAAATGTACAGATGCCATTGCATCCTTGCATTGTGACAGGCTGTTGGCGGTAGGTTGTAAATAGGCTACCATTTTCAAAGCGTTAGGCATTTCTAGCTGCATGATCTAAGCAAATACCAAAATAAATTCCATCCATAGAATCTCTTGGCTGATGTCTATTCAAATTTTGTGATTGTCACAATATACCATCGTTCAAATATAGATCAGATCCCTCTCAGGTCCACAAAATGTACTTTACTTGACCAGGTCGTTATGATATGATTGTGTAAGTAATAGTCGAACACAATGCCTTTCGTGTTAACATATTGTGATTGTTTGTTTATATAATCCCCAATACTGAAAGCTTGAGAAAGAGGTAGTTGCATCGCCGATATCCGTTCATTTAGCCCGTTCGCTTGTCACGATGGGACTGGTGAAAACGCACACCTTTCATTCTCGACATCTTTAAAGTTTGAAGTGTTCTTTTTTATGGGTGCAAAAATCATTCGCAAATCGTATTACAGTAAACACTGTCAGGGGGTTGGAATGCACTATAATTCATAATGGAGATGAAAGAAGTTCATTGATGCCTGTTGTGAGGTCGATAATGTCGTTTTTACCTTGAGTTAAAACGTTAAATGTGAGTAGTAATGTCACTTTACCGTTCATAATGTTACTCAAAAACCCTCAATAAACAAGTACTCTAATATTGAGAGTACTCACATCCTACATGACATTATCTATCATCTTTAATCTACAATCACTACCTACTTGCCTCCACTTAATACAATCCAAAAAGTTACCCTCGTCTTAACTTTTCATATGGCATCTCTAATTTGAAAACGCTACCATTCACGTGGCCGCTTTTCAATTGGCAACCATTTAGATTTAAACAAGTATCATGTATTGAAGGAACAGGTTCCTGGTATCATTTACTTACTATTGATCATTAATTAACTTTCGAATTATATCCAATTCATTGAGCTATTTATCAAGATAACAATCGCAGTTATAAAGAAACTTCATCCGTCTAAATATCAAAATCACCCTTTCTGTTAAATCCTGATCTACAACAAGATATCGAATCAATCAAAGAGGTAATCATAAATAATCCAACAGAAGAGTTCTTTAACATGGGTCTAAGAGAATATGTCTATACATACCTTCTAGGAGGGGTTACATTTATACCAATAGTCATATTTTTATTCATCTACTTGCACCCAGAAGTTGTCCCCACAGAAGAACCAGAGGCTGATTTAAAAGCAGGTGAGATCGAAGAGGCAAATCAAACGGGGTTAGAAACATATAAAGCTGGCTGGTTGATTGTCACCCAAGACTATCTTGATCTGCCTGATTCAATCAGTTCCACAACTCAATCAATTAGTGAATCTCAAGATGCAAAGTCAGCTTACTCTTCGCTATACAAATTGGTGCAAAAGGATATCAATGATAAACTGCAAGAAAAACTGAAGAAATCAAGGTCCGGTTCGTTTGACTTTGGTGCATTCGACTTGGGATTAACTACCCTGACTGACGCAGATCCAGATGATGAACCCAATTCAGATTACCCAAATAACCACCACCAGCAACAACAACAGCAGCAGTTCTTACACTCTACCGCAAACTCTTCTGGAACAGCTGAAAAAGTCAAAAGTTCACAGAGAAAACACCGTTTCTATGCAATATTGAAACATGGGAACTTGTTTCTCTATAAAGATGAAACGCTCAAAGATGTCAAGCATGTGTTTGTATTAGCCAACCATTTTATATCGATTTGGCCACGTAACTTGACTGATGCACAATTGTTTATAAAAAGCTCAGCCATAGCCGTGATCAACGCTTCAAAATTGAATGAAGGTCACTATGACGCAGACCAGGCTCCTAGGGGTACTTTTTTTATATACTGTGACATCAATTCAGTCAAAGAAGATTGGTACTTTGCTTTAGTAAGAGCATCAAAACAAAAGCTAAGCACAATCCACCCTTCTTTGGACCCAAAAAAGTATGCAACAACTCTCCACTTTACTACTAGTAACATGGTTGACCTCATCTCAACCTTGTACAGCTCGGAGGGTCAATTGCTGACAAAATGGCTCAATGCAATCTTGGGACGACTCTTTTTGGCTTTTAAGGATACAAAGGTCTTGGAAGACTTCTTGTATACCAAAGTGTCTAAAAAGTTAAACAAAATCAAAAAGCCAGGCTTCTTGGATGAATTCATAATCAAAACTATTTACCCTGGAGACCTGGCACCATTCTTGACTTATCCTAAGCTCAAAGAGATCTCACCAGATGGAACGCTAGTCGTTTCAACCTTTTTGAGCTACAAAGGTAACTTTTCGGTAGAAATTGCAACCAAAGTCAATATCAATCTTGGTGCATTTAGAGCCCGTGAGGTTGACTTGTTGTTTCGTATTACCCTCAAGAAATTAGAAGGACCAGTATTAATTAAAATAAAACAGCCACCTTCAAATAGATTCTGGTACACATTTGAAATTGAGCCAGCTATGAACTTGAAGATAGAACCTATAATCAGTTCTCGTCAAATGACCTACAATATTATTACCAACTCAATTGAGAAAAAGTTTAAGGAAGCTGTGAAAGAGTCTCTTGTCTTACCTCATTGGGACGATTCTGTCTTCTTTGATACATCAAGTGAAGTGTACCGTGGAGGTATCTGGGATACCAAAGCACGAGAAGAACCCAAAGAACCTACACCAACAGATACAGAAACCTCCAAATCTGACAACTCTGAAAACACTGAGTCTGTCGAGGTGAAGGATGACAGCGACGTACATTCTTCTGAGATCGAATTATCTATAAAAAAGGTCAATTCCAAAAGCAAACTTACAAATACAATAACAGACTTGTCTAATAGAATGAAAAAACGTTCCACGAAAACAGGAAGTGAGTCTGGGGAACTGAAAGACTCGGACGCCGGAAGTATAGAACTGCAGCAAAACTCCAACCAGCGAAATGCTGCTCTCAACAAATCTGCAACTATTAACACCTTGAAGAAAATAGGAAAGTGGTACTTTAAAGAAACCAAACCCAACCAAGAGGAAGTATATACACCACCAGAAATGATCAGCAGTAGAAGAGTTCCTAGGAAAGCGTCACTCCCAGACTTCCAAAGACATATTATTGAAGCGAATGAGTCTGGTAGCTCAACCCCCATCTCCCAAACTTTTCCTCATCCACCAGGATACGAGTTTGGAAGTCATGGATTTCCGTCACCTGTGTATGGACATGGCTCAAAAAGTAGAACAGGAAGCAATGCAAGTCTTGGAGAAAGAGCAGCTGAAGGTTTACGCCTGACTGGCTCCATCAAGTCGATTTCTAGAAAGACTAGTGGCAATTTACTCAACAACCCCCCATTGCCTCCACGAGATGCTCTCAACTTGAATGACATAACGGTTGTTTCGTCGGACGATGAAGACTACGGATTGAGCGATGTAGGTAGTATAGTGGAAAAAGCAAATCGTTCTGCTAGCACAGAAAGTGAAGCGAGCTTTCCCCTTGAACATACTAGTGCTACTGCAAGTGTCACCGGCATTAATGCGAATGTCTCACCAGACCACAAGTCATTGGATACGCATAGGTTGTCTAGAAAACCCCCTCCTGACTCGCCGCCATTGCCACCTTCTTCACTGAGAAGCAGTTATTATGCAGATGCTCAAGATGCTTCTATTTTTGCTTTGAGTAAGATTAGATCAAAATCTCCAGTCAGAAACATAAAGAGAAGCGAACCAGTTTCTAGAAGTCCCCCGAGACTACCTCCAAGGGACAACTCGCATTATGATTGAAAGGGTGAGAAACTTATTTACTGTAAAATTCAAGCTGGCATGTTTTTTATCAAAATTTAAAAAAGCGGCACCAACACAGGCTAAATTAATTAATAGAGTTGTGGTTATCAGTTTACATTATACTAAAAAGACTTGTAAGCAATGCAGGACTTGAGTTTCTGTATTTTTCTATTGAGTTTCGTTTACTTCGCATCACCTTACATTTTGTAGCGTTTGCTGCAGTTGTCCTACATACAATTGACAGCAGTCACGCATTGCTAACCTCCCTCAAGAGGTTGGTAACTCAACTAAATGCAAGCGGCCCAGCCACCATACATCTGTGCTAAACGCTCCATGGACGTAGCTTCTTGGATCAAAACATCAACTTGACCATGAACATTCATTGGCAACCCGTCAGCCTCATTGACTATACCTCTAATCTTGCGGCGCACATTATGCATATGTTCTTCTGGCTTCTTAACATTCTTAAAGTCAAGTAAAGGATCATAAAGTAATGTTTCCAAGATGTTCATCAATGGAGCTTCGTGGCTTCTGAGTATCGTCCCCGTCACTTCACATGTTATTCTAAAACTACCTTCGATACCGCATACACCCATTGCGTCCACCATATTCTGGGTTAACCTAAAAGGAACAATTTCAGGTGTTGGGAGTGAGGCTCCCTTTTCAAAAAGGCAGTCAAAGTCAATATGTAATACCAGCCCATTCTTTTTGAAGAACAATATATTCTCTCCGTGCCTGTCACCAAGCCCAATAATGTATCCAACTATTGACATCACAGCCAGGGATCTAACAAAACTGTTTCGAGCCAAGTACCATGTCGTAGGGTCAGCAAATTGATGGATAAACCAATGGTGAAGAACCGGTTCATTGAGTTTGCAAAAACCCTTGAACTCATGCACTAAATTCGCTAATGCAGTTTCTTGGTTGGCTTTTCCAGCACTCTTAACCTCTTTTTGGAGCCCGTCCAACGCAATAAAGATCTTGCGGTCGTAATTGGTTTTACCCATTCGTTTACGTTGGTCAGTTACTATTCCTTTCATAGTCTGCACATCAGCTACAAACTCAATGACACCCATATTCTCGTTGAGGGCTACAACTGCGTAATTTGAAATGTAGAGGGACCTCTTTCTTGCTTCGGTGCTAGCCAACAATAATCTGTTGATCATGGTGGTAAACTCCACCACTTTGGCATCCTTTCTTGTGTCGTCTTTCTTCACCATGAGTCGATATGCTCTAGCATCAGACCCACGAATAGTGACTTGACGCGGCATCTGCAATGAAAAGAATATGTTCACAATGTCATCAAATCCATCAAATGTAACACAAGCAGAACGGGGAAATGCATTGAACAGTTTACTTCCCGTAGAAGGTAATCTAATTTCTAAATTAGATCGAACTGGAATAACCAATGATGTGTACGGTTCTGTTAAATTGGTTACTTTAAAGTGTTTACTCAAACTCATCCGTTTGACCTTAGATTTCTTATCCAAGCGGTAATTTGCAATCTTTATGAAACTTCCAAAGAGCTCCTTTGCATTATCGATGTCCTTTGCAAAGGAAGGTCCCAAGTTTTTGGCTTTCCGTAAAATAGAATTGATACGAGTGCACCTTATATTGTCCTGAGAGTTTGAGTGTGATAACACATACCACAAACTATGACTCAGGTACTTCTCAAGGATTTGAACTACTATCGCAGCTAATCTATTGTAAGAAGGTTCATGAATGTGAACAATTCTAGAAAGGATCTGAGTTACCGCAGTATACCAAACATAAACTGGAATAGTTGTTAAACATTCATCGATGTCTTCCATGATTTTATTCAACTGCCGTTGAGCCTCTCTCTCTATTCCCTCTCTTTGTGCGAAATCTAACCAAATTGTAATCAACTTTGGCAATGCTTCAAAGATATATGAGCTCCCTACAGTCAATGCTTTGGTAAAATTCCTAACAGTTTGTTGTTGGTAAAGACCAGTTGTGTCTCGAGTGGACTCCATAATTTTGCTGTAGTACAAACCTAGATCATAGTAGGGTTTTTCCCACTTGTTGTTTAAATCTATCGTCTTGTTGTATTCATTGATAATATCCAGTGATGACAAATGATTCGATTCATCTAGCCATTTGGCATATTGAAGTTGTGCTTGGGCTTTAGCTTCACTGTTGCTATCTTTCTTAAACTTCTCGTCTTCAATAATTTCTGATAAACTTTTAATTGCTTCTGTCTGTTTACCATTATCCCAAGATAATTTTGCATATTCTATGTTAGCTTTTTGGTCTCCTAATATCATTGCCTTAATGGTTGATCTAGCCGAGATATCCAATCTCTTGTTTGACCGTGCAATTGAAGATGTGTACAACAAATTCGAAGACATTTTCTTGGATTCATTGTTAATCTTGTGCGCTAAATGATGGATCGATAAAGCAGTGAGTTGTCTATTGAAACTCTGATCTGTGTTTTCCAACCTAGCCTTCAAAATTTGTTCATTCAATCCACGAAGAAGCTCATCATCTGGGGATGAAACCCTGGAAGCAATCAATGATAAATCGTAGATGGAGTGTAGCTGATTGATCAACTGGGTATTTCTAGAGGAACTTGAGGAAATCGTAGGTACCAAAGCAACTCCTACGATTTTGTAGATCTTACGCATACATTCGTCAAAAGCGGCACGATTGTGCTCAAAGAGAAATCCTAGACCCTTTGCAAACTCATGCCCAATCAAGGTTTCAACATCCTGTGGTTTACCTAGTGACTCAGAAATGAAAAGCCATTTCTTTATTTCTGGTAAATTCCCATCCATAACGGAGGCTTGTAACCCAACTAACGCCCAGTCTAACGGAACAGAGTTTAGGTTGGTTGAATTAGTCTTAGCTGTTAAGGTCGAAAGCACTTCTTCGTACAATCCATGTTCACTCAAGGATTTTAACAATTTGGTATTGTTCTCTGTGACTGACTCTTTTGTATCTGAAGTACTTAATGCGTTGAATGATTCCTGGGCTAAGGACCAATTTTCATTGTATTGGAAATTCGATAACTTTTGGGTCAAGTTGTTAGTGGAAAACTTTTTAAGGACTCCATTTAAAGCATCGTAGTCATTAATGTTGGCATACATTGACTGCAATGTAGTAGCAATATCCAAGTTATCGATTTTCAAAGATCTGCCGACTGTTCCAGTACGGTAGCATTTTTCCAAGTACAATATAGTTCTTTCATAGGAGTCACACTCAGCAGATTTAACTGCAATCAAATCAGCAGGAATATATTCCAAAAACTTGCGGACATTCCCTATGTTCGACTTGAGTCGATTTGACTCGTTAACATGAAGCCCATCAACATTTAAATATTGGGTTGCAGTAGAAATCCAAGAGTTCAAGTAGTCTAACACTTCAAAAACAACATGGAAACAATTCTTTAACAGTTCTACTCTGTCTGGTGAAATGCCTGTGAAGTCAGTTTGCAATATGCTCAAAAACTCTACTCGGATATCTTTGGTAACTTCTCGTTCTCCACTTAGTATGTGACTCAATGCTGCGTACTGCAATAAGTACTGACATAATGCGGTATCCTGACCACGGATTAATTTGGAGCATGTCTCGAATATAATAAACTTGGGGTCTTCCTCTTCCAGGGTATCACCTCTCTTCTTACTTGGCCGCTTTAACAAATTGGTCGTGAACTCTGCTAACCAAGTTTCGTACTTCATTGGAATCCTATAGTAAGGATAACTTAATGGCTCGAACCTAGAGATTGGAGCGAAGTATTGAGATGACAACAATGGTGTTAATGTCGATTTGGCAACATCACTGAAACGATTCCAAACTTCAACAAAGTGTGATTCTTTCCCCTGCTCCAATAAAGTGTCAAGCTTCAATACTTGTAAAAAGCTTTGTAAAGCATAAGCTGAAAACAGTTGTAATACAGGATGATTCGAAGCCCAGAAAATCTTAAGTACCTTGTTCTCAATAAAGTCAATGAGAAAGTCACTGTTTTCTTTGTAGTCCTGAAAGTCATGCAACACAATAATATGCTTCTTGACGGTTTTAAAGTGAAACTTGTTGGAATCTAGAGACCCCATGATGGAAAGAACCTTTGCACACATGGTTGATATTTTCTGGTTAGAATTTTTGAACTTGGAAGCAGTATCAATAATCGTTCTAACGAGTTCACTGACATATGGTTCCATCGTTGGGTCTTTGAAATACTCAGTTTGAAATGGCCTTTGGAATCGCTTATAGTATTTTTCAAAATCTTCAAGAGTTTGAAGTACTATGTATTCGTTAGATGTATTGATTCTTCTGATGAATTCTTGGAAAACTCTGGTTCTAGACATAGGTTTCAAGTTCTTCACGGTACATATGGGCATGAATTCATCAATCCCGGAATAAGCAATCGTAAAACCATAAAGTGCAAACGTATTGCTTCTGGCATTAATTTCATTGTATATTTTCTTCAATATCTTGACGCAGACTGCTTTTGACTTGTATCCAAAAGTCTTGTACTTTTGGAAAATCAAGGATATAATGATATCAATCAATGAAATCAATCTGCTTGAGGTTAAATTTTGTACGAGTCCATTCCAGCATCTCAAAGTTAAGTATTCGAACTCTGGGTTCTCCAAAGAAGCCTGTAAACAACTTGAGATTTGACCCAAAGCAGTGGCTACCAAGTCAGCATTTTTATTGATTAAAAATTCAATTGCACGTAAAGAGCTAACCTTTTCCAAGTATGGTTTATTACCCTTAATGTGATGAACATTTTCAGAAAACTTCTGAACTAATTCCAATGCATATGTGCCCAAATGGTGGTCAACGATTTCAAAATCCTCAAGCTGGTTTTGTTGTCCCCTTTGCTTCATTGAAGCAAGTGCTACATACCTTAAGGCATTGTTAACATTGACCTCATTTACGATGCGCAATTCATCTTCGGCAGCCCCGGTCAATAATACTTCTAGAGGAGGTTCTTGAATTTGGATGTGCAATAAAATGTACCAAGTAACATCACCGACTCTGGAAATAAGTTCACCCAAGGCAATTTGTTTGTATTTTGGGTTGATGTTACTAAGGACCATTGTGATATAGTTCTCATCGACCGTAGTTTTCTGGACCAAGTAAGTTGCCATGATTCTGGGCAATAATCTATTAATCAACTCATTTTTGGACATTCCAGAAGCATCTGCTATTTCCTGGACAAAGTCAAACTCGTAATTTTCCAAAAGCTTAGGAGTAGTATACTCTCTTGTTCTATTCAAGAATAACTTTGTTGTTATACGAAGTAAATCGGTCACTCTATTCAAGACTCTTCTCTTTTTTAAGACAAATTCAGCAATGCTAGCAAGGTAGGGTGAGAATAACTTGTATGGAGTGACATTTTTTGCTGCTGCAATGGCCAAGAATCCATTGTAGACATAATTCACATTTTGTTCATTTTTCATTTCACCAAGTAACTTCACTAGTTCCATAAATACGGAGCATAACCATTCGCCATCTGAAATAATTGCCAACTCAACGAGAGACTTTATACTTGATTCTCCAAAATGTTTCCGTGATTCCAGATGAAAATCTATCTTAGTTATTTCATTCAAAATAATTTTGAAGTTGTATTCCACTACGTTCGATTTGGGTTTTATCACAAACAATGGTAAGATCCTAGCCACTAACAATCTTACATCTCTGTTGTTATTTTTAGATAATACTTCGATTAAGAACTTGAAAACTGGGTCTGAGTTCAATTTCAAGTTATCTTGGATTGCGAAACTCGAGAATAGTTTGTAAAGTGCCAATAGGAAATTGCTGAGAATTAAAGGGTTAGAATGAATTGTTTCCAAACTTAACAAGTATTTTATCACAATGTCATGATAGTACACCAAAATTGCAGTTGATTCGCTTATTGTCTTGCGCGAGGGATCTATAATATCGTAAGCATTTTTGACGTTAAGTCGTGGGTAGTAATTGTTGTTACATTTCATGCATTCTGAGACTTCAAAATTGTAATCTTTACTCACTAAGCAAGGAAAATGGCCCAAGGCAGTGATTAGTGAGTATAATGTATAGTCTTCTCTTAGATATGAGTTGGCAATAGGCCGTGACATTGTCAACGATTTGATATGATTTATCCATTTTAAGTAGTCAAATGAGTTTTCTGAAGATAATGCAGGATGCTGTTGTTGGAAAGGGTATCTCAATTCTTCATTATCGATTAGAATCGAAAGTAACCTTTCTATGTTGTCGTTTCTCGTAATTCCATCTTGTAGGCTTAATTTCAATTCTTCCAATTCTTTATCATCAAAGGGAATGGAAATTTGGTGGGAGTCCACAGATGAGTTGTGCTTCATAATTAAACTGTAGTAATGGTTGATTAGATGCAATGCTTTTAGAATTTGGGGAGAAGCTTTTAACTTCTTAGTTGTTAACTTTGATAATAAGTCTTTGAAGTTAAGTTTGTTTATAAAGTTCTCTGTTATACCTTTTTCATAGCACAATTGGAAAGTTCTAAGAAGACTGTAGGTTATAGATTTGTTCAAGTGTGCGAGATCATGTTGTGAATTAGTTTGTTCTTGTGGAGTTCGTATATAGTCTCCAATCAATGTCATGAGAAATCCAACTTGATCTCCCGTAACTGCATCATTAAGTATTAAATTATCAGTTAAATTCAGAATTATGGTTGCTTTCAGCATTCCTACTTCCAATCCTTGAGAGTTATTCAATACAAACCACAACTTTCGGCAATAACTTTCAAATTTGAGTTGATAATTCGACAGGTTAGTTAACAATTTGTTTGAAATATCATAGTCATTGAGTATAGTGAATAAATGCACTGTTGTGATCAACTTGCTTTGGAATGTATGTTTGGAACCGTCTGCCAAGTTAGACATCAAATATGGGAGGTTTTCATCTATAATATCCAATAAGATTTGCTTGACCTGTTTCATGTACTTCAAGTTACGCACCTTATTTAAGATCAAGTTGATGATGCTAATGATAAATGACTTCAACAGGTTCAATATTCGTGATTTTTGTACGTGTATCAAATGGTGAGATGCAAAAAGTATGGCCCAATGGTACATTAACATTGATTGTGGTTGATTCTGATCTGTAATGGGTACATAAATAGGTTTCATGTCGGAGTATGATACAGAAGAATTAAGTAAATGGAGCTTCTTGCTGAATACTAATTCAATGACATGAAGTAGACGGCATATCAATCCTGTCTCCTCATCATTATCATCCTCCTGTGTCTGATGATCATCGCGTGTGGAGTACTTGAGTAACCAATCATGAGTGAAACCAAACAAAAATAGCGTTAACTTATGGAAATCAGTGTTTTCTATAGAATGATCCAGGTTTATATTTTGCTCAACGTCATTTAGAAAGGATGTGAGTTCGTCTGATGTGATCTGTTTCATGGCATGCTTGATTGATATTTAAGTACGCGTTTTTTAACGCTTGAATTTTGATTAAATTGAGATATGACAGAAGTCACAAGTGTGACGTAAATGGATAGGAGTTATCTTGAGAGCAGATCGAGTTGTTGAGTCGTTGATATGTTGAGTTGGTTTCAAGTTCTCACTGTGGTTATGCTACTTTTCTAGATTCTATATCAATACATAATAAAGTTATATTAAGATTTTAATGTGTAACTATAAGACAGCTTCAATGGAGATGGACTGAATTGAATTCAAAGAAGAGGATACTGAAGCAATAATCAAGTCTAAACCTTTCTAAAAATAAACCCTGTCATAACCAAGTGTATTCATAATATTGTAATCTATTTCTCCACTATGGGAAGTATCTATATATCTTGGTGGTTAATCAATAATCCACTACGATGGGAAGTGAGATGAAGAATTTGAAAAGTGAAGTGAAGATGAAGTAGGTAAATGAGGAGAAATAAGAATCTCATTTGATGAAGTACCCTCAACCTACTATCAGTCATTCAATCCTTAACTCTACCCAACTACGTGGTTTTTGAGATCTCACATCAAGACACATAACCAAATGGAGTGTGTGTCGTCGAGTGCAGATCTAGTAGAGCTTGTGTATATATTCCATTATCATAAATCAAGTCGGTGATGAAAAAAATGCAGTAGAAGGAAGGAACCATTAATCTGTGATGTCTGATGTCAGGTGTCTGTGTTTAAGAGCTGGCATTACCTTTGTTTGGTTCAAATCGTTGTTGTGGAGTCTTGAAAAAACAAGAAAACCAACTGTCCCCCATAATAACGACAGTGGGGTGGACAGTGAAGTTGAGTAAATAACCTTCCAATCTCACAAGTAATGTACTAGTGTGATACCTCAGCGACATTCAACCCCACGCCCACACTCTCTACTTCATGAACCAGCTCAAATACTTCTAGTTGGACGTTTTACTGACCATAGGTTATCAGTCTCTTGAACAACAAAATATGAGGTTCCGGCGCATGTGTCTCATAGTGCGCCCACCCTAAAGACTGTGTGATCCCTAATCCTCTCCACTCCTCCTCTAATAATATCCTTAACGTGCCTGTCTCAGGGTTGAAATAGTCTTGTGGTATAGCTTTTAACATGTTCTTAGGCAACATTACATGTCTGTACTCATGGGTATCATCACTATATCTGGGGCTATAATGAATCATATCTTGGAACTCCAACACCTTGGCCCTCTCCGTCTCTGTTAAGTACCTGGGTTTTCCCGTCATCTCTGTCCTTCAATGTTGGTCTTTTAGAAAGTGGAAAAAAAAATAAAAAATGGAAGAAATCCTGCCAGTTAATATGTGGGTCACCTCGAGGAACGGGATTCGAAGTGCTTTGGACAAGTGAAGAAGAAATTAACCGAAGTAAACGAGTTTAAGCGAAGTAAAGAGATCAAAAGAAGTTAACTGTTCGGGGTCAAATGTCGACTTTCCAACCGTTTTGTTGTACTCTTAATATTTGATACCCCCCCACTAACTATTACTATTACTATTACGTGTTGTATTGTACAATGTACTTGAGTAGAATGCCTTTTAAAAACCCATTTGCCTAATACTGTGTCTACTCAACATGATGGGTTTGGGAATGGCTTATTTAGATTCTCATACTAGGTATTATTGTAAGAGATATGACTGTTTTGACTTGTTCCTTTGAATGAATTATACGTGTTTTTTTTTTTGATTGTATATGTGTGTGTATATATTAGTATGTGGGATACTTGTGTTTAAACATGTCTTGTCACTAAAGTTGTGTGTGGATTGTAGTTGGTTGTATTTTGTAACAACATGACATGAGCTCCAGTTACACGTCAAATTAATGATGAACTTACTACATTGTGTTCAGTAGTCTGTTACTACTAATTTGCTCCGGTTGTTGTGTATGCCAGCCATCGACTTTTCAAAACAACAAAGTCACAAGCATAAAATTAAATTAGACACTGAAGGCCTTATACACTTTGTAGGTTTATGAGATGACTCGGTTGTGTCAAAAGTGATACACTAAGCGAATCCCATTCTTTCAGAAGTCTTTGTTGGTTTATCTATCGTTACGTGCCTTTGCGCACTCCGTACTGGAAGCTACATAAATGTACCGTAAATGTAAAATTAAAGACAATGACAATGCAGCTTCATTCATTGTACACAGCGACAGAAGAAAGATCAATTAGTTCTATGGTGTTTCGTATAATTCCGCTAGACACTCCAAAGTTGAATACGTCTTCTTTATCTTGCACAGTCTATACACTTCAATTTGGTTGGATTTACGATGTAGCTCAAAGCCGGGAGCAGCCGATAGCCATGGCTGAAATAATGTCACAAGACCTAGTAAACTTTAATTGAAAGGTGTTCATGGTGCATAGGAACAATAACTTCGATAAGGAGAGGAGTAGCAAATTTAATTGTTCACAATTGAACTGATTGATAGGGGTTTAATGCTAAAAAATTGTCTACATGTGAATTGTATTACTTTAAATAATCAATCTAACTTATAGTTGTTTTAAATGTATTCTGAAGTTTAGTTTACAATATGATTGTAAACTGTTCTTGAAGTCGTTTATTCTGAGTCCACCTGTTTGTACTTCTAAAAGTTTACTGTGTGCAATTTAGTTCTTGTTAGTTTGCCTGTTGTGTTCATCATCTCTTATTGATCACTATTAAATTAACAGACTGTAGTGAGATGTGACCATTGCTTTTCATCGCATTGTTCCTTCTGCACCTTTCATTATGTTTCAAGTACCTGGCAAAAAGAAGTGTACAAGGTTTCAAGACAATACAGTAAGTCTATCTAACTCCTTACCTCAACTATTGTTCTTACATGTCAGCCTTACAAGAAAACTAATGATGAAAATAGGAGATAAAGGCACTAACAAACAAAAGGAAGACTCTATTCATACAACAATACTTGAAGGATTGATGTTATACTTAAAACTTTTGAGTCTTTGGAGTTAGAAATGTATTCTTCTCAAAAGTGCGAGCTTAAAGTATCTTGTAACTCTCTCTTTATTCACTGAGATTACATGTATTCACAGTCTTTATCCCCCTTCTAATTGAACTCATGTCTAACTTAAAAGCTCTTTTGCAGCCAATTGCGCTACCAGATGAATACATAATTATGTTGATGATGAAATTTTGTATGAGTGAATGTTAAGAGGAAGCAATAGAACATATGAATTAGATTGGAAACCTTCAATGTTAGCAGATCAATGACATGATTTGTAGAAGTATATTTGATAAATCAGACTTAGAGATTATCAATTATGAAGATAGACGTGGTCGACCTTCCGCAAATGTACTAATCCTGAGTTCAGATCAAACTGATTTCAATGGATTATCCGAACATTCAGCGGTCTTTCCAATATCATACCAACTGCTCTTCGATGAGTGGAAAACTCGGATGAACGAAATTGGATGTGGAGTAGCTGGTAATGGAAAAGTCTCATCAGTTACTCCATCTCCTTACCCTAAGATTGGGTTACTTATTGACACATCTGTTGACGAACTGATCATATGTCGATGGAATATACAAGAAATCTCCTATTTGATCGTGATATCAACCGACGCAAAGAATGCTCTTCAGTTGATGTACCCTAAACAGCAGATATACGTTCTCCACACGGAAGTTGGTTTGACCAATTTTACCATTCGCTGTTTACGAGATGCAGACAAATTTCAGAATTATATTATTGACCCTTTACAGCCACATTATACAGATTTAGATGTACCTATCTACAAACAGTTTGAAAAAGACAATAACAAATACAGTCAATATCGAGAAGCTATGGAGTTAGCCATTGCAGATTTAAAGCTACAATTAACAACTCCGGAGATTTTGTTTGTTGGACCAGGAACAGGTAAACTCATAGACATGCTTTTTGAACTAGGATTGTCTTCTTTCAACATCACTGCCGTGGAGAAAAATACAAAGTGCATAGGAATTCTAGAAAAGAAGAACGCAATAGAATGGGATGGCAAAGTAAAGTTCATTTGGGGTGATGCTAGAGACTTCAACTTAAAGGCTGATTTGGTGGTTAGCGAATTGCTAGGCTCTTTCGGTGACAATGAACTCTCACCAGAAATCTTAGATAAGGTCGAAGCTCGTATCATGATCCCTACTAGCTATACGAGTTTTTTGCAGCCAATATACTCACCCGTTATTGGCGAATTGAAAAGCCCATTCTTGAGTAAGCTTACAAAGTATTCACAAATGGATGATTTCCAACCTTTGTGGGAATTTAATCATCCTCACCACAACAGTTTGATCAGAGACAGTACATTGTTATTCGTTAATAATCTGCGACAGAGTATGGTGATCAATGGGCTTAGAGGATACTTTGAAAGTACATTGTATGGACATATAAAAATAACGATTCTCGGATCTGGACAAGAGTACTGTGATTCTTGGTACCCGATAGTATTCCCAGTTGAAAAGTTGACAGTGGAAGCAGGTGATTCTATCGAAGTACGGATGGAAAGGAAACAAAATAAGAATGGAGTTTTCTATACGTGGACAGTCAATGGGAAAATATACAATAGTGAAGGCGAGGAGTACACCATTAGGCTCGATCAAGAGCTATGAATCTAATAGTTTAGTTTCTTAATACAACTACCAACGTTTGAAGAACGGAGCATTCACTGCTCTAATGTTTAATCTATAATGTACATTTATACACTGACCTAGGATTATAGTGTGCTAATATAGAGCAGTAAAGTACGGAAACTAAATAGTAAACATCAAGTTTCAACTTAGTCACAAATGCCTTTATTCTTGTGTACTTCACAATAGTACAATTACTAGGCATATTTCCAAACCACGCGGAATCACTGACTAACAGTGAATCTAGTTATTATGTGGTTACAATTCCACTTAAAAATCAAGTGAAACTGTAATATCAATTTCGCAGTCGTTAGATTAGGGTACTCAAAAATTAGTTCGAGTTTCAGCTACTCTGAATGTAATAAGTCACTAGATTTTGTCAAGGATGCAAATGGTGGGATTTAGTGATTGGATCAAACCAGTATATGCCCTTGAAATGATATCGGAGATCAGTGTAAATAAATAGAACCAATGTTGAATCCACTAGTAGTTGAATGATCTTGATGGTGACTTTTCTCTTGCATTTCTTTCATTAGTCTTTGAATTAGAGCCTCTTTCGTATCTTGAATCTCTATCTCTGGGATAATCCGAGCTTCTATCGTATCTAGATTCATTTCTTCTTGAGTATCCCGTTTCATTTCCTTCCCTTGAGCTCCGGTAACTTGAGTCTGTACCATGTCTTGAATATCTAGGCTTCTCGTCTCTCGAGTATCTGGAATCTCTATCATTCCTTGATCTGGATCCAGTATCGCTATTATGATATCTGGAATCTCTGTCTTCTCTTGAGTGTCTCTCGCTTCTGTCATCTCTTTCTTTACTTCTCTTATGGTCGTTTTCATCTCTCATAGTGTCTCTGACTCTCTTCTGCTGGTTCTTTATTATCAGCAATGGGTCATCGCTTCGCAGAACACTTGCACCACTACAGCCACTACTTCCCAGGATTGCTCGACTGAATTTGTCATTGTTTTGTACCTTTCGTACGTACCTTGATCCACTTAACATATTCTCAGCTTGTTCTTTTCCTTTAGTGAACTCTTCCTTTTCAATAAACCCAGCGGAGTTCACCTCACCTTCCAGGTTAGCCGGTCCTTCGTACATCCAGTTCAATTTATTTAACCTCAACTTCTCATTCGAAGTCAACTCTCCTTTCTCGAAGTTGTCTCCATATCTCATCTTCAACATGCCTTTGAACTCATCTTCTTTACGAAGCTCAGACCCAATCTCCTTGATCTTTTTATGCTCTTCAAGTTTCTTCTGTTCATCCTGCCACACCTTCTTTTGGTTTTTGATAAGGGCAGGGTTCCATGACTTCTTCAAGTTCAAGTCTCCAGCCATCGTTAATGATCTTTTTTTTTTGATTTAGATTTTGATTTAAAAACCAGTTCGTAAATGAGATGTAAAGTGCTTGAAGATAAATAGGTTTTAGGTGATGTATTTTGATGTAGACAGGTTTACCTTGTTCTCAGAGTTGCTCTTTAACATAATTGGAGAAATTTGCTTGTATTAGAAGTACTAATGATTTAAAGGAAGTTCGGATTCTGGTAAATATGACATAAACCCATGTCAGAAAACAAATGCCTCATACTATGTTATCTTATCATAATCTCGGCTCCTAATAATTGTATATCAGAATCTAGTAAATAGAAGGACTAAAAGTTAGTGTTGTAATCTATTTTTTGAATAGCAATAACTTTCAATCCATTCGTTTTTATATATATTGTACTGCAGAGGGAGGCTCCTTTTAAGTTTGTTCTGTATAGTAGTTGACTCCATTACTCTTTACTGGGTTTCATATATATAGCACATACGGAACAGCTCTTGTATGTAGTGTGATGTAGAATCTGCGCAACCCTGACTCAAAAACAGCCATATAGAAATGGCTTTTTGCACCCAAAAATTAATTGAATACACAAGTCTCCATCTACTCTTAAATTGAGTAACCCAAATTCAAGTGACCACCGTGAGGCTCTAAACATTCATAACTAATCCTTTATTCAAAGAATTCAATTCTTATCAAGTAATTGCACAATAATATCTGGATAGAATGCTGTTACATATATTTCCTAATTTTTGTTAAAATTTCTCAAAGATAGCTCCAAATGTATACCTTTGGAAAGTTTATGTAGTCTAAACCATTGTTTGAGCATCTCCTTCTGCTTACAATGTAGATCTATAAAAAAGATATGTGAAATAGACGTTACAAACCAACTTAAAGAAGAGATCCAATACTAAAGAGCGCCTCATACATAACTAATCTCACAAATTATGATTGCTTTTTAAACAAATTGTTTAGGAATAGGGGTACTCTGGCCGAGTGGTTAAGGCGCCAGGGTAAGGTCCTGGTCTCTCCGGAGGCGCGAGTTCGAACCTCGCGGGTATCATTATACGGAACTAATAAACCAGCCATTCCTACAACACCCAATTTTTTTAGATCTTCTGGGGAAGATGGCTTTAGTCATCTCATGTTGAAGACATTGCTCATCACTTCAGGAACTAATAAATGGTTGTGTTAATGATTTTTATTTGGTATAAATTCTATTATATGTTGACTTGACGTTCCATTTTGAGACAAATTGAAGATAAGGGGCATGACTGATCGTGTGACAGTAGTTGTGTAGTTAAATGTACAATGTAATGATAGTAGCTGAGGAGTTTAGTAGGCTCAGCCTAATTGCACATGTTCTCTTCCAACATTACTTTGCGCCACAGTGGAGCCCTCTACAATGAATTTGGGGTTACTTTATAACTAAACACTACAAACAAATCCCCGGGACCTGATGTCCTAAGTCTGCACGGCCGTCATGGCCGGACGCGGAACTCGCGGCGTAGACCCTAGCTCGGGTTGCCGTCCTCTCAGCGCACACGCATACTTAGAAACCGTGAATCTTAATGTTCTTTCTAGGAACCTCTAACAGACCCGTAATAAACTCAGAAACCTTGACTCTCTGGTCACCTTGCAACTGAATAACATCTCCTAACTCTTCGTCCTTGACGATGTTACCGTTGCACGCAAAATCCTTTTTCAAAACCTTCAAAATCTTCTTTAAGTCATACTCGTTTGGTAATCCTTGAACAGTGGTCAATGTCTTTCTACCGTTACGCTGTTGAATACGAATGTGGATGTAGTTCGTTGGTTGGGCTTCGGAATCACCAGTGTCGGCGAAGGGATTAAAGGCGTTCAAGTTTTGGATAGTTGACATATAAGTTTGGCTCAGTCTCTTGGTAGTAGTTTAATATGTCAATAAAGCTGTGATTGTTTTTTGCGAGTGATTAAAATTTTCATGGTAGTGTCGTGGTCAAAACTCTTTGTTGCATCTGATGGCGTAAGGTTGGAGGTTGTTATATGAGCCAGGATGGTTGTTCATCAGTAAGTTTATGTATAGAACCCTCTGATCTTCATATTCTCATTTCAGGGTGTAGTTTGCTTAAAGGTGGGTGTATTCATCATTTGACTGAGGCTATGCATGTGTCGCAAATTAATGTCTCTCTCTCTTTAAAGAAATTTCAAGTAACCTCATATCAACCTTCTTACACGCTTACAATGATTTAATTAATCGTTGAGATCTATTCCACTAAATCAGCTGCAAAACATTCTATAAACTTCCATAAACTACAATACCTTTTTCCCTATTTGACTCTTGGTACTATTACGTATATTACTTCTACTACTCGTCAATTACAATGTCGCTGAATCAACAAAATTTCCCCAACTACCAATTATGCGTTTTTGCCCTCAAAATTTGACCTTATCTATCACTCCAATCACGTAAAGGTTGATCTTTCCACGGGCAGCCGAGCAATTGCTCAGCTGACCAAAAAGTTTGTTCATTTCTCTCCGTATCATCTACTTAATCGTTGCAAAGTCCCCCATTTCTTGTCTTTGTGAAATTGGTTTTGTACTGATCCCCAAAAAGTTTTGGGTATTTACAAAGCATGTGATATTTCACAAGCCATATATACTTCTTGGATGAACCAACATCTACAATCTACCATCACCATCTTGGGCTGCTTCTTGTACCACCTTTGATAAAGCAAAAAAAAAATTACTTCATTTTCAACGTTTAGACATTTAAACTTTTGGGGAAGAATAAAAAAAAAATATATATATACGTTTGTTGCTCCGCAGAAGGAACTAGATCGATTGTTGTACGAGTGATTGATTGATTATTGATTGAAATTCGATAAGCATTAAGATACACCAACCGATTGCAAATAGAATGTCAGAAAAGGAGGTAAAGATCACAGAAAAGGTCTCCAATGACCAGGGCAATGACCAAAGCCTAGTGCTGAAATCAAAATCGGAGGCAACCGCAACTACCGAACAGAAGTCATCCAAAGTAGTTAACGAGACTGAAAAGAAGAAACTGGCTTTTATCACTAGAACTATCTGGACCTTGGTCATGATAGCCACCTTCTTCATCGCTATAGCTGGAGGACACTTACCCCTAATTGGATTGGTACTCATTTTCCAGGTGTTAACTTTTAAAGAAATCATAGCGTTGACATCTGAACCTGCTAGAGATAAGAAAATTCCGTACAATAAGTCACTCAATTGGTACTTCTTGGTCGCCACCTTGTACTACTTGGACAGCGAGAGCTTCTTCGCCTTCTTTGAGGATGTAATCTACTCTAACAAATACTTAACTTTAGTCGTGATAAACCACAAATTTGTCAGTTATACCTTATTTATTGCTGGGTTTGTATTTTTCGTCTGGACATTGAAGAAGGGCTACTACAAGTTTCAGTTTGCTCAATTGTGCATCACTCACATGACCTTGTTGTTGGTTGTATTCCAATCTCACTTGATCATGAATAACATCTTGAACGGTATATTTTGGTTCTTTTTACCATGTGCCCTTGTAATTGTCAACGATATCTTTGCATACTTGTGTGGAATTACTTTTGGAAGAACACAATTGATTGAAATAAGTCCGAAGAAAACCGTCGAAGGATTTGTTGGAGCATGGATCTGTACTGGTGTTGCTGGTGTATTTTTCAGCTTTGTATTGTCTAGTTCAGCCTTTATGGTATGCCCTGCTGCAAACTTATCTACCAACATTTACAACTTCCAATCATGCGATGTGAACCCAGTCTTCATTCCTCAAATCTACCAGGTTCCACAATACTTGGTGGAATTGCTCAACGTTGAACTTGTCTCATTAAAACCAATCTACTTCCACGCTGCCGTGTTGGCAACCTTTGCACTGTTGATTGCACCATTTGGTGGATTTTTCGCATCAGGCTTGAAGAGAGCCTTCGGAATCAAAGACTTTGGTGACACCATTCCAGGTCATGGTGGAATCACCGACAGAATGGACTGTCAATTCCTTATGGGTTCATTCAGCTACTTGTACTACCAGACTTTCATCTCTGTTAGCAACATCAACTTGGGTAAGATTTTGCAGATTGCAATCATTAACTTGTCAGTTCCACAATTGGTTCAGTTGGTGAAGAGTTTGTTGAAGTACTTGAACAGCTTGGGCGTGGTCGAAGACGACAAATTGACAGTTGTTTTTGATATCTTGGACTTGTAATTGATTTGTATATAACGTCATTAATATCTAATTGTGTTTGATAGTGTAAATTGAGGTATGGTTGTTGAGTCTGAAATAATGAATTAACTTTACAGCCAGTATTTCTCTATTGAACTCACATAACCATAAGGCACTTAGCACAGATTGCCAGGTCTTGCAAACGAGATTATTTTTTTAGAATATTAGGCACTTTATAATTGTTCCGAACTATAGATTGCACTCAATGCTTGCAGTTATTTCAAACGGTTTTTTTACCATGCACCCTGAACAGGTCAATGAAATCAGAAGCGTATACAATTTGACTTGTTCATATTATTTGACAAGTATTATTAGAATATATTTAAATCTTAAGATTAAACTTTAATTCAAGTAGTTTTACAGGGAACTCATTGATTAGCTTTTAAATTGACATATCGAAAACAGAAAGTTAATTCTGCCTGTCAAATCAGTGCTCAAAGAGAACCTAAGAAAGATGAATATCTCTTTTACAAACATTAAGCAGTACGCAACTACAACTATAACTCGTTTGATGATAGGTAACTATTGCCTATAATTTTCATAATCCCCCCTGTAATCAAGGTATGCTTGGTTTCTGAAAATCGCAAGCCACGAATGCTGATAACCACCAGCTCCACAGAATTTCAGACCAATATCTAAATTCTAAGGGGTAATTTTATAACCAGGCCGCTTGCATTGCAAATATTAAACTGCTGGACCAGCCTACTATTGTTTAGTAGATAGTAAAACAATAGCTAATTCAGGAACGCTAACTGGTTAGTATATGTTCGCAGGCATCTCAATGGTCTTCAGTAAAGTTTAAATATGCATAATGGTTTTTACGGTATTTCTATTATTAACAAAGCTGGCGAAAGTTATGCGACGCCTTGTTGAGTTGCTTCATCCATTATTTGCAATTCTCGGTGAATTTGCAGTCATTGGAACTGCATTAATAATTTATGTAGGGCTTGAATACATTAATGAGATCGTTTGTTTGTCCATATTACTTCACACGACACCTACATACTTGAAGGTACCTCAACAGTCAACGTTCAGTACTTGACAACTTCGTCCCAAGTATTCGCTAGCGTGTCCAAAGCACCCTATTGCGTCCTTACCCAGCAACTCCATGTTCATCACCTTGGGTCTACCCACCACTGGCTGCAATTCCCAATTTGGTAATTACCAGCTAAAAATTTAGTCTGACTACAGCCTAACCGCAATACTAATATTCGAGTTTTTATTGTTCGATGCCAGTGCTACGTAACGCAAAGTGACGCAAGCCCCCGTAATGCGTGCATTCGCTGCCTGTAAAAATGAAGTTACGTCCCTTAAACTGGTTTTGCACCCAAAAATTCATTAGGATTATCCATACTGGTATCCCAAGGAAGATCTTGGAAAATATCCACTATAACATTGTGAAAGTTCTTTGATGGCCAGCATTGCTGGTCTCTATTTTGCAAAAGATATATAATGTGAAATGTCCTGATAATAGTATCCTTTATTCTCTATCTTTCATTACTACAGGAGTTGTTATACATTCTTTACTTGAGAAAACTTACTCAAGAGACATTCACTTAAGACTTAATATTTAAAGATCCACACACATCGAGGGACACCTACACCTCAGAACTATCATTATCTACTTGAATTACTACTACTACTACTACTATTACATTCACTTTTAAACACTATGATCCAACAAATATTATCATTACTTTTAGCCACTCAGGTTATAAATGCCATTCCAATACCGGTTATTACCAGATGGCATACAGCAGAAGCAATTACAGTCACCAAGACTTATACTACAGGTACAACGACGATATTCTTACCACCCGTTGAATTATTCATTTCTAATGGGGTTAGTTATACGTTTACCTTGACAGAGAGCGAGTGGAAGACCTATCCAGAAACTACAACTAAAATATACAACAATAATCAACAAATTTTAAGTGCTCCACCAACCACTCAAGCTGCTCCACCTGCTCCAACTACCGAAGCTCCAAAACCTGCTCCTACTACTGAAGCTCCAAAACCTGCTCCTACTACTCAACAAACAACTCCTCAGACAACTACCTCCTCTCCTCCACCTCCACCTCCTCCACAAGCAGAACACGCTACCACTGAAACTCAAAAAACACCTAACGCTCCTGCCACTTCTAGCACGACTAACGCTCCAAACCCTCCACCACCTGCTCCAACCACTCCAAACACTCCAACTACTTCAAGTACTACTCAAGCTGCTCCTACTACATTAACATCGGAAGAACGTCCAGTTCCAATTCCAACTGGTACTACTGAACAGCCTGCACCTTCAAAAACTCAAACTTCACAAGCTCCTAACGGCGGAGGTAATATTCCCGCCCCAAGCGCAATCGTATACTCACCATACCAGGACGATGGTTCTTGTAAAGACGTGAATACGATCAACAGCGACTTGGAATTAATAAGCGGTAAGGGAATAAAGAAAGTAAGAATTTACGGTACCGACTGTAACAACTTCAATGGTATTCTCCCTAAATGTTCTCAATTAGGTATTAAAGTCAACCAAGGACTCTACTTCAGCTCTGCCGGAGCATCGTCGATTGATCTGCCATTAGGCGATCTCATTGACTACGGTAAAGCTAGTGGATGGGATGTGTTTGACTTTATTACTGTTGGAAACGAAGCCGTCATCGACAATATAATTTCTCCATCAGACTTGATTGGAAAGATTGCGTCAGTTAAACAGCAATTAAATAGCAATGGCTACAATGGCCATGTGACTACTTCTGAACCACCCGTCTCATTCCAGAACCATCCAGAGTTATGTACTGCGTCTGATATCGATATAGTCGGTATCAATCCGCACTCATACTTCAACGCCAATGTAGATGCCTCACAGGCTGGCTCTTTTGTGAAGAGCCAGCTAGAATTAGTGCAAGGCATCTGTGGTGGGAAAGAGGTTCTTATAACAGAGACCGGGTACCCTTCACAAGGGGATTCAAATGGTGCAAATCAACCTTCCCCAGAAAATCAACAAAAGGCAATTCAAACTATCATCGAGCAAACAGGCGGTGACTGTACGATATTGACCACTTATAATGATTTCTGGAAGAATCCAGGGCCCCATGGTATAGAACAGTACTTTGGTACTATTACATTGTTCCAATAAGGGCCCGATTAATCTATAGATTTGTAATATATATGAACTCACGAACTTTGAATATCGAGATGTAATTCAGATGAATTTATTCATCTGAAATCAATCGTAGAACCGGTATTATAATATCTGAAAGAATTTTAACAATGCTGTCTTCAAAAAGTGTCCTTTCAATACCTCTATTATAGTTGACATCGCTTGTGTGGAGTAATTGGTTCAGAAATCCACTATTCTTGTTGGAAAATACTCATCTATCAACTCTCTGTAGTATCCTCCCAACTCTTCTACATCATACTTTTGATCTGTTTTTGAGTACAAATCGTATTTGTTAAACTGCCGTACGGCGTCCAACATTTCGTTATCGTGCTCATCCATCAAGTATTTGTACGAGCCTTCTTGGTGCCATGGGTAGAACAGATGGTATCTAATCATAGCAAGTGCTTGGGGTGGTAAGATAGAATTCTTTTTAGCGATATGATACATGTATTCATCGTGTCCCCAACTAAGCATCACTTTGTCTAATCCGCAATGTTTAGAATAGATTCCATACTTGGTGTTGTACAAAGGATTAAGGAAGTCTGGATTCTCCTGAAAGCTATCAGGGAATATGATTCGTTTCAGAAACTTGCATCCTACAGGGAATGTATCACCTACCACATCCCACTGTCCCTTCGAGTCAAAGAAGTATAGTAATTTCCCCAAGTCATGAATAAGTCCCACAAGCTGGAACCAGCGAGGCATGCCATCTTGCCTAATAGCCTCTGCGGTTTGAATAGCATGGTCTATTTGAGAGAGCTCAGTATCGGGATCGGAATCATCTAACAACTTGTTTAGTTTCTCTAACCCTTCCCATATAGTCATCTTAGCTCTTGTTTTAGATTTAAAGTTAATACGTGCTTGAATGTTGTAAGCTACCGTTTGTTTTTCATGTTGTTCCTCATAGAACTGTTTGACACGGTCGCAAGCAAGTTCATACTGTCTGAACTGCTTAGGATCTTTCATTATTATGTCCTGACTATCAATAACAGGAGAAGAAGCATTGTTAAGTTGGTCCTTTAGTATATTTACAAGCATAACTTCATCATCTATTTTGTCTAATAGTCTAGCATCTTTGGGTTTGGGTAGTTTGGATGACGTGGAAACTGCTGGGTTGTTATGGGAAGGTTTGTTTACCTTCATACCGGGCATATTTGGTGTTGTAAGGACTCGATTTATGAATGATTAAAAAAATTGGTAGCGCATGCACATGATAATGTATTGATGACGAAGGAGAAGGAAAGAAGAAGGAGAAGAAGAAGAAAGTAAAAAGAAGGAAGTAGACGCTTAAGAGAAGTAGATAGAGTGAGTTGAAGAAGGAAGCTCATGAAAGATGATATAGAGAAGAATATAGAAAGAGATGGAGCGATTACGGATGGAGATGGATTGAAATAAAGGGAAATGAAACTTTGATAGATAACACAAGATTGACGAATAGAAATAGAGCCCGAATTGAACTAGACAATCTGAATGTTAAGGTACGTGTGGTCATCTTACTCCAAATCTAAAAGAGTAAAGTTTGTTTTCCCCTTATTATTAAGATTGAAGTTTATGAATGACAATAATGAACTTTCATTCATTGGTACTAACTACTATTATTTTATTAGGTACCTGAATCAACAATGTAAACAAGAACTTACTTTTACCAAAAATACCTTGGATCCTTTCAAACGTAACCATATCTATTTCATTTCATAACCATTTCTAGTACTTTTCCAAGGTATGTCTGCTAATTTATTGATTGAGCTCAACACTTCATACTACACTTAATGGTAATACTCTGATATATATTATAGTACTCAAGTGTAATATCACCAAAATATGATACGACGGAGTTGAGGTTTACTAACAATTCAGGAAATTATTCGACTATATTCCTCAACTGCTCAAGCTCGGTTTCCTTCATCTTCTGAATCGTAGCTCTCTCAATTGTACTAAGTTATCTCAAAAACGCCGTAAATTCCTTCTCTAAGATGTCTCAATTCTTCCATACAGAATCTTTTCGTCGTACAACTGCGAGCAATAAAATCAACAAGAAGAGCTTGCACTTATGAGTAAGTTATCATATACTTACAAATGAATCTCAATGAGATGTGATTGGTGAATGTACTGGTGGGTGTGCTCTTCAACGTCATGTCTTTTCACCCTCTCCCTTGCCGTACAACACTGGGTTTAAACTTTGCTATGGTTTGCAGCCAAGGTAGTAGTTACGATTTTCCTATTTGGGCTGATTTAGCCTAACTATGCTTCTTTAACGATCTTTTAAAGGATGAAGTTTAAGGTACACGTCATCGTGTGGCAAAGAGAATGAATAATGATCGGATACCAGACAATCTACTCCAAGTCAGTTTCAATGAATAAACCACATTACTATTCCTTAGAACTTGTACGAGACATATAGTAATGCTGATGAAATAATCTCCAAAGCCAAGTGTTTGTCAGTAGTAATTAGATGTAACCCCCCACTAGTGTTTTCTTGTTGCTATACTTGTAAACTGGTAACACAGTACATGGTGTATTAAGTGCAGCTTCTGCATTGTCTATTGCACCCGAGCGCCTCAAGTAACGTCGTCAAAGCCCACGAAGTTAATATTGATCGATGGGTCAATCACCGCCTTTGTTCTGGATAGTATTTTCGCGGTAGTATCACGTCTTTATGCTTACTCGCTCCCATTGCGCTCTCTTCGTCAAGCAATCTTATTAGCTACTATTAGCTGTTGATAGTGTCACGCACTGTTGTCGCTTGCAAGACACGCAACAATTAAGTTGACGTACTACTAGCTATGTTTGTTTATTCGTTGATGCCATTATCACCTTCACGGCTCTTCTATGGAAAGCGGATACTCAACCATTCTTGCTAATACAATAGGTGCACCTACACAAAACAATAATTACCCATTGTTAGTTTTACAATTGGTTCCTTTACAAGCATCCATAAATCCCAGTAATTTTTAGATAATTGCTTTGAGCCCTAGTTTGATTCTCGTAAACATGATTACTATAAAAGCACAAGCAAGTCTCTAGTTGTCTTTCAATCAGGTACAATACTATGAGCACCGAATATTTTTATGATGTGGATATTGATATTCCACAGAATATCCTTTCACTACCAGGAAGCTTTGAAAATGAATTTCCTATACGAGGGACTAGGGATGCTGATGATTCTATTTATGTGTACCCTTCTGAAGACAGTTATAAGCTTTACAGCAAACTTAGTGAAGTAGTAGTCTCGAACGATCCATGGAGTCCTAAAGAACTGGAACTAGGAGAACTTCAAAAGTTTGGTTTCGCAATGCCTGTTTTATATGCACCAGGGTGGACTACAGATGATACCAACATCCTTAAAGTGTTTAAGTGTAACCCTCCAGTCTCTGGTGTATATGGACCTGAAGACAATGAAGGATTTTGTCAAGTAAAAGCAATCGATAGTGGGACCAATAAAGTTCAAGTTTACCTTATGGAGTTTGCCGATGGGGATGAAATCCTCGCAATTCACACTAACCTCCTTGGTGTTGACTACGAATACAAGGGAATGTTGTACCGTAGAGTTAAATTAGCACCTGATGGGAAAGATTCCCTTTTTGAAGTACTGAGTGGATACACTCCATTTGATAGCTTACTGCCTTCTACGTTTAAGATACAAAAGCCCCACCCATTTCATGGATTGGGGTTCCGAATTCTGTCTGAGGCAAGCTTCAGAAAGAAGCTTGGTGTAGAATACGCTAATTTCTTGGGTGATGGTAATACTCCAAATGTATCTATTGGGGAAAACAGAAAGGGTTCAATAGGAATCTTCAGACCACCAGGTGGAGTTGATCACAACGTATTAAGTTGCGATATGGAATTGCTTGTACATCTCTGTGTTGGAATTCTTCGAATAAGATTAGACGATCTTGCAGAACTTCGTAAGACTGCAATGATTTAATGAGGTTGAACCTAAATCTGGTATTTAGTTATTCAACTTCAGCTGCAGAGTTTGACTATATTTAAGAACCTTGGCTGGGACTTTTTGAGATTGTAATTTGGCTGCGAATTGGAGGAATCAAGAAAATTACATGAGTAACGAAGTTTAATAATAAAGTGGCTGGAGGAAAGGGAAGTTGAGGTCGAAATCTTATTCTGAAAGTAGCTTGTACAACAGAGCTTGTTGGAGGCAATTGATACATTAATATTTCATATGATCTATGACTTTTGGATGTTATATTTACGAAGCGAGCAAGCTTCAGGTGAAGGGATTTCTCTACCCCAAAATGTTAGTGAAGTGCAACATATGTTGGTAAAAACTGAACTACATTCACTTTGAAAGCTTGAGAAACAATGTTGAGTGAGAAATCAACTCTTATATTCTTATTTGCTTATCAATTTCATTACATTATTTGATGCAGAATAAGAGGTGTTTTTTTGATAGTCAGTTCCTCTCGTTCTGTTCATAATTATTCTTATTATTCTTATTAATGCACTAAGGTATCATAGTATGTTAATCTATATGTACTTCAGTTTCGAGTAAACATAAGCACACTTAAATAAGGTTAAAAAAGGACCAGTCAGCTGAAGAAAGATTTACTGATTTTGCTCATTATGGTCTGGGTTCCAAGACCAACCTTCCTAAAGCCTTTGCCGAATGACCTTTTCCATGCAAATACACAGTATTCCCTCTTAAAACAGTTTCTACCACTCTTCCCTGTAACTCAACACCATCATAGGCAGTCAATTTGTTCTTGAAATAAACCTCATTATTTGCTACCTTGTATTTTTGTTCAGTATCAAACACAAGGATATCTGCGTCGTATCCAACTTTAAACTGGCCCTTACGATGACTCAATCCGATTTGTTTAGAAGTGTTGATAGAACACCACTTGTTGATCTCAGCCATGCTTATCACAGGTGATTGCTTCAACCCTTCGGTGTATATGATAGGCAAGCCGAAGCCTACCGATGAAATGCCACCCCAAGCCTCAAAAAAGTCACCTTTGCTTAGTTTTTTGAGGTCCGGAGTACATGGTGAGTGATCCAGAACAACAGTTGTTATTACATCATCTCTTAAAGCTTTCCATAACAATTGTCTGTTGTCTTCCTTTCTGATTGGTGGACAACATTTGAAGTGTGTTGATTTGTTTTCGATCTTCTCGGCACTAAGCGAGAGGTAGTGGAAGCAGGTTTCTGCTGTGATTGGCAAGCTTTTTTCCTGTGCCTTTTTGATCATTGGTACTGCTTCGTTTGTAGCCAAGTGGACAATATGCAATGGTACCGTTGGAAATACTTCCAGGCATTTGATGATTTCGCTAATGGCGGCGGTTTCGAATGCGTCTGGACGCAGTGCCAAGAACGATGAGTAACTAGTTGGGTCAACTACATCTTCTACCTCGAAAGGTACATCGCCGTCCATTTCTGCGTGGAACATCAATACAGTTTCGTGGCCTTCAACACGCTGCATCGCCTCCAAAACGTATTCAGGAGTGATGTGTGGGAACTCATCGACACCCAGTTCTATCAAGAACCCTTTGAAACCTCTCACACCCATCAGGATCAATGGAATCAAGTGATTCAAGTTACTTGGGATCATACCTCCCCAGAACCCAACATCGACCCAACACTTTTCTTTGGCGGCAGCGATTTTCAATTGAAAGTTTTCAACTGTCGTTGTCGGTGGAATCGCATTTAATGGCATGTCCACCACTGTAGTTACTCCACCAGCTGCTGCAGCTTTGGTTCCTGTAGCAAATCCTTCCCATTCAGTCCGGCCTGGTTCGTTCAAATGGACATGAGCATCCACTAAACCAGGCATAACCGTAAGAGGTGAAACATCTTGAAATTCCTGGACATTGTACACCTCTAAAAGGCTATCCGATGGCTCTAAGATATCATCATGGATATACAAAATGGTTCCTGACTCGATTGAAAAGATGATCGTTGCAGGAACTACCAGATCATCTAACAAAACGTTGGAAGAAGCAATAGCACGAGACATAACAACTAGAAGAAACAAACGACCAAGTCTTTATTTTTATCAGATCAAGATAAGAGATAAAGAAAATGAGAAGGTGTTGGTGACAAGTATTAATGTTTCTTGGACACCGAGAAACTAAATAGGCCCGGAAGAGGATAAGTGGGCCTGCAAGGCCGTTGGGAAGTGGAGTGCATAGGGATGGGAAGCAGGTAAGCACTTGAAGGTTGGTTTTGGGGTCCATTAAAAGACTTTTTAAGGCGGTTCGGGAATTTCCGGTGCTGAAAAGAGACTTTTAATTTGGTAATCGAAGGCGAGATAAAAGCAGAGAAATGAACGGGGAAGGTAAGGGTGAAGTGGAGAAAAGGGGAATGCTAAAGGAGATAGAAGCAGAAAGGGTTATGGGAGAACGTTATGAGAAATAGGTGAGTGTAGTGATGAGTACATTTTTATTGATTGGTTTATAAGCAAAAATTAGTGAGGTTTTAATTGCATTGTGACACTTTCTATGACACATTTTTCGGGTTACGATTTAGATCAGCAAAGGTTACAACGATACTAGGTAGTGGAAGATCAGCAAATGCTTAGACATAAACGTTTTAATAGTGCAGATACAATATAGATAGAGTGTATTTGAAATGCATTTAATATTTTGTGAGTTCAAGTGGTTCTTACATGAATGGTATGGGTGTTGTGAGCTGCGATTGATGTAAAATATGAATGATGTAACATATGAATGATGTAACTTGTGGATCATGCAAGCGTGGGAGATTTGAGTTATGAATGAATCGAGTTATGAATGTTGTAAGATGTGTATTCAGTTGGTTATGTATGATGTAAGTGTGAATGAAGTAAGATCAAAGTGAGTATTGTCATTTTGCAATGTGAAATTAACCTTTTATTTGGGTTCAATAGTTAAGATTGTGCATAGAAAACGTTGAATTTGGGTGCAAATTTATACCCACGGAAGAGAAGTGGGCTAATAGTTATTCATAGGGAATATTAAGATCTTATTACTTCCTTCTTGTAGTAATAATCGTTGTGAATGTACGAGTCTTTTCGATAGAGGAAAGTGATCAAATAATGTAAGAGCTGTATTAGTTTAGTCATTCCACTTGTACCAACTACTAAGTTTTAACTTCAACCTACTGTATACCATATAGTTCATTGTTTATTGATTTTATTTAGTATGAATGAATACAATAGTAATCTATCTTCACTCAGTTAGAATGTAATCAACTGCTTTCCTTTCTTCGACGCTTCGATTCCTCCAAGATACGATTCTGCAATGTCACCATCAAACTTAATTTCCAGGGAAGGAGCAACAATCAACTTCTCAGTCTCATACCAATCTATGATCTGGTCAAGAGTCTTCACCTTCAAGTCCAAGTCGTTCTTGAGGAGAGCAGTTACCCAGAAACCGGAACTAGTGATGTTCTTGAAAATGTGTAAAGAGGTTGGCAAAATGACAGGTTGGTATGACATTCCTCCGTAAGTCAACATCAACCCGTTGTTAGCCAACTTACGTGCAACTGCTGTGGAATTCTTACCACCCACTGCGTTCAAGGCCAACTTGATTTCACCTCCAGTTTCCTTAATCCAAGATTTAACTTCAGCTCCGAATTCCCTACTGTCATTCTGTTGTTCGGTGATAACCTTGGTTGCACCTTTAACCTCAATTAATTCCTTAGCAAACTCTTCAAAATTGTCTCTTTCTCTGACCACATCAATTGAGTTAAAGCCTAATATCTTTCCGATCTGCAGCGCATACTGGCCAACAGCAGAATTTCCCGCATTCTGAATAAACCAGTCCTTTCCTGGGGTCAATTTAACGTAGTGTGTCAACATCAAGTACGCAGTCAATGGATTGACACTGATTGTAGCAGCTTGGTTGATCGAGAGACCACTTGGTTTACCACGTTCGCCAACAGATTGAGTTGGGTTGGGCACTTTAAGGAATTGATCGTCCTCAGCTAACGCATGTGTTCTCCACGTTCCAAAGTTGACGTTCTTGGGGATCACCCAATCACCAACTGATAATTTTTCAGAATTAGAATGCAACACTTCAAAAACACCTTCATTACCGCAGACATAAGCTGGTTCGGAGGTACCAAACTCGGTGGTAGGAGTTGGTTTCGAAGGGTAAACACCTTGGATTTGATTGATATCAGAAGGGTTAACTGGAGAACCCAAAGTCTTCACAACAAGCTCGCCTGATTTCAAGTTGCTCTCATCAATTTGGTATTGGTGGGACTTCAAAACATCCTTAGGTTCACCGTGTTGAGTGTAGAGTACAATACTGGAAGTGATCATGTTTCTTTGATGGAGTGCTCTTGGAATTGACCTCTTGACTGTATTGAGCATGGTTAGTGAAGAAATTTATTTATTTCGGTGAAAGAATGTAGAGTTAAATAGCAATGGAGTTTAGAGTGAGTTTGAAGCGGTGATTATTCAAAACGGTACTTTTGTTTGAATATGCGTGGATATTCTAGAGGAACGAGAGGTGTCTTGCCTTTCCGTCCTAATAAAAGGAGTGGTGATAGAGTTTGGGCTGCTTACAAACAATCCACCGGAATCTCCGAGTGTGGATTCGTACCTTTAAAGTACTACTGGGGTTAAGGTGTATTATTTAGCTCATTGCGGTTGGGAGTTGGGGGATTGTAGGTGCGTAAAGTGGAGATTAAGCGGAGTTGAAAAATTGGACTAGTGAAGATTAGGATATTAGAGTTTATTGGTTGTAGTTGTCATTAAGGGCTTCCCATTTATTCTCCGTTTCGATTGAATAGAGTTGTGTAATCGGACATCAGAGTTTTCGAAGACTGCACGATTGGTTGCTATGGGATTTTCTTGTATTTTCAACTCCAGGATATGAAGTGTACATCTTCTTGGATTTGAGGACATTGCTGATGTGTTGAGTTCCTTGTGGTATCTAATTACTATGCATTTCGTGTAAATCACATACCGTAGTAGCAGTATTGAACTAGGTATCTGATATTTAACAAATCTAGTATCTAAAGTATTCGATTTAATGAGAAGTTTGCTCTAACTAAATATGATGGTGAATCATCTACAAAGAAATACATTAAGAGTACAAATGTACCCATTTTTAGCCGTTAATACTATTAACCAATTGCGTTTATGATTCGAAGTAGCTGTACGTACTTAGTCTCCTTCGGATGGTTTGCAAATTGCTACTACAGTTTGCAAACTTGAGTGGAAGGGAGCACGAAAGAAGAAAATAACTGAAGCATTACAAAAATAATGAACAAGGTTAACATAGTGGATTGAAGATCACATTTACTTCTACGTTTAGACATCACATGCAACTTTCGCAGGAGAAAGTTCATGTAATATCCAGATCTTCACTGAGTTTTTGTTTTTGCAACCAAACTTCGAAAATCGATACTTGGGGCCAGAGAAACAATTCAACCATAGTTGGTTATAAAGTGTTTAGATGTTTCAGCTTCTCAGTACCAGACTTTGTTGGAAATATATCTTCAGTTGTTTCTTTGGATTCATATTCCGTCTATAGGGTATTACTCATCCCACTCTTTGATTTGTAGCTACTCTCTCCTACTTCACTATTATTGTGGTTTCCCAGCGCATACATCTTTGATTATCACATTGTATCAAGTTGCTCACTTCTACACTAAATAACTAGCAATTAGCCCACTCTTATAAAATTCTTATCAATAGTCGAGGCTAACTTTTAAGCTCTCTCCTACCTTCTTGCCTAAGCTTTCTTTCATTACAACACTACAAGCTACACCACTTTACTTAATACTATTAACATGAAAGAACGCTCTAGCTCACCAAATGATGAATCCAGGTGGCTTCTTGCACAAAGAAGCTGCACACCAGATAGACGAATTGTACACCTACATCGTTTGAGGTGACACAAAAAATTGCTGTAAGCTTAACTCAAAGTCGACCTAAGCTAACATAAAACAGTTCAAAAAGTAAGGATGATATTCGACAACTGCAGGATTCGAACCTGCGCGGGCAAAGCCCAAAAGATTTCTAATCTTTCTCCTTAACCACTCGGACAAGTTGCCATTGATGCATTTCCAAATATTTGCACCAACTAGGTTCGTAAAAAATGGTATAAAAAAAAAAGGATGAACAAAAGCTAACAGAGGAAGATGTTTACCAGTTAGTGATCTTTTGACATGTTCAGTGCTCAATAATTACTACTCGTATGATGTCACCAAACAGTTGTGTCATTATTTACCTTATAATACTAGGACTACTTCACTCACTCCTCTAGATTTTATTTTAGTCGTTATCTGTTCCTGGAAATAGATTCAATTGAATCTAGACTATTACACCTATAATCATTCACGATTACTTACTAATAATAGCCTCACTTTAAACTCAATTGCACAAGTTGAGTCCCCTGCATCGAAGCAATATACTACTTTGATATACGAAATTTTAAACCCGACACAATCCATAAAGATGCGGCTAACCAGATTATGTACAATTACATCATTGTCATCTAGGTTTACATTGTTCATTTTCTCCCACCTGGACCACTTTTTGAGATACATCTGATCCTCGCTAACACGTCAACTTGTGTTCAAGAAAGAAGTTCCAGAGGCCATACTCCTTAGATTTACTACACTGTTGTGTAGTAGGTATTCTATGCACATGCCCGTTTATCTACTCGCCTTTCCATCTAGATGCCCTGACCTGCTAATTAATTGCCTTCAATGTCTAACCAACAATCATTTTGCTGCCAAGGATAACTTTATTACTTCACAACCATGAAAAGTCATTTACTAACCATGTTTATTTTGGTTTATAAATGAAATGTCACTTATATTCTGAGTTTGCTTCAGTATATAAAGCATGCTTAAAAGCGAAAACACAAATCAATTGGTACGCGATATTCTACTATGACTTGGACTTTATTGTTAAGCATACTTGCGATTGGGAGCCAGTTGGTGAATTCAGCAACTCCTCTGGGATCCCTTCAATTGGATATTGAAGTGTACCAGGAATTGTATAATGTTTCGCTGGATATAAACTTGCAAAAGAATAGCCTGATGACCTATGCTGATCGATTCTACGTGGCCAACATGACTTTTGGTGACAATCAAGTAGGGTTGAAGCTCGACTTTATAAATCCAATAACGTGGGTTCCAACATCCGATGTGTTTTGTGCGGAGTTCTCGGACTACTACACCAGTAAGAGTGTATCAATTTCGTCGTCGACATCGACGCGCAAAGCTTCACGTACTTGTACTTCACTCGGAGGCATTGATACAAGTAAACCAAATGCTTTTTCGCAGGGCTCGAATTTAGAACCGTTGAGAGCGGGAGACCATATGAGTGGAATTTGGGGGTTTTCCAATGTAAAAATGGCAAACTCCACATTTAAGTTTGAAATATATGCAACTAACTTCTATTCCGATCCGGTTGGAAAGTTAGGTGTAGGCAAAAACAAAGACTTTGGTAAGCTGTATGACAGCTTTCCTAGCCAACTTAGAAGCAAAGGAATTATTAACAAGAGCGTATTTTCAGTTGATTTTACTAATAATTCAAAGTTATTACTAGGGGCAGTGAATCATAAAAAGTACAAAGGGGAGTTGATTACTGTTCCTATGTTGAAAGACCAACTCTATGAAAATAAGTTATATGTTACCTTGGAATCACTTTCAGTTACTGGCGGCATCCCTTCTGGTGCAGTAGTTCAGAATAGTCCGGTAAATGCTACCATTGATCCCGAAATGACATACTCTCAGTTTCCAAGATTTTTAGCGAACCAGTTGCTGGAGACTTTGGGAGGGTCTTACATATCCGGTAGTGGCTATCAAGTAAGCTGTCCAACTCCAGACTCTAACGTTAGCTTAGATTTCAATATAAATGGCCAGAAGATAGCGATTCCTTTGAAAGATCTACTAACTGTTAAAGATGCTAGAAATGGCAGTGGCTGCTTTCTTTCAGTATCAGTCCTTGATAAATTGGTTTTGGGATACAACATAATGCGAGCGATGTATTTGGTTGTTAACCTAGAAGACTTTGAAATTTCGATAGCTCCGATCAACGAAGACAAGGATGACGACTATGAGATTATCTCCTCAACAATTCCAGGTACCACCATAACTCAGAATACCATCACAAGCTCCAAGCATAAAGCAGCGAGCATTACCAGGGTTGAATACTCCAATTCAGGAAGTTTATCTACAACTATTCATTATACTGGACCCACTACCACAGATGGAATTAAAAAGCCACATCTGAAAGATAAGAAAGGGGTTATCTTGGGTGCATGCTTGGGTGTTATACTTGGTATACTGGCAATAGTCTCTCTAATCGTCTTATGCGTCTTCATGAGAAAACGCCTGAAGAAAAGAGCTTACAGAAAGCGTCTCAGATCTACGAAGGAGTTGTATGCTATGAAACCGTTAGATCCTTCCTCAAATGAACCACTACCAGAACCAAAACGGTAATGATAGAGAACAATATGTTTGATCGTCATTCATGTTATCCTTTGTAGAATTAGTTTATGAATTCAATAAAATCTATGGTCCAAAAAAAAAAAAAAAAAAAAAAGAAACCAGAACCTTTTTAAGAGCCATGTTACGCCATAAACCTGTGCCTAAAAAAGTACTAATGTATGATGACCCACCGGGTCCTCCCCTTAATCCAGTTGAGCTGCTGCTGTTCTACAAACTCCCGATCCCGCCGCATCTTTCTCATATTTTGAAGATTAGGCCAATTCCTACTGTTTCTGTCTGTCCACCCTCAGTGTGTAGACAAAAAAGTACTTGAACAGGTTTTACTGCCTGCTTATAACCTTGAATCCAACCAATCAGTCACCGTCGACTGGTTAACGAAGACTAATACTAATTTAAAGACTTCTCAGCATTTACCAACTATTTTCAATGCACCACGCCCAAAATTGTCGGCAGCTGAATTGCTCCACAATTATAGGAAACCATTGAATAACTTTAACAAAAAGTTAATCTCAAGCAATTTCGAACATGTTCCCTCCGAAGTCTTGACCTTCTTTCTTGAGGGACATGAATTGAACAACAAACGGAAGCTTTCTTTTGAGCCGGTTGCGAACTTTAACAGTTTTACACCGGAAGAAGTAGCGTATGCAATCATCAAACGAGGTAATGCCTGCCGGGAATTAATCTCAGAGGAAATGCAAAGATTGAACAACAAAGTGCAGGTTATTTATGACTCCATTGCTGAATTGAACAATTCTGTCCGTGGGGATCAATCTGATTTTGCAGCCATTGATAAAAAATTAGGCGCTCAGCCTGCATACAAAAAACTTATTAAGGAATTTGTCACAAGCACTCTGAGTTAAAACGGTTAAAGTGTTTTTCATTGACAGTTTACGGAGATCTCTGTGTGAGTATTGAGATCATTACTGACTCTCCAGTTGTTAATTATCACCCAACCCCGGTAAGAGATTGGCTCCACCATTGGTTCACTACAACCTCTTTTACCTTTGAAACCAACGAAAATGTCATCAACTTTCAACTTACAGCAGCCAACTCCAACAACTGGGCTCTTGTATCACACAGAGTTACCTGCAACAATACAGAAGACGCTCTTCAGGAGTTCTCTACTCACTTCCCAGATCTCAATTGTATGAAAATCTTGAAACTGTCTGACTACTATGCTGACTCAACTTCTCCAACCGCAATCGCTTTTTATGTTATTGACTTGTTGACTGGGAAGTCTCCAAAAGCTAAAACTTATTCTTTAAGCCCGTCATCCGTTCAAATTCTTTCTTATTTGAACGTTTAACCTTTCTGTAACACCACTTCACATACGAAGTTCCAATGTACTTAATCTTGTCGCAAATGTAGAGAACCTCAACTCCACAAGACTTGCACCAAAGTCCAACAACAGAGTGAATTTGAACAGCTAGACATGATCCAGTAAGCACTACTTGCCAAACAAAAGCACAACCATCAACCTACACTCCGCCCTAACAAGTTTGCAACCAAATCCTCCATCTACTAACCTTTTCGAAATCACTTGAATTATAACTGCTCAGGCTTCTCTAGCTTCGTATAATTTTCGTATCATTCCCGAATGTCGATAATTCCGTTAACTATACGCAGAACGCTCACCTATACCAATTGACTACCTGATTGACTTGTTTCCTGTGATCTACTAAAAAAAGGCAATAGAATTGGTAGTAGAAAGCACAATTATGAGCGCCATTTAAAAGAGATGTTGTCCCAACAAAATAACACAGTATATGCAATTGATTCAACTAACTATATTGAGTGGCTTCTTCACGACTTGAGGTTTAGCAACCAGTTGAAGTTCTAGTTCATTAAGGCAAACAGCCTCAGTAAACAACTAGCAAACAACTAGCAAACAACCAGCGAACGAGATCAGCAAGTTTTCTGTTCATAACTACCCCAAGAAATTTCAGTTCATACGTCAACATTGTTCATAACTACACGACTCTAAATTTGACAGCCAGTTTAAAGTATATAAGTTTAGTTGGAGAGTATAGCTCTTGTAGTAACATAGTTTGGTCGTAGCTATCCATTTATGCTCCAATGCTTTAATTCTCGAGTCTTCTTAAAACTCTTCCAAACTTATGATTCATTGGAGCTTCTTGCCCCAGCAAACCACCCCCACAAACTTTAGTTCATAACTCCACCAGCAACTTTGTTCATAACTACCATCAATAGCTTTTAGTATAAATAGCTAGCGTTAATTTAACAAGTAGAAGAATCAATTAAAGTAAACATTACAGAGATGAGATTTAGCTATCAAATAATAAGTATATGCGCAGCTATTGCAAATATTGCGAGTGCTCAGACCTTTTTACTGGTTACACCTAATTGCGACAGTGACAATGCGAGAGAAGCAATGGCGAAGTGTGAGCCTTCAAATGATGGTTTGAGAAACTTTTTAATGTATGGCATGCTCGGGTCACTAGGAGTCTCGGGCTCGACAACCGAAACTGCGTCGTTTTTTATTACAGACGATAATTGTAATTGCCAGTTTTCTGTTGATGGTTCTCGTAATGGCATTCCGTGGTACATACATGGAGCTGACTTGAATAGCGAGTATGATGTCAAAATAGCTAGATTAGATTATACAGATCCGACTAATCCATATATTAAAATAGAAGTGAATGGTGTGGAGCGTGATGATACACATTCTAAATCATGGAATGGTCCATTGACTTCAGTTAGAAACTTGTATTGGGTAAGTTTCTAATTTGTATTTCGTACAAAGAGATTAAGGTTAAAATGGTATTCCTGGAAACACGTAACGCTTGCGATAAAGATCAATTGGCGCAAATGACACTCCAGACTATGTAATCGAAAAGCAGTGAAATACTAGAATATACACAGCATTAAATGAGAGTAGTCTTATAAAATACAGAACGGGAGTAACGAAAACTGATTGTAGGTAGTAAATATAGTGGTGGTTAAAAAAATACACTTTCAACTTCAAATACCAAGAAGCTTATTGACAGAATATTTAGATCATAAGCTTATCTCACACCTTAACAAATCTACTAATGTGAAGTAAGGTAAAAATGTAAATTGGTAGATATCATTTAGTGTTGTATTCTCTAATGTTGAAGGAATCAGTCTCTCACAACTTAAACTCTAATCCTCTAAATCGCTATTGAATAATTACTAATTATTCATTTCTCACCATCCCAATAAGCTACAACATTTACAAGACAACGAGGCTTGCAATGTTAAAATGTACATTATAGAAACAATTGAAACTTTGGATCGTTGAATCTGGTAATTGCTCCTCCCTGGGACAACGATGATGTGTATTTTAGAACTGGCGGTGACACAAATATGTCACAGTTGCTTCACCTACTGGCACTGGTGAAGATCAAATATCTGAAGCATCTTTCGTTGGGAACTACAGGTTGGCTTGATTTCTGTGATCTTCTAAGTGTAATCTATCTAGCCCTTTTAAGTCAATTAAAAATTTAGACTCCGAGATGTGGAGAACAGACAACATTCTAGTGTACAATAGAGTTCGATGATAAGGAACAGATTTAAACTGCTAACATATAATTAAACTTTACAAATTGGACATTAACTTGATTCTGATGTCGCATTGTCCAACAATCTACACTCTTCATAAACATCGTGAATTTAAAAGTACAAGTAGTAATTTAAAAGTACAAGTAGTAATCTAAACGCACCAAAGGGGGGGGGTAGTAAAGTCTTAATCTCCCTACTCCTCCTTTTTCTCCTCACTCTTCTTTGCTTCTAAGGCAGCCTGAATCTTCTTCATTCTGATGTTCTGATAAGTACCTGTCAAGAAAACAACAAAGTTGAAGAAAACCACCCACAATTCAGGAGGAATGAACTTTTGCGCTACAACAAGAGATACCAGAGAGGTTACAAGGGAAGTGCGGAGAATCAACCAGTAATTCTTCTTCAAAGTACCCTTGACTATTTGGTAGATCTTGAACAACTCACCACGCAAATTGGAGCATTTAGGAGAGTATTGTGTGATGATCCCAATCCAACTTGTGTATAAAGCACTCAACAATGGAGTCACAGTAGACAAACTGACTAAAATCTGCAAGACCTTCTTGCCGGGAGACAACGGAGGTTTGAAGATCTTATTGATCACATTGTACATGTTGTGAGCGATTGGGGTTGCAATCAAACTACCATAAATGATCATGTTCAACAACTTGACACTGAAAACATGCTTGATTTTAGCCTTGAGAAGTGGCAATTGAATCTCTTTGTATTGGCCGGTCCAGATCAGCGCAACGGTCTCATTGAGCCCGAGAAAAACTCCAGCAGTGACTGCTTTAGTGAGTAACGGATACTTGGTGAGGTACTGGAGATAGCTTTTGTTCAACTTGGCAAGCGACATGTTCTTTGATAGGATCTTATTTCTATGGAATTCTCCGAATTGAAGTTCTTATCTTAATGAGATCTACCGTGTTTTTTTTTTAACATCAACATCGGTATGAGTATGAAAATCGAGGGAGGGGTGGTTTAGCGGGGTATATCCTCTTTGGTTGGGATAGTCGGTTAGAAGTTGGTGTTGGATGGTTGTGTACAGGAGTTTTGTGCCGATGTTGAAAGGTATACACGGGAGGTTGGTATATGACAGAGAGGGTAATTGCTAAAATTCATGGAAGGGTGTGTTGGACTAGGTGCATAGTAGATGGTCTAAGATGTAAGGATTAATTGATTATAAGTGTAGAGTTAATTTTAAAGTTGTACTGATTGGCAATACTGAGCATCTTCAAATCGATTTGAAGATTGGTTTGGCCGAGGGGTGTACCCACTGATGTCTCAACAACAATAACAACAAAAAGTGAAGCTGATTCTATGAATACAGATTAGGGAAAGAAAATGTTAACGTCGCCCAAGTCATAGCCTGAAAACAATCAATTGGGATTTTCATTATCTTTTATAAAATTTTTAAAAACAGAACCAAAATATTAAAAAAAACTACTTCAACATTTAATTTAGACTAATGGAGATTAAGAAATGTAGTTATTGTAGAATAAATGATACCTATAAAATGTCGATTTGATAGTGCAAGCAGTCTAATTAACTGCTAGATGGGACATAGGAGTAAGTTGTCGATTAGTATCAGAGTATATTGCAACTACCCAACAAAAATGAGAGATTCAATCCACATATGCAAACTTCTCTTCAAAGAAGATTATGAAAGCGTGTCAATGTATAGTGTTAACTTTCCATAAGATTAAGAGTCATGAATCGTATAAAATGATTAAATCTAATTTTAATGGATATAAACTAGATCTAGAGATGGAAGCATACATAAGAGGAGATCAGGAAACTCATAACACATGATAAAATCAAATAGACTACACGTTAAAGTAAAAGTAACGATTTTTAACAAAATATATCGTCTACTCTTGCATTTCTTTCTAGTTCACTCCCCTCCATAGAAGTTTTGAAAATCAGTTCATCTACATTGGAGGGGCAAAATAATAAGAGCTTATTAGACTTTGGAAGCCTCAAACAATCATTTAATTAAACTCAGTCCACAAGAGTTTCATATTAACTGCTGAAAGTAGTAGAAACAGAATAAACACAAGAAACAATTGATTGAATACAAAAAAGGCGTGCACTTCACATCTGTGTAATGATGAGTTTTGTGTCCAATAAGGTTATAGAATTGAAGGAGATCTGGTAATACAGACATTTGTGGTACATGGTGTCTTAGAATGTAATAATGTAATAATGTCATAATGGAAGTTGCGGATATTAATTTGAAACTTACTGTACAACGGCCTCTTCTTTCATTACTCACAACCAATAGATGACCCAAAAAACCCATTCATCAAGGGAAAGTCTGCCTCATTCTACCAAGTCCCGAGATTTGTGCTGGCAGCCTTTTCTTTTAACCCCACACAAACCTTAATTTATTTGCATCTTCAATTGCTGCGAAACTTTTAGTAATAGGTCCAAGATACTACTAAGTTCGAGAAGAATAAGTGGAAATGCGAACAAAAGCCACCAAAATTGGACTCAAAATTTCCTGTCATTTAATTAATAGTAACCATGCTCGTAACAGGTGATTTAATAACGTAAACAAAGAAGATAGCAATCAACGTCATATCCGTAAAGAAGACTGTTTAAACCAATGTTTATGTGCTCCCCAGTTGCCTTGTGTAACAACGTAACATGATTGCATGCTTCCAAGAATCAATCTACTACTTTAATATATGGCCTTATTCTTTACGATAATATTCGTCTATTCTATTGGCCAAAGTGTATCGTTCTTAGCGATCTGATATTTTTCTTATTTGGGTTAAGATACTCGGAGGAAAAGAAGTATCGTGACAGATCCCAAACTCACGAAAGGGATTGAGAGGGGTAACAGTACTTGCAATGGTTGGTAATAAGCTGGTATTGAGTGACCCACTATACGCAGAACGTTATGTAGATAACAAGAATTATGCCATCTTCATAAAGTGCATTTTACGAGTATTGGCGAGTTATATGATGTAATAATTTAATTTGTAGAACACTCACAACCCAACGACTCCGACAACCATCGAGAGACTAAAGACTAAGGACCCCAACATATTGAGGCTTCGAGGTACCCCAGATGCAAGAAGTTGGGGTAATGTACAAAGAAGACAAGTACATGCCGTAACACCCCAGATCTGTTGGGTTCAGGACAGCTCTGGGGTAATGTGGAGACTGGCTAATTAAACAACCTTAAAGTATGGGCGGAAGAATTCAGGAAGAACAGAAGGAATCAACTCAAAAGAAGTAAGTCACGCTCCTAATACCTTTAACAGCAATAATAGCAACACGGAGGAATAGAAGGTATTTGCATAAAAGTGGTACAAAAACGACCTTGAAAGAACTTCGTCTGCCAATTTGGGAATATAGGCTGAAAAATGCAGACTTTTCCTTCATGTTCTGTTCTTCCGTGAGTTTGGGCTATGTTGGCTCTCAATGAGATGTAGAAGAGTGGACAAAGAGGATCTGCTCAAATCGGTTCCCCCAACAACGTCATAGCCCAATGCCAATCTTGACTTTATCGAAGCTTCAAAGTCAAAGTCCAAGCTTTCTAGCATAGATAATAACCTCAACCCACTTGACCTGCATTCCAAGAAAGCGGTACTCAAACCCTGTTTCCCCGGATTGTAAAAAGGACGGAACTTTCAGACAATTGTCGAATGTCTGTTCCTGTCGACACAAATGGTTTGTATCCCGGACACTGTGGGGTACTATTGAAGAAACTTTTGTCTGATGGAATAACACTTCAACATTAGTGGAAGAAAAGGTACAAAGGACTCAATAGCCAGGCGAGCTTTGTGAACAGATGCTCTAAGTATATAAGTAGTCACATCTGCCGTATAATTGTATTCAAAAGTATCATCTTTAAACATGTCTGAAAAGGAAATTAAAGAAACAGTTCCAGCCTCAGAAGCTGGTTTATTTGAAAACAGTTCTGGAGATTCTCTCCCCCACAAGAAAGGTTCAGATGTTGAATCATTTAGTAGTGCTGACGCTGTTGTTGATGTTGCTGGAAATGACCACAATATCTTAACTCAATACACTCAGAAACAAACTATGCAGATGGGTCGTAACTACGCTTCCAAGTACGACTTAGACCAAGACTTGTTTGCTCGTGCTGCTGCTGTTGCTAGATCGCCATCGGACTTCAACTCTATGGAGTTCTTGTCTGAAGCTGAAAAGCAAGGATTGCACAACGAAGCTACTAAGAAATGGTATCTTCCAAAGAAGTTGGTTGCCGTTATCGCTTTGGGTTCAATGGTCGCCGCTGTCCAGGGTATGGATGAATCGGTCATTAGTGGTGCTACTTTGTTCTACCCTAAGGCTTTTGGTGTAACCCCAGAGAAAATGAAGAATTACGATTTAATTGAAGGTTTGATTAACGGTTCGCCTTACTTGTGTTGTGCCGTTTTCTCCTGTTGGACTTCTGATGCATGGAACAGAAGATTGGGCCGTAAGTGGACAATCTTCTCCTGTTGTATTATTTCTGTTATCGGTTCGATCTGGCAAGGTTTCGTTAACACTTGGTGGCACTTGTTTATCGCCCGTTTTTTCTTGGGTATTGCCGTCGGTGCCTTATCTGCTACTGTCCCTGCTTACGCTGCTGAATGTACTCCAAAACACGTTAGAGGATCTCTTGTTATGTTGTGGCAATTCTTTACTGCCGTTGGTATTATGTTCGGTTACGTTGCTTGTCTTGCATTCTACAGTGTTCCAGACAGAGGTATCGGTGATGGTTTGAATTGGAGATTGATGTTGGGATCTGCTTGTATTCCAGCTTTAATTGTTTTAGTCCAAGTTCCATTTGTTCCTGAATCTCCTCGTTGGTTGATGGGTAAGGGAAGACACAATGATAGTTTCGAATCCTTGAAGCAATTACGTTGTGATGAGATCATTGCTGCCAGAGACTGCTTCTACCAATACGTTTTGTTACAAGAAGAAGGATCTATGGATATCCCAGTGCTCAAGAGATTCCGCGAAATGTTCACAGTCAGAAGAAACAGAAACGGTGCCCTTGGTGCTTTCATTGTCATGTTCATGCAACAGTTCTGTGGTATTAACGTTATTGCATACTATTCGTCTAAAATCTTCGTTAACTCAGGTTTCACTGAGACTACTGCACTTTTGGCTTCTTGGGGTTTTGGTATGCTTAACTTTACATTTGCCATCCCAGCATTCTTCCTCATTGACAAGTATGGTAGAAGACCATTACTTTTGGTCACTTTCCCATTGATGTCTATCTTCTTGTTGATTGCAGGTTTGGGTTTCTTGATCAACGAAGAAACCAATCCTCATGGAAGATTAGGTATGATTATTATTGGTGTCTACTTATTTGCATGTTGCTACTCTTCTGGTGAAGGCCCAATTCCTTTCACCTACGCTGCCGAAGCTTTCCCATTGTACATCAGAGATTTGGGTATGTCGTTTGCTACTGCCACTTGTTGGTTCTTTAACTTCCTCTTGGCCTTCACATGGCCACGTTTGGAAAACGCTTTCACTTCAACCGGTGCATTCGGATACTATGCCGCCTGGAATATTGTTGGATTCTTCTTGGTGTTGTGGTTCTTGCCAGAAACTAAGGGATTGTCCTTGGAAGAATTGGACGACGTGTTCAGTGTTTCTTGTATGAAGCATGCCAGATACCGTACAGCTGGATTGTGGATATCATTCCAAAGAACTCTCTTGAGAAGAAACATTCCAGACCAAGAAGCATTGTACGATCACCAGAGAATGGCTGTTACTAACCCAGAATGGAACGATAAGACTGAAGTGTCTCACGTTAACTAACTGGTTTGGTTTTTGTCTCTTCAATTCTTCACTAAGTAAATTCTATAATATTCAAAGAAATAAAGTTGTTTGATTTTAAAGTTGTATGCTCTCTTGCTATCTGTATCTATATCTTGCTTCTCTTGTTGGAGCAAATGGAGCAAATAGCAACTTGCCTCTCATTGCACTTTGTGTGAGGATTGTTAGGTGAGTCTCTTGGTGAAAAAAATTTGGTTATTGTTTTTTTAGTGGCTTAAAGCATGATGTCACAATTTTGATCATTAAAGCTACAGTTCCAATTGAAAATGATACCTTTACAAAGAAAAGCGTTTAAACTGACTTGGTGAACAATTGAGACCTTTTAACTTTGCAAATTTCAACTTTCAAAAGTTGTGCCCCACCTTGAATCTATACAGAATTTTGTCATTTTTGCAGCCAAAAAATGCAACCCTTTTCAAAAAATAAATATCCTGGAACCGAAATACAAGGCATCAAAGCATCTTTGGCTAGTTGAATTATTCTTGGTTGGAACGGAATTGTACTAATCTGTACAATATTTTCGATAAGGTTGTTGAAAGACCGGGTTTGGATTGAATTACACATGTTGACTAAAATTGAATTAAAGAGGTAGAAGCCGTAGAGTGAATTCACTTTACGAAATTGACACTGAGAGAGTTTTCAGATACAACTTACAACATGTGCTGAGTATGCTAGAAGCTCTTTCTTTATCCCCCCTGCAAGAAGATAGCTCCAAGTCCACCTTATAATTGTACATCTATTCACATTCTTACCCATTGATGAAGAGTATACATGTTTACTAGCTACTATCCCATTATCTGTTCCATCATCATAATTATCATATCACTTAAGAAATTTAAGTGCACCAAGCGACCCTTCATAAGTCAAAAGAACCGGAACTTAGGTGTCAGACACTTCTCTTCCTAAAAGGTAGCAACACATTGCTTTATTCAAGAGATTCCTACTCAATTAGTTAGTAGTTCCGGTCCTAGGTGAGGGGACTAGAATGTTGCAATAAGAAAATATACTATTCAAACACCCATCCTGCATAGCCCCAAAACAATACTCTTAGCTCGAATTGGTTAACCAAAAGCTTGACTGGTAAAGCCTTACAGAAACAAATCGGAAGAATAGCATCAATACAAATTTATTGGCATTCTCTTGGTCACGTGATAGCCAAGATAAGTTGCAGCCAATATTCAGCCCAACATGCTGATAACGCCAAGATGAACAGCAAAGTTACTCCCAAATTGCCATTGCCCAGAGTTGTCGACACACCTCAGAACCGTCAGATTAACATTCTTTATGGTGTTTTTCCATCATCCATTTTACCAGGGAGCAACTCACTTTGTGCCTTGCGGTTCATATTCGAACAAGGTTGATCTTGAAACTGTGATTAAAGACACTTAAAACCGCCTGTAAATTTAGCTTATCAGTTGTCATGTACAATCTAAGATAAGACTAAAAGTACAGAGACCAACAATAAATAATTTACTGGTTGTAGGAGTTAAAAATTAAGAGGCACAAAACAAGATGATAAGCTTTAATTTGACACTCCTTCATAACTCCACTTGATCAGTCAATTCCTCCGTAAGCTCCCCACATACTCCAGACTGGGGCGCATGAATCCATTTAACACAATAATACTCAAAACCATTACGTTTAACTATGATGTCAAGCTACTTTTCCTAATTCGCATCCAATTTTTTGAATGGAAGTTATAAGTATTTAAGCAAGAGGATATCCTCTGAATAATCTTAGTTGATCATTAAATCAACATGTCTGAGAAAGAAAAAGTTATTATACCTACCGAAGAAACAAAAGCTGGAGAAGGGCTATTTCATCAAAGCTCTTCGAGTTCTGGAGAAGCCAAAAAGAGTCTTGATTCTGAAAGTAGTGCACATGCTGCTGCTCTTGCTGCCGCAGCCAACATGGAAGGAGAGTCCAATATTTTGAGTCAGTACACTGAGGATCAGGTGATGCAAATGGGTCGTAATTATGCTACCAAGCATAATTTGGACCCTGAGTTGTTTGCGCGCGCAGCCGCGGTTGCAAGATCTCCAGGTGAGTTTAATTCAATGCTGTTTTTATCTGAGAAGGAGAAGATTGGTTTGAACTTGGAGATTACCAAGAAGTGGCACTTACCTGGTAGATTGTTTGCCGTTATTGCTTTAGGTTCTATGGCTGCAGCCGTGCAGGGTATGGATGAGTCTGTTATTAGCGGTGCTCATTTATTTTACCCCAAGGCTTTTGGTGTGGTCGAAGGTGAGATGGACAACCATGATTTGGTCGAAGGATTGATTAATGGTGCTCCTTACTTGTGCTGTGCTGTAATCGCATGCTGGACGTCTGATTTATGGAACAGATACTTGGGTCGTAAGTGGACCATCTTCTGGACTTGTGTTATCTCGGCTGTTACTTGTATTTGGCAAGGTTTCGTCAACAACTGGTGGCATTTATTCATTTCCCGTTTCTTCTTGGGATTCGGAGTTGGTGTTAAGTCTGCCACGGTTCCAGCTTATGCTGCTGAATGTACTCCTAAACATATCAGAGGATCTCTTGTTATGTTGTGGCAATTCTTTACAGCAGTCGGTATTATGTTTGGTTACGTTGCATCATTAGCATTCTATCATGTTCCTGACCTTGGAGTTGCTTATGGGTTGAACTGGAGATTGATGTTAGGTTCGGCTTGTATTCCAGCTTTAATTGTCTTGTTTCAGGTTCCATTTGTTCCTGAATCTCCTCGTTGGTTGATGGGTAAAGGTAGACATGAAGAAGCATTTGATGCTTTGAGGCAATTACGTGTTGACGAGATAACTGCTGCAAGAGATTGCTTCTACCAACATGTTTTATTGCAAGAAGAAGGAACTTATGAAATTCCAACATGGAAGAGAATGATTGAAATGTTCTCAATCAGAAGAAACAGAAACGGTGCACTTGGAGCTTGGATTGTCATGTTTATGCAACAATTCTGTGGTATCAATGTGATTGCATATTATGCGTCGTCCATTTTTGTTGCGTCTGGATTCTCTGAAGTTACTGCGATGTTAGCTTCTTGGGGTTTCGGTATGCTTAACTTTACGTTTGCCATCCCAGCCTTCTTTACGATTGATAAATATGGAAGGAGACCATTGCTTTTAATTACTTTCCCATTGATGGCAATTTTCTTGTTGGTCGCAGGGTGTGGATTCTTAATTGACCAAGACGAGAACCCTAATGGAAGATTAGGTATGATTATCACTGGTATCTATGTCTATGCTTGTATTTATTCGTCTGGTGAAGGTCCTGTTCCATTCACTTATTCTGCTGAAGCATTCCCATTGTATATCAGAGATTTGGGTATGTCGTTTGCTACTGCTACTTGTTGGTTCTTTAACTTTATTTTAGCCTTCACATGGCCTCGTTTGCAAAACGCATTTACTCCAACTGGTGCATTCGGATACTATGCAGCTTGGAATATTGTTGGATTCTTCTTGGTGTTGTGGTTCTTGCCAGAAACCAAGGGATTAACATTGGAAGAATTGGACGATGTTTTCAGTGTTTCTGCTATGAAGCATGCCAGGTATCGCTCTCAAGGTTTCTGGGATGACATACAAAGAGTCATTTTAAGAAGAGATATCGCACCTCAACCACCTTTATATGGCCACCAAAGATTGGCTGTTACAAATCCTGAATGGAGTGAAAAAGCTGAAGTAGCTCACGTCGATTAATCGGGTCTTTTTCCATCAATTACTCATAAGTAGTTTATAATAACAAATAAATGTTTTCGTTTTCGATTGCTATTCTCATTCCACACCTGTGAAGTGAGAAGAGTAAAATCAATCCTTGGGTGTCATGAATCAACCGCTTGAAATGATCATGAAGTTGCTTCAGAAGAAATTAGCTAGAGACCAAAACATTTCACAATGAGCTGCTGCTCTTGATTTAAAATTTAGGTGGTACATGAATTGTATCACAAGATCGAAAGGACCCTTAGAAAAAATTTAGAGTTAAAATTTGGTCCCAAAATATGATATTGTATTCTTCATCATACAATCATATGGTGTACTTTATGGAACACATCAAATAAGTTATTGAACAAATTTGATGTCTTAAAGGTATTACCCCACCATTTCACAGGCTCAGAATTTTGTCAGTTTGCAGCCAAAAATGCAGCACTTTCAAGAAAAATAAATACCCATTCCCGGTTAAAAAAAATAGAACCACATCTCAAATTATGGGAAAGTGGAAGTTAAACTCACAACCATGATGAATACATATTAGTATTTGGTATTATTAGACGATACTGAGGGGAATTTCGAGATAAACTACGTGGAGTTGCACCGATTACTCCTTCCTAAATTGCATATTCATGGTCAATATTAATCAAAGTATTAACCCCAGGTCTACAAAGTGTTATTCAAATAATCAATAACTAAAATTCTCATATTATTCATCCCCCACATTCCCTACCCCCACTGCAATCAATACCTCCCGTACACACATTGTTTGGTTTTAACAAAACATACTCAACTACTCAACTACATCCGGGAATATTCACTTACCCCACTCCCCACCCCAAGAATAAAGTGTTCCTAAGACTAATGTTCCCATACTTTAGCGATTCGCATAAACACACTATTGTTATGTCGATTATAAATGAGCCGAGAGGGTGAACTCTGAGCCGCCCCCAAATCCAACTCTCAAACACTCTCATCTACTCACTTCAATGGCATTCATCATTTCTTTTCTTATCTATCCTGATCTCGAAATTCCCTCCTCCACTTCAGTATCAACTAAATTGAGTCAATTGAGGGGATCAGTTTTTATGCATTACTGATGTAATCATACAGATTTTAACAATAGTCCTGTACATTAAATTTATTTATGGATGATAATGATCAGAAGAGCTAGAAGACGTGTTGTACTTGCTCAAACGAAGGAGAGAGTAGTCATTCAGAAATGCCAAGTGCATTACTGTTGGTCTGATGGGATAGTTTGTGCTTAGCAGATCTCGGAAAGGAAAAACTAGACCCGACTTTTCAATTAGGCAATATCGCCATGATGTACCAGCAAGAGCAACCTTTTGGCAAGTTTTTTGAAGGATTTTGCGGTTGACTTACATCACCCCATTCAAAAAGTATTACCGCATGCCTTTGAATGAATTTCCTCGTCACCCCTACCAGATTGAGTGACTCCATACGGTTTATATGCTACTTTGGTTAACTGTTGTGATCACTGGTCAGGTGTTTTGAGCCTTTTAGGGTATACCCCAGGAAAGAGACACTGATTGTATTGTACGGACGGCTTACAATTTGTCTGGGCACAACAATCTAGGTGCAAAAGTTCCATATAAACATGGAAGTTTTGGGGTGTGAACGGAGTTACCTAAAGTTTATATCGACACTCCTTCATTGACTCCGCAGTCAAGTCTATTTCCCCGGATACAGATTACATATATTCCACATCAGTTGTTGCAAGGTCGATTACTCAAAACCATAATATTTTTAAATATGATGTCAAGCAACCCTGGGTTTATTATTCACGGCCCAAACATGGTAAAGATTGTTCAAGATTGCTAGCTTTACAAAAGTATTTAAAGAAGGTAAAGATCCACGGTTCTGTCCCATTAATCAAGATACTTTAATTTAAAAATGACAGAGAAAGAGAAAGCTACTGTACCGACTGGAGAAACTAATACAGGTTTATTTCAACATAGTTCTTCAAGTTCTGGAGAAGCTAACAAAAAGAGTTTTGAATCTGACCATAGTCGTGCTGCTGGTGCTGTTGATGTTGACCATGCTGGAGAGTCCAATATCTTAAGTCTGTATACCGAGAAGCAGGTGATGCAAATGGGTCGTAATTATGCTACCAAGCATAACTTGGACCCTGAGTTGTTTGCGCGTGCAGCCGCGGTTGCAAGATCTCCAGGTGAGTTTAATTCAATGCTGTTTTTATCTGAAGAAGAAAAGATTGGATTGAACTTGGAAATCACCAAGAAGTGGCATTTACCTGGTAAATTATTTGCCGTTGTTGCCTTAGGTTCTATGGCTGCTGCCGTGCAGGGTATGGATGAGTCTGTTATTAATGGTGCAACCTTATTCTACCCTAAAGCTTTTGGAGTGACCAAGGACAAAATGAAGAATTTTGATTTGGTTGAAGGATTGATTAATGGTGCTCCTTACTTGTGTTGTTCTGTAATTGCATGCTGGACGTCCGATTTATGGAACAGACACTTGGGTCGTAAGTGGACAATCTTCTGGACTTGTGTTATCTCGGCTGTTACTTGTATTTGGCAAGGTTTTGTCAACACCTGGTGGCATTTATTTATTGCCCGTTTCTTCTTAGGATTCGGAATTGGAGTGAAGTCTGCCACGGTTCCTGCTTACGCTGCTGAATGTACTCCTAAACATATCAGAGGATCTCTTGTTATGTTGTGGCAATTCTTTACAGCAGTCGGTATTATGTTTGGTTACGTTGCATCATTAGCGTTCTACTATGTCCCAGACAGAGGCGTTGGAGATGGTTTGAACTGGAGATTGATGTTAGGTTCCGCTTGTATCCCTGCTTTAATTGTTTTAATCCAGGTACCATTCGTTCCTGAATCTCCTCGTTGGTTAATGGGTAAAGGTAGACATGAAGAAGCATTTGCTTCATTGAGACAATTACGTGTTGATGAGATCACAGCGGCAAGAGATTGCTTCTACCAACATGTTTTATTGCAAGAAGAAGGAACTTATGATATTCCAACATGGAAGAGAATGATTGAGATGTTCTCAATCAGAAGAAACAGAAACGGTGCTCTTGGAGCTTGGATTGTCATGTTTATGCAACAATTCTGTGGTATCAATGTGATTGCATACTATTCCTCGTCCATTTTCGTCGAGTCTGGATTCACAGAAGTCACTGCGATGTTAGCCTCTTGGGGTTTCGGTATGATTAACTTTACGTTTGCCATCCCAGCCTTCTTTACGATTGATAAATATGGAAGAAGATTCTTGCTTTTGACTACGTTCCCGTTGATGGCACTCTTCTTGTTGATTGCAGGGTTTGGTTTCTTAATTGACCAAGACGAGAATCCTAAGGGAAGATTAGGTATGATTATCACTGGTATCTACTTATTCTCCTGTGTTTATTCATCGGGTGAAGGTCCTGTTCCATTCACTTATTCTGCTGAAGCATTCCCATTGTATATCAGAGATTTGGGTATGTCATTTGCTACCGCTACCTGTTGGTTCTTCAACTTCCTCTTGGCCTTTACTTGGCCACGTTTGCAAAATGCTTTCACCTCAACCGGTGCATTCGGATACTATGCAGCTTGGAATATTGTTGGGTTCTTTATGGTGTTGTGGTTCTTGCCAGAAACCAAGGGATTAACATTGGAAGAATTGGATGATGTTTTCAGTGTTTCTGCTATGAAGCATGCAAGGTACCGTACTAGGGGCATCTTGGATGACGTACAAAGAGTACTATTAAGAAGAAAGATTGCACCTCAACCACCATTATATGACCACCAGAGAATGGCTGTCACTAACCCAGAGTGGAATGATAAAACTGAAACTTCTCATGTTGAGTAGTTCTATAATTAGTATTGGTCCACAATATATAACTTGAGGGGAAACTCAATATTTAATGAAATTATGAACAGTCTAAAGATCTGAGTAGAGATTCAAATGAATTAAGCTGTAAAGTATTGGAAAGAGGATGCGTTTGAGTCACATAGACAATCAAATTATTTCAAGACTTCTCTTCCTTGAATAACCGTTTATTGACAGATTATTGTAACCACAAAAATTTATGACTCAAAGACTGAATACCCTAATAACTTCCCAATCATCTGCCAATAACTTACCTTGTTGCTGCGTTACCAGAATTTCATTTAAATATGGCTCAGAATAAAATGACTCAGTACTCCAAAATTTGGTATTTTTCTTATAATCTATTGAATGACTAATCCAGTGTGTTGCACTTTCCAGTCCAACGTTTATTGACGCAGGTCAAAAAAATTGCAGCCATGTTAATAATTCAATCAACATTATTGACAGCAGTTTATTCCAACGGTGTTGTAGTTATCACTATGAAGGTGAAAGAGTTATTCTGTATACAATCTTCTGTTTAATGTAATACTAAACGTTGTCCATCTCTTAGATTATTCTTTAGTGCTGACCATAAAATTAGTAGCTCATCTCTTCATTTTTTGATGTATAACACAATAAAAAGTCATCTCGAACCCCCAATTCAATACTCCCAACACCCAACCGTTTGAACGACAGTCAAAGCTCTTGAAACCATTCTCCTTACGTACATCCCACAAACCATCTAAGACTTTCTCTAGACGAATATACTTATTAACCCCACTCCTTGCCGATCATAAATCTCAATGAGCCGCACATTCCATCGAAACTTCCTAAAGAAGTACACGTCGATTGAATATTTCACTCACTCGTTCCTACTTATATATATATAAACTAATTCCAGCAGATCTTTAAAGACTTAATTAACATTACGTTAACCTTTATAGAAAGAATATCGTTCAAGTCCAAATGTCTTCCCACAAGTTTTCTCATTTAGAAGGTGCTGCACCTGATCCTATTGTTCAGTCGATGATGCTTTATGCAAAAGATACTTTCGCCAATAAGGTTGATGTTTCTATTGGAGTTTACTCCGATGAGAATGGCCGTTCTTACACTTTCCCATGTGTCTCTAAGGCTAAAGAGATCTTGAGTAAACAAAATGCTGGTCACAACTACACCACCATGATGGGATTGCCTGAATTCACCAGTGGTGCTAGATCGGTACTTTTCACTAAAGAAAAAGCAGATGAAGGTAAGATTGTTTCGATGCAGACCATTTCTGGTACTGGTGCCTTACACACTGGTAGTGACTTCTTACTGTGGGCTGGATACAAGAACTTTTATGTCGGTACTCCATACTGGGACAACTATAAGCCAATCATTGAACATGTTGGTGGTGTCATTCACCCATTCAGACATTACAGTCCTGAGCTGGGTCAAGTTGACTTCGACTCTCTCTTGAATGCTTTAAAGACTGCTCCAGCCAAGTCGGTGTTCCTTTTGCAAGTTGGATGCCACAACCCTACAGGTGCAGACTACTCAAAAGAACAGTGGAAGATTATTGGTGACTGGTTGCAACAACGTGATTTGATTCCAATGCTCGACTGTGCCTACTTGGGATTCGCCTCGGGACTGACTGACACCGATGCTTGGCCTATTAGATACATCTACGACTTGGGTATCGACTACTTAGTTTGTCAATCATTTGCTAAGAACTTGGGTTTGTACGGTGAACGTACCGGAGCTTTGCACGTCGTAGTTCAAGACAAGGAAGACCACAAGAAGGTGATTTCAACCTTGACTGGAATTATCAGAAGAGAAGCTTCATTCACCCCAGCCTTTGGTGCCAGAGTCGCCAGCATTATTTTCGCTAGTGAAGAATTGACAAAGGAATGGGCTGAAAACATCTTGACTATTTGTAACAGATTAAAGGATGTTAGACAAAAGGTACATGACAAGTTAGTTGCCTTGGAAACTCCAGGTAACTGGGAAACTGTTGTTTTACAAAATGGTTTGTTCTGGTACTCTGGATTGACTCCTGAACAAAACAGATTATTGCTTGAAGAGCATCATGTCTACTCTACAGGAGCTGGAAGAGTTAACGTTGCTGGTTTGAATGACAGCAATATCGATTATTTCGTCAAAGCTGTCGATGCTGTTGTGAGGGCTACCGTTTAGAAGACTCAATTCAACGAATTGATTTGATCTTCAACCAGAGGAGTAAAATAAAATAAAAGAGACAACATCAAGACTATAGTTGATGTTAAGCCAGGTAGATTTATTTATGTACATATTACTTTCAAGAATATCTCGCCTTAAAAATTCATGTATGCAACTTGAATTGAAAGCTGTTCAATGTAGATGAGAATGTATACCAATTTTTAATAAATAGCTCTAATAAGACAAGAGATTGGGGTCGAAAAACATGGGTCAATTCACTTTCCCCTACTCAATCTAATCTACAATATATTCATACTCCTAATCATTCATTTACAATAACACTCTATCGATCATCTCAAAAAATCCCTCAAGTATGATCCCAACTTGGTAGCTCCATCCTCCAAGGCGTCCTTCAAAACATCTAAGTCTTGGTTGGCATTTCCTGAAAACTTGGACGCAAATTCTCTTGCTTGTGCTTCCAATCCACCCAAAGATTGGTTGTTTCCAAACCCTCCAGCTTGGTTTTGTTGTTGTTCATCTTCTCCAAAGTACGATGCTGAGGATATCGATGTTGCTCCATTGAATGCCTGTAACTTTGTTCTTGCTTCCTTGTTAGCTTCTTCATCATAAAGTGGTCCTCTGCCGAACATTTCATCCGACGAGATTCCCTTTTGAGTTCCAAACTTCTTGGAGACTTCTCCCGTGTACTTAACGTCGGCAAACTTCTTTTTGCTGTCGCTTGTGACAACATTGTCACCTTGAGTCATTCCGAAACCCAACTTTTGGAACAGTTGGGCAACTTCTTTGACTGGTTCTTCGAGTTTTTCGGTTGTTCTTGACGACGATAAAGACAAGTTGCTTGTGGTTTTTGGTTCCGACTTGAATGCAGTGACCTTCTTTTCCACCACTGGTGGTTCTGGTTTGTAACCTAATTTCTTAGCTTCTTCTTCTTCCAACTTGGCTTGCTTTTGGATCTGGTCAAAGTCGATGTCTTCGTTTACCTTCTTTTGCAATCTCAGAGTTCTTGGTCCTGAACCCTTGTTGGATAAGATAGATTTCTTAGGAGCAGTTCCGTTCGACTTCAATCTAGTAGTGCTGGTTGCGGCAGTTGCACGTACGCCAGTCACTGGTTTCTTTTTCACCGATAAATCATCTGACGATCCGTTAGGAGTCAAGTTCAAAGGAGATGGGGATCCTACAGTTGGTTTCTTACCCCAACTGGCGAAAAAGTCATCATTGGAGTCGGACGCAAGGGCAGGGCTTGACGACGAAGAGGATTCATCGTTCAAGTCTTCCAAGGTAACAATGTCAGGGTTCTTCTCTGCATCCCTTTGTGACTTTTCAGCTAACTTCTCCTTATATTTCTTAGCTACAGGAGCAGTATACTTAGCAGTGGCATCAATGTTAGATTTATTGTTGCTAACATATTGAGACCCACCATTCTTTTGGAAAAACTCCTTAGCAGCTTGGTTACCACCAAACTTAAAGTTACGCAACTGAACCCTCTGCCATGAATCCAAGTTAGATGACTTCACAAACGAGATATGAACCCCCAAATTACGATGAACTGAAGAACAATCTAAACACAACAAGATCCCAAATGGAATAGATGTCCAAGTTGGATTCTTGTTGGAACAGTCAAAACAGACCTGGTTAATAGGATCCTTCTTAAGTCGGTTGAATACGTTCTCCACCTCGTCCTTACTAGCAAATTCTGACATGATGTAGTTGTTTTGGATTAATGAATTTTTTGGTTTTGATTTCGCTGTCTTTATGAGGGTTATGTAATACTTTTGGTGAGATTTTTCAAGCCACCTGATCTAATGAGAGATAGAGATAGGGAGATAGAGACTGTGGAGAGGTGAGATGGGGTGAAGGTTGATAAGTATTGAAGTTGTACAATGTTATCTTATGATAGTATTGAATCGGTCTATGGAGTTGTTTTATGGTTACACGGAAGAAAAGAACACTTTTTATGTGTGTTAAGGACGTTGATTATTTGTGATTAAAGTATTGCGGTATAGGATTTTCTTGATCTATGGAGGTGGAGGTGAGGTAAAGGGAGTGGAGGTGGAAATGGAAGTGGGAGTGGAGGTGGAAAGGGATGTGGATGTGGAGAAGGACGTGGAATTGGAAGTGGAAGTGGAAGCTGTTGCTTTAATTGTATTGAAGTGAATGTGTTTGTAGTTGTAGTAAGTATACTTAGTTACAATCAGTTTGGATTTGTTGAGTGAAAAGTCAACTATAGTCATGACTTCAAGAGTAATACCAGGTTAGGTATTAAGAGTAATACCAGGTTAGGTATTAAGAGTAATACCAGGTTGGGTTTCAAGAGTGTAATATAAGTGGTCTGTAAATCAGCTGTGATAATGAAATTAGAGTATGTGATATGACATATGCAAACAAGTGTTCCTAATTAAATCTTGTTTCTTATAGATAAATTAAAGGTATGGCATGACTTTCATTAGAATTCGTTTGCTTCTCTTATGTTTTACTTAGTGTATTACAACTAAAAGGAAAGAATTATATATAGATTAAACGAGTCTTCGTCTTTTAGTGTCTACACTTTAGAGTTAAATTTTAGATAGAATAAAAAGTAGTTGCATGAACTATCGTGTGAACTATAATAATCGATCTAAAGCTGTCTAGTGTAACTATTCAAGTATTCTATTAAATGGTTATATATGATCCAATAATAGTAGTATAGTAACATTATATCAATTCTGGGTAGTCATCAATCACCACCTTGAATTAGCTTATGGAACTGGTTCCAACTGCGACCTTGGTAGTTAACCTTTTTTGCAACCTACGTCAATTTATATGGTATAGAATTCTTATAATTACAAAGCATATTACTAAATATCTGATCTTATATCAAATTTGTGCATTAATAACCTTCATGATAATATAGAGATCCAAGACTAAAACCTTAAATTCAGAACTCCTCCAAGCTATAAGTTAAAATTGAACATCATTGACAATCTTCAGTACTTCAATTAATCAACTTTTCAACGTTGGGAGATGAATTGTATCACTTGTATATCATACTCACATCTATCTGCAATCTCTAAGAGCACCTTTTTAACAGTGATGGTTCTATTAACAAGAATCTTTTGCCGAGGCTTCAATTTTCCTAAAGCTAAGTTTCAATTTAACAAATGAAAGAACTGTAAACCTCAAACAATCAAGTATCCTACAAGTAATGATATCTCAAATAAATCTCTAGTACTAGAGCGCACCTTTTAAAGTAGCCAGAGATCTTACCTGGTTATCCTCCTTAATTATTTTAATCTCAGTTTGTGGTATATCCCCTGCTTTTTGACACTAAAAGCCATAAACTCAACCTAAGCCTAAAAGTCGTTTCATTTAAGTGTCGAAGATGTTTAAGTTCTCTTGCATGTAAATAACTAATTAGACAAAGTGAGGCTTCTTTGTAAGTTAACTTCCTTAGTATGATGAGGCAGGCTCCTGCTGAATGCAACGCACGATTCCTGTCTTTTAATCATATAACAATATTCTTTTACTTATCATCATCAAATACATCATCAAATACATCATCAAATACAATCCTCAAAATATTTCATTCAAGCCTTACTATATACAATTAATAAATAGGCCTAGATCCTCCACGTGCAAACTCAAGTACCTTCCATCCATCAGTGACTGTGTTTTCGAATTCTTCAGGAACTCTAGTCAAAACAAGCGCATATGTGCTCAATTGGATGTGGTCTTCTGTACCTGCAGCGATGTCACCTGTCTTGGCCTTTCTATACAAGTTAATTTCTTGTGCTCTGCAGCTCACTACTATAGCAGGAATATCGTTAGGCTGGAGCAGCTTACATGTGACAATGTCAACACCTCTAATGTCCAAGATTCTTCCGTCCGAGAACAAACCTTGTTGGATAAACTGCTTGTTGTTAGCCTGCCATACGTTAAATGGTGCTTCACTTAACCACTCCTTCAATACCTTATCGTCATTCTTAATGTATGCGTCCAATAATTCTGGAATGATATAGTTGGTCAATGTTTTTTGGAAGTCGGTGATTCTGAACGATGGGTCCATTAACTTCAATTGTTTCACGACCTTGGCTTGTTCGGTTTCGGCAAATACACCCGTCACCTTTTCGATGATTGTTCTGACTAATGAAATCAATCCGTTTTCACTTTCGTCCCACTTCTCCTTCACGTACACAAATCCTCTTCCTGCTGGTGTTTTGAGTTTGAAGTCCTCCCATTTTTCGCCTACGCTTGGTCCTGACGACTTGTGTTCGGTAGCTACAAGAGCTCCTCCAGCTTCGTCATTTTCTCTTACTGGTGCTTTGTATCCTTTCTTGAGTTTATCTTCTAACTCCTTTTGTCTTAAGCGATCTCTTTGTTCTTTGGTCAAGAATCCTCCGTAACTTGTTGAAGATCCATCGTCGATAACGTCCGAGACATCCTTGTACACCCGTGTTTGTCTTACTGGTTCAAATGCCTTGTCTGCCGTCTCTGCCGTTACACGGACTCCGGAACGAACTCCCTGTCCGACAGGTGAGTCCCAAGCCTTTACTGCCACACCTCCAACGGCACCTGCGGTCTTCTTGACAATCTTTCCTGCTGCAGAAGTACCCTTCTGAGCACGGTCGTAAGCTTCTTTAGCCTTTTTGAAAGCATCTGAATCAGCAACACGACCAGACTCATCCTGTAAAGCCTTGATATTGTCTTTCAACTCATTAGACTTCTTGACTTCCGACTTGAAAGTATCAAAAAATACCTTCAAAGGACTCTGTTGTTGAGGTGGTTGTTCATTTAACCGAGAATGAGTAAAATGAAAAGACCTAGCTACTTGAACATTAGCTGTTGCCAAATAAAATTGACCTTTCGAATGAGATACACTCCTCACTACCCTGGAACTCAACATATGCTTGATTCTATTACAACTGTAACCTACGCTTGCGTCCCCAAACTTTTCTATTTACAAGTAGGATGGTTGCCACTGTTAATATTGAAAATTTTGTTGAATAATTGTATGGATTTGGTAGTGCACGACCTGAGATGGAATTGTTTGGGATCGATTGGAAAGAGAGTGAATTGGAGGCAGGATGGGAGTGAAGAGAAAGAGGGGTGGGAGGATCCATTTAGATTAGAGAAGAGAGGAATGGAAGATAAAAATATGAGTAATAAGGGTAATATTGGTGTTCTTGGATATTGCTTTAGTGATGATATTATGAATGAGTCTTATATTGAGAATTAAATAGTGAGACCATTTGAGATTTTTTGTGGAGAAGGTTGAAAAAAAGATTAGTGGAAGAAAATAGTGAATGAGAGAATACAGGGAATGACAATAAGACTGAGATAGTTTTAGTTAAATGTTGAGTTTATTACGAATCCTTTGATATTTAACTTAATTAGATACGTATTAATAATTTTGAGCTACAATATCTACAGTTATTGGCTTTTTGAATGGAATCCATTGGTATTATTATTAGTGTTGATTTATACTTTTATCACTAAATGTTTTGGCTAGGGAGTAAAAATCTCATTATTATTCTTTGCCACTGCCAGTATCCCACCAGAAGTATCACTAAAGAAATGTAAATTCTTCAGATTCATAACTTATATTATCCTAATTATTAGATAACTCACAAGTTATGGTACTATTTGCTATACTTCAGTTTAAAAATTTACCTGACATTAACTGAAATTGATATTTAAAATGTTTTTGCAGCCACTAAGAATTGGAAGCCTTTGATTTACTTGCAGTATAATAGTAGTCCAGATTCTATGAATATAATGAATATAATTAACCAGAAATGATAGCGGAATAGACGGTTATGTAGTGGTATGACAATTTTACAGAGAGGTCTGATGATGTATGGGAAGATAATGCATCAGATACATTTTACAGCAAGACAGTTAAGTATTATTAAAACTCCCCCCTACTACTTGAACACTCTGTTTAAAAACAACCTTATCGCTCAGGTACTTTGTGAGTCAATCTACCTCAAACCATTCCTCTTGCTATTGCGGTACGGCCCTTTCCTATACTGGCCACCCCAATCTATAGTATCGTTATACTTGGAGCCCACTGGAGATTGTACGTTTTAATAACCTTAATTAATTCAAATACAATTGGAATAAGAAGATTCATAACTCTAAAATTAAGTTGTATGAATTTCCTTTTTCACCAACCTACGTCATTTCCAAGCCTTTCAAAATAGCTACTTCTCTTTTCCTTTCATTCTTCTGTACTATCCCTCCTCCCTCCATCATTTAAATCAAGGCCAGTAGTTACGAGCAAAAGCCAATTCGTAAACAAAAGTACTTTCTACTACTATATACTTTACGAATATGTTTATACTCTCCCGTGAAATAGATTGAAATGATAGAAATCTCTATACTTAACTAACAACAATTAACCCTTAATTCATTCTTTCATTATTCTGCATTCTTGATGGATTTTACCTTCTACTACTACTATTTTTTGGTCTTTTTTTACCTTCCAGTCTGCTTTGGTGATAAAGAGTTCTTCCAAGCAGGTTTATCTTACTCCACCAGTGGACTGAAATGTGCTCACGTTACGGCAAAAAATGGAAAACCAGGATCGATAACAGTCTATATAGATAAATTGATTGCTCCGGATAAAGAAGACTTGAAAATCCCAATTGTTATCTTTAAATATGAAGAACTTCTCAAATACGAAAACTTGCCAACAGTACAGAAGTATAGCAAGAAATGGAGACTGAACAAGCAAGAGCTATTTGAAGGCCTTGTAGATTTCGAAAATCATAAATTCACCATTATACCCTACAAAGACAGAATACCTGACGAATCTTTGATTGTCAACCTGTACTTGGATAATGACTACGTCTCTGAAGTTGTATTCCCTATTCACAAGACAGGCCAATATTGTGTTTATATGGCTGCACCAACCGATAAGAGGATTTGGGAGTTGACAGTACCAATCAGAATCAAAAATTCGTTTGGTTACTTATCACAGTGTGAGTACGATCATTACGTTCATTCTACGATCGTACTTACTTTACAAACCATTACACTTGCATATTTATTGTACTACGTTTTGCGCTTCAAGAGAAGTCCTGGTCTTGCTTCAATCTCAATAATCTCTAAAACGGTGATCTTCTCTACATTGACACCACTTGTGATCTTAAGGCTTTCAGACTTCATATACAAAACAATAGTTAATCACAAACCAGCATTAGCTCAGGAATTGGTTTCAATCGAATTCCTTAGTTTGTATGCACTGACTGTGCTCGAAGATGCGATCAAATACTATACATTACTCTTTTGTTTGGGTTATGGGGTTATTTATCACTATACCTTCAAATCCGAAACGGCTGAAACCAAGTCTCCAAAGTTAGGAAAGCATGCTCGTACTCTTATTGCATTTGCAATTTTTGTGGATGCAGCATACTCGCAGATATTGGTTTACATTGAAGAGACTGACAAGTACACTGAAAACTGGTTTGTAGAACAAAGTATGTCTAACTTCTACTTTACCAATATACCCCGAGGTTCATTTACATGGTATGCTTTCGTAGAATGCATTTCCTTGATAAGAAATAACTCTGACATTATCTGGTATGTCATTTCCTTATATCAATTTATCCAAACCTCAACAGAATTGAGAATCTTCAGAGGAGGTACCAGTGTCGATGAACGGAATAGAGAGAAAACAATACAGTCTTTTGATAGGTCATATTTTATGATTGTTTGGTTACCGTTCGCTGCGTTTCTTGTCAAAAAGATTGTCTCAATTGTTAGGGCTTTTGAAACTAACATCTCTTCACTTCCTTTATTAGACAATTACAGAGTTGACTTGCTGAGATCAATTAATGAACTAAAGAGTTTGGGTCAAAAGTCTGATCCTGGGATTCTTAGATCTGGGGTGTGGATTGATGAATGTAAGATCTTAATAACAGTGTGTCTATTCTATTTTATATGGATGAAGGACAATACAGGTTTGAATTCTGAGGTATCGCAAATTGATATTCAACTTGATCAGCAAGACCTGGAGCTTGGTGAAGGGCCAATCAGCTTAATTTAAGAGCACCAAAGCTTTTAGGTGATTCTTCATTTCTTCAACTTAATAAATTTAATCTAGTCCATGTTGCACTCCATGTTTCTCATGACTTATTATGTGTACAGTTAAGTAACAAGGAAAAGTTGAATATTCTGTGCTTCAATCCACTCTCACCATATTGAAGTTGCTACAACGTTACATTTCTCCTTAACAAGTAGTCAATGCAACACCTTTCTCCACTAAACATTGAAAAGTATTATTAGTCAAAATAATCTCTTTGCAGGGGTCTTTCATAATTTCATACACTCACAATCACTTATCGTAAACTTGCAATATTCACATGCTGGAGTCAATTCTACAAACCTTTCATTCGTGAAGTCCTCATCTAGATTTCTCAATCCTCCCTCCACTAAGTGAGCATTGTGCATTTTAACTACCTCCACTTCTCTTCAGAGTAATGGGGTGGTCCTATTTTATACATACTATTCTTCCCCTCCACTTCGTGAAGTTTGCCGTGGAGTTATCTATATACCTTTATTCGCCTTTTCCCAAAATTGTAATCCCTTAATCAATCCGTACGTAGCTCCAACACCAACTATGCTCCATTGAACGTTGCTCAAAAATCGGTTTTGAATCCGATTAATTTCCACTGCTTTCGAGTATGAGATGTCGCTTCTGAAAGAAATCATAGAGTACATTGGGATCCACTGGAAAAATGAGCCATTAACGTATTTTCCCAAGAAGTAGTCCACCTTTTTCCTCAACACGTAGAATCTGTCCACCACTTTCAGTGACATTTCGTGGTAATTTTCTAAAGCTAATCTGCTAATTGTATCCAAATCGGCTTTTCTTCTTTCAGAGTACGTTTTGAAGGCTTGCAGGATGTCGTAGTTTGATTCCTCGATGAGTTCCATTAAAACTCGTATGTCTTCAAATCCACAATTCATTCCTTGGCCATAAAATGGCACCATTGAGTGTGCCGCGTCTCCGATTATCAATGCTCTACCATTAGGGTTATGGTAAGGGTATGCTCTCACTTGCAAAAGGGATCCACGAGGTCCCAGTGTGTATGCTTGTCTTAATTGTTTCTCTCCGACCAACTCAAATGCATCGGCAAACGTAGACTTGAAAAAGTCGATAAATTTATCTTCTCCTTCAAATCCTTCGATTAATTCCCAGCTACAGAAAAACGTTGAAGTGAACGATCCATCCTCGTTAGGAAGTGCGATAAGCATGTAATTATCGCGAGGCCAGATATGCAAGTGATTAGGTGAAATTTCAAACGCTTCTTTGCTCTCAGGTTCACTACCTGGAGCAGCTGGTATTACTAATTCCATGTACTGCATGTCAATGAATTCTTGACTAATGTTCATGCGCATAGACTTTTGTAGTTGGTATCTAAATTGTGAGTGAGATCCGTCACATCCTACAACGTAATCAAACTCAAAGGTCTTATTCTCTTTCATCTTCGTGTCGTAGAAGGTCATCTTGGGGCATTCCAGTGATAAGTTCTCGATACTGATCAACTTATGATTAAAAAGGACTTTGGTTTCACTCAAGGAGTGTCTGATTTCATCAAGTAAGAATTGATTCAAATATCCTCTATCGATCGAATTGATTGCTTCGCCAAATAATCCATACAATTGGGACTCCAATGATCCATTAGTCATATGGATCATACGACCTGTCATAGGAATTACATGCTCCAAAACCCTATCGGCCATATCCTTATTGACATATTTAAGTGCAGCAATCCCTCGATCACTAACAGCAAGATTAATCGACTTTGCGGATCTGTTAACTGGTTGAGTCTTTGGATCAGGTCTCAACTCAAACAAGGTTACTGAAAACCCCTTGGCAGCAAAAGCAAGTGCCGCTAAACAACCAACCAAGCCAGCACCTACAATTCCAACACCTTGGTGTCTGTTGTTATTCTCTTCAAACATGCCGTAATACCATGAACTTGGGAAAATTTTCGGTTTTTAGAGTCCAAATTGTCTCACTTTATATGCGATTTTTAGGTAGTGGCACAAATCAATGGGGGTCGTCTCAGGTTTGTTTTGGAGTTGCAACCGGGTGGTGGGGGTGAACGCCGGGAGACGACTTACATGTTTCTTAATTTCGAGCTAACTGCGAGCTAATTGCTTGTTTCTGGTGGTGTATTTACTGTGAAGTTGCGGTAGTACACTAGGTGAAGAACAAGCGAGCGATTAGCGAGATGATTGTGTGGAATCATCAAACGTCATGCTTATATACAAGTTGTAGATGTGATTATAGTTGAATCATGTATTCTATGAGCTTTCAGTAGTAAAGAACTCTACGGTTGTTTGGTCATATTTCTAATCTTGTGGACCTTGGTTGTTTAGCTGGTGTTGGTACCTCAATCTACAGGAGGATGTAAGTATAAGAGAATAATATTGGGTTACCCAACAACTGGGATGACGGATTAATAGATTAAGATTTAAAGTATCTTAACGTTTTTATGGTGTGTACTATATGTATGTTTGTTGTCTGAAGACTATCTTGCATGATAATTATGATCATGAATCGGACTTCGGATGGTGATTTCCATTAAGTATAGAAATGGGTAAAGAGTTGAGTTTGATGATGGCATGACATGATTTAGAAATTATGGATATTGATATTGAAAACTTTATAATGGTAGTGTGTTTCTAAGAGATGATTAGATGGGACTTTCGTAATGTAATAACAACCGACTGGATTGTTTTTAGTTAAATATAATGCATTAGTGCTTTTGGATGGGACGAATGGGAAATGTGGAAGAGTCACATAAGATTGGTCTTGTGTGGGGAATTATATGGGGAGGTGTAGCCTGGTTGTGGGGTACAGTTGCTTTGGTGATCTCAAAGCACAAGTTGAACTTGGAAGGTGGGTAGAGCAATCATTAGTAGGGGGTTTGACCTGTTGAGTGTTATGAGGCGGAATAAAACCTATTGTGATTAAAGTTTTTAATACGAAGAACCAGAATACAAATAAAGGATTTCTTATACCGATATAAACGAAATCATTTTCTTATCGCAACTAAATTAAGGTTTAAGAACCTCTTATTTCCTTTATTTAGTATACATGTATATATATAGCATTGTAGAGTTAGTTGCAGTGTACAATGTGAAAGCCAGAGGCAACAGCCAGTACAATTGATTTGGATTGCCTGCACGATGGCACTAGTTTAGATAGTACAATAGTATTCAGTGTTACCGAAGTGACCTACCTAATCAAAACAAAACAAGAATAACACTTACAAATCATCATGCACATCAAGTACATAAGTATAGAACCTGATCACTCCACTTCACTAGTTATCAATAAACGTAAAATCAAATCTCACCTGTACCTGTTAAGTGAACTGTGATAGAAGAATAGGAAGCATGATTCAACTACGAGTGTATACCAAATACTTTAATTTAATATTCTCCATACGTTATACTCAGCCAGTAATTGTTTTAGGTTTACTTATTGGAAATACAATCATCATTAGGGACCGATTCCATGTCTTTAAACAACTATCACAGCCTCTTCTTTTAGGCTGCAAATTAGATTTGGGTGCAAATTTCAGCTACAAATAAATAAACTTTAGATTAAACATTACAGCACAAATGGTTTTGTATTTGATTTAGAATGTCTGCAAATACATTATATTAAGAGATATGGTTTACAAATACAAGTGAGTTTGAATTTTAGCAGTTTTATAAAATACCTTCTGCTGAAGTAGCGGTTTAATCGATCTGGTATTTCTGGATGGTCGAGAAATCTTAATCTGGCTGATTCTAACCTCAGTGAATTGAGCTCTTCGTGCTTGCAACGGAAACACAAGAAGATTAGATGTGCTCAGAGAAACCGTAAGTCTTTGGAACCCGCAAAAACAACTTCATCCAGTAAATTATCAAATCACAAAAACAATAATCTATACACTAGTTAGTCTACACTATTTCCTACCCGATTCTCTATTCTATTGCTTTCTCAATTTGTGTGTATTTATGAGTGTGTTGTCTCGCTCCACTCAATGGAGTATACTAATCATATATAATAACTCAAGAACCTTTCGTGAATCACTGGCATTACTTAATCTTAACAAACTTTGCCATCTTCGCCTTCTTATCTTCAATCAGTTTCCTAAGTACGGTGATCTGGTCCTCCAACTCCTTATTCCTCACAGCAAACTCCTTGTTTGCTTTGATAGTATTCTTCAAATTCTCCTTCATGGTCAAGTTACCATACTTTAATTGTAAGTCATCTTTCATCAACAACAAATCTTCTCTTTTAGATTGTTCTTCAGTCACTTCCAATTTTATTGATTCATTCTGTTCCAAAATCTCAGAGTGGATCACTTCCAAATTGGTCAATTGTTTCTTCACATCATTGATCTTCAAGTTTAAGTCATAATTAACTTCTTTCAAGTTTCTTAACTCATTGTTGTTCAATGAGTTGATATTTATAAGATGGTATTCATTCTCATATTTGATGATTGAAGGGCTTTGTTGTAACACTTGGTACCATTCAATGTTGGGTACAAAAAATTCAGGCAGGTTGACGAATTCGTTCAACTCGTCTCCTTGTAATCCCATAAGTTTTTCGCGGTTTGCACTGAAGAGCCATACAATCAACCTCAAGATAAAGTCGAACCCTTCGAAAACTACAAAGTCCAATAATTTGGTTACGTCAGTAACCATATCTTCGAAGAAGTTGAATAAGACTCTTTTGTAGAAGTTGATCAAGTTGACACCTTGTACGTTCAAGTGCAAAAATACGTCGTTCAATAAATCTTCTAAAGACCTGTTCAATTTGTAGAAGAATTCGTCTTTGATCAATGAGTTGAACATCTTGTTGATTTTGAGTAGTAAGAAGAGCATTTCTTGATCCTTGAGACCTGGAATGGATTCCAAGATCTTGTAGATATGCACTATGAATGTGTTTGGTGGGGAATCGCCTTCTTCTGAGTCTACCGGAGAGAGTGGGGGCATGCCGTTACTAGAATCAACACGGATTTCGTTGTTGTAGTAGTTGAATACTTTCAATACATCTTTGCGTTCCAACTTCAATCTTTCAATATATGAGTCTGGGTGAGATCTGGCGCGTTTCAATAAGTTATCGAAGCTCTCTTTGTTGTTGAATCTGTATCTGATCTGCATGAATTTGAGGTACACAGCTCCTCTTGTATGTGGTGGGATACCCTCCACTAAATGGTGTTCCAATTCCATGACTTTACCATCTCTGATAACTTCGTTGTGGAATTCATTCATTGTTTCTGACCAAAACAGTTCCATTGCAGAATAATCAATAGTTTCACCTTCTTGTTCTTCATCGACATCAATAACTTCCGGGGATACTACAAACTTGTTATCTGGGTTCATGGTGAACAAGTCAGAAGCCTCATTCAATTGAGGTGACGAATAAAGCTCAAACTGTCTTATAATGGAAACTCTGGAAACTGTATCACTAAAGTCATAAGAAGCTCTCTTCAGTACACCGGATATTCCACCGGCTGTAGTGGCATTAGAAACTCCTAATGGTCCAGCTGGAAGCACAGTGGAACTTGGACGTGTCCGCTTTCCATTGAGCTCAGCAGTAGTATCAGACATGGGATGTTTACAGGGTGTTTGTTTAATTTTGTTGATTTTGCGCGAACTCAAACAAACTTGATGCAAGAGGTATGAGGAGTTGAGGTGCATAGTAATTAAGTGAATGGAGTTTATTAATGGGACTATCGATACGTTACAGTTTGAAAGGTATAGAAGAGAGTGAGAGTGTGTATATGTGTATTATGTATTTGAGAGGTTTGGGTTGATAGTATTAGTAGTAGATGTGTGGTAAGATGATGGTGTACATTAATGAAATGCAGGTACATGATTTGAACAAAGGAGAAGTCCGATATTGAATGAGTATTTAGGTAAATGGAAAAGGAAGGTATTATGGGATATATATATATATAAAAATATCTGAATATGCAATATTATCTAAAAGTAACTATGAGAATCGTCTAATCAGTTATCCTATGAACCACTTGTTGTAGATTAACCAGTGAATGAATGTGATTTTGTGGTGTTGTTGTGTCTGATTGAAAGTTTCAGTATTGGTTCATGTACGATGAGAGGTATACTGACTATAATTGAAGTGATGAACGAGAGTCATAGTTAAGAGGAAGTTCATGCTAGTGTAATGTTATTAGGTAGTTCTGCAATTGCAATGTATAAGTATAGGTTACTCAGTAGTAGTGTAGTGCAGCTATTATATACATAGAATGAGTAACTGTAACTCTACAAAGTAGTAGCAGTAGTAGCAAGTAGAGTACTTTTTGATGTTCTTTGAATTGAAGAAGTTATAAGAATGAACTCCCAATTATTGGAACTGACCTATACACCTGCTTAAGCATACTTCTTTATCCCTACAACGTGGATCATCTAGAATCAAAGTACACTAATGAGTACTTGCGTTGTCGGTCCTTCTATCGATAAATATCTTCCAGACCTCTCTTGTACGCATCATTTAAGATCTTCATTCACTTGAACTATTCCAATATTAGAATCTCCCCTGTATCAAATTTGCACCCACATTGAAAAGTCTTTAAATAGATTTCTACTTCGAGTAATTGAGTAGACTCACACACTAGGTCTTTGAAATATTAAACTCTTCTCATTCACATTATTCGTTGACATTCTGTTATATACTGGTCATTCTAATCATTCTTTTATCATCTATTCTATTCTATTCACCCCATCACTTTTTCCAAATCTCTCTCCAATCCTCTAAGTCACTTTAACAAACATTAAAGATCCAACTCACTTAGATTCTCAATCAAACTGTCAATCTCAGGAAATTCTTTCCTGAACATACCTGACTTTTCTTGAATACTCCTCACATCCAGTCCTTCGCCTTCGTCTACTAAATAAAATATAAGAAACTCAATAATTTTGTAGTTCACTGCCAGCAGCTCTTGTTCACTCATTTTGAATTTCTTGATGAGGATTCCACATCCACCTTCAGCTTCAAAGACTCTGAAGTTCCTTAAATCTTTTAGACATACATGTATCATGGTAGATATCAACGACACAATCACTGGTACAGAAGTTGCTTTTTGTAAGTGGCCCAACAACAATCTCATGCTACTTCCTCTATGAAACAAGCCACGAGACTTGGGATGCAAGAGAAGCAATCCTTGTAGCAACCTATTACTTAATATGATATCACTATCATCGAAATCCCCCCTGTAACATGGTACCAATCTCAGCACTATATTAAACTGGAAATCATCCTGTAACAATACAAAAGAACTAAGAGTACTCGACCCACCTCCAACTAAACTCCTCTCTATCTGAGGAAGTAACAGATACAACAACTGATCTAACTTCTTCAACCCGTCTCGAGGTACCTCCTCTAACAAATCAATCACTTCAATCACCCTATCCTCCATTTGGTTGTGTTGGTGTTTGGCTATAATTTCCATATATAGAAATATGACTAAGCCTTATTTACATCAACATCAACTGTTATAGATAACTTGAAACAACACGTTGATAGAGCACTACATGTCGTCATCGCTGCAGATTGTGATAGGATGCAGTGTGGCAGTGGTACTGTCTGCGCTTCAGTCTCTTGGTATAACACTACAGCGTAAGCTGTACTTGATCCAACCTACATTTGCGTCACACTATGAGAGTACGTCTCTGGTTGGGAATAGTCATTTTGATGGGCACCATCATCAACATCATCTACATCATCAGAAACAACGTCGAAATATGTGGTTTATTGGTTTCGCTTTGTTTATCACTGCTAATATCTTTGGTCTGTTGATTCAAATTACCACGTTACCTTTAATTATATTGCTGCCTCTTCAGAGTATTGGTCTTATATTCAACTCTGTGCTCAGCTGTGTTTTATTGGGTGAACCTTTTACTCATAAGTTAGGTGGTGGGACTTTAAGTATCTCGATAGGTGCTTTTATTATAGCTTACAATGGGTCTACTCAAGTTGATATAGACCCTCCTACAGGCTTGGACGATAGATTTGCTGAGATTCTTGAGAAATTGCTGGAACCAGCATTTGTAGCTTGGTTTACAGGTACATTCATGTTCTGCGGGGCCCTTTTGGTGATTAATGCAAACTCAAGAAACAAAGTATTAAAGGGGTTCAACTATGGGATTATCAGTGGGACACTCACAGCCCACACGTTTCTCTTTGCCAAATCGTTGATCGATGTGGTGGTAGAAACAATCCTCCTGAATGGTGGAATGTCGATTTTGAACAACTTGACTGCCTATCTACTTCTTATTGTGATGCTCGTCATTATAGGATTACAGCTCACCGCATTCAACTTGGGTCTCAAGAAAATGCTGACCCTGATCTTGTATCCACTCTGCTTTTTGGTATACAACGGTTTCAACCTTGTGAATGACTTGGTGTACAACTCGTTGCTCCTGGAGCATAAAATCACGTATGGACAGTTTACATGGATCTTGATTGGTTTGGCGTTGGTCTTGTGCGGAGTGGTTGCTATTAGTTGGGACGCTGCGTTTGCAGAAGAGGACGAATTACTTATGGATGTATCTAAAGATGATCTTGTACCGAAAAGAGTGTTATCTTTTGAACAGAATCAATTATTGAGTCTGTTTGAGATTTAAGTCGGAAGATGCTGAGAGGATGATGATTTTTACGAAAGATTTGACAAGAATGATGAATGATTTGAGAAGAACACTGTATTATGAGTGACGAAGTGATGAACTTACAACTACACTAAACGGGACAAATTAGAACATGTAACTTTTGAGAGTGAATGATTATAAGCTACAAACAGACTCCAAAGTTAAATTGTTTCAATAGATACCTAATCAGCAACAACTGCTACTCCAAACAGAAACAAAAAAGGCTTAACTAAGTATTAGTTTTGCCTAGTTCATAGAAAATTGCTTGCAATTAAAAAGCTGACTAGCTAAGGGGCTTAGCGTTGAAAACGGTGATTCCAAAGAGTGGGGCCTTACTTGCACCATAGTACACAAGGTTGCGTGGAGTTGCATTGAAACATTAGAAAAACTACAAAATGTATTTTAAAAACAGAGAGAAAAGGCTATATAGACCGAGGTAATTTTTGGGGTACTTTATTAAAGTAGTGAACAAAATCTAATTGGTTGAATAGAGAGATGTAGAAGAGTAGATGAGGGAGTCCTCAAGCATAAATGATTAAAGATATCTCATGATAAGCTCTTCTTATTTACTTCAAAGTATTTTATCCATGCTATTTCTCAATGATTCAGATATGCTGATTGAGCTCTAGAAGTATTCTCGATACTTTAACTCTATACTGAATACAATGATAGTTGGGTGCAAAAAACACACGTTTTCGAGTGTCTTCGATTCCCTGCAAAATTAAATTCACTTCCTAATTATTATATGTTGACAAGACAACATTAACTACTTGGGAAAAACTACTGATTACTCTTTTACCACTCTTATACTAGTCTATTCAATCCTACTCTCCATTACCTGCCTTCCAATACTTAAGCTATGAATCACGTGTTTTATATTACGTAATAAATATGATTTTGATTACATCATTTTCAACATCTCATCACTTGATAGATCAACCATCTAGAGGATGTTCACCACGTATTCATTTAAGAACCCTATAGTGAGGGCATATCGTACAGTGGACGAACTTCAGACCCTTAAGAAATGGTTTTATGAATTCGATGATTCTAAAGATTTACGACAACGAGCTGTCCAAAGAACGAAAGCAATTCTGAGTAGAGGAAAGATCCCTCATGGGGTTGAAGCTACGCAGCTACTTACATCTGCCATTTTAAATGATCGCGTAGATATTGATTCAAGCGTTATTCAAATGACATACGCAGCTGCTTTCATAAGATTTGTCAATGGACTTTTGGATCCAATGCAACTGGGTCAATTTGTGATTCCATTGGATGCATTAGCACAACAGATTGGGTTACCCTTCTTTTTTGTAGAATTGAGGCACATGGGAACTCATGAGCAATTACCGAGCTTGGATCTTTGCAGAAAGGCTCTGCAACAAGCTCTAGGTTGGTTATTTGACAACTATTGGACTCAACTTGATCTGGAGGATGCAGGGTTAGTGCCTTATGAGGTATCGCAAGTGGATAAAAAACCTCGTGATAAGTCGGTAGAAGTAATACGACAAGTCAATTCAAGATTAGAACCAACCTTGTTGGCCCTCCGCACATTCAAAAAGATTCGAAAACAAGATATGGACTCAACTTCATATTCTAAACAACTCAAACAAATTAAACTTTTTGTTAACTCGAAAGAAAAGTGGCCCTTCTCTATAACACTGCTTGACTTTTTGGCATGCCTATTAATACACCGAGACTTCCTCATTTACAACCACGCCAAATTGAAGAAAAATCTGGGTGCAAAATTTAATCCAATATGGCTTAAATTGTATCAACCATTGCTAGATGAATTTGGATTCCGTGCAAAGGTGGTTTTGTCAATTAAAATTATACAGCAAACGAAAAAGTTCTACTTGCTGCAGAATTCAAAGTTGATGACCCAGTTGGGGTTTACACTTGCAGATACGAAGGAGGTGACCCAATTGATGGAATGGCTCACGCATTTGATGGTGCAAGTTATTGACGAAATGAACCTGAGTCCACCACTTGAGATTGTCGTATTGGTCGATTCCATATCAGTGAACAAAGCAAAGGCAATAAAAACAGTAAAGAATAAAGACGAAATGTTTCAGTACTTGTGGGGGGAATTTACACTGATGTACAATGCTTCAAATAAAAGAGACACTGCAGTGGAAGGGTTTATGAAAGTATGTACCACGATGAAGAAGGTGATTGATGGTGATTTTCTGGAGAAATCAAGAAGCATGATTGATCCCTTTATGGCCAAGGTAAAACAGGTTGCTAGCTTTCAACGAAGTTTTGTAGCACCACCTTCGTTAGATGATTTATTGGGATTGAGTAAACTGCCACTGGCAGAACCAGTTGCAAAGAAAAGAAAGTTAAATAGCTTTGTATTTGCTGAGGTTGAAAATTGGGAAGTTACACCTTTTGGTGTTCCTTTTTAGATCCTTAATTGAGATCATGTTGTGGGATACTGCTTGATGTGTCAATGAGTTTATAATTTCATTGTAAATTAATTTATAGACTATTATGAAATTTATGAAGATTAAAAAGTTTATTGTAATGTGTCTAAAACCTTAATATGTATCTTGCTTCTATCGAATCATTCAATCAATACTGGCACTAACTAAAGGGATAGGTCTCTCTTTTCAGATTCTTTCAAATAATAGTACACTTAAGTTAGTGTATTAACCATTAAACTTAACCACTATTAAGGCTAATAACTACAAAAAAGCCATCTATTACTATCATGCAAACCCTTTAAAAAACTTATGCTTGAACATGAGTGGCTGCAAATTCTTATAAAAAAAAAGACTCAATCGTAAATAGCAATCCACAAACGTGTGGTTGCTAGTGCCCTTTCCTCATCATAGTATTAGCACTACTCTACAACCACTGATTTCAATTGCATATATCCTAGTCATATTATCATCCCATCCCTCTATTTTGTTTATCATTCTAGTAAACATCACTTAGAATTCATCACTCTACAACAGGTATACTACGAGGCAAATATACACAAGCATAGAAATCATACAAACAACTCACGTTTGAGATAATACAATTATATATTTTATCATACAATTGTTCAACAAAAAATCCCCTTATTACATCACATCACATTAATAGTTGTGTTAACAATTATCCTTCCTTTCATCTCTACTATTCTCACAAGATCGAACACCAAAAATGAGTACCTAAAAGAGTTGAATACACCAACCAATATAAATTAAATGTACATATTTAGAATATATTATCATCTCATCTTCTTTATTAAATACAGTTTCGTAACTCAACATACTCTTGGGTCACTTTTTTACCTCCCCTTTACTTATATCTTTATATATAAACCTCTTAATAATCATATGTGAATATGAAGTGCGCTACCAAATCTTATCTCACGCTTCCCAAATCACTCGATTCCAATCATCATCACCTTCAATAAAACTACTTATTTACAACTAACCACGAATAAACATACCTGGGATGGCACCGTGGATCCCTCAGAACATCCAGAAACGCCTCCTTCTCTATGTTCTTCAGCAGTTGTCTCTCTTTTCAGAGATAGACTTGCCTAACTTAGAGGAGGTACTGTTGGGGGGCATAGTAATGAGAGACGTTAGTTTGGATCCAGAGAAAGTTGGTAAGTTGCCTGGTTGCAACTTACGTTATGGCCAAGTAGGTCTTTTTGAGCTTAGTGCTGGCTCTTCGAATTCAAGCACTACTACGAACACTCCTCCGCCTCCCAATACCGCTAGTCCTTCCCCAGCTTCAGGGCCGGGGTCTGCAACTGCGTCAGCTACAGGATTGGGTTCAGGAAGTGTCAACATCGATGCTCACAATGTAGAGATTGTCATTTCGCCGGATTTCGATATCAATGAGGATATCTCACAGAGTGTGGCGTTCCTGCTTGCTCAAAGCACTGCCAACCTTGCAAATACAATGATTGGTAAAGGTGGCCCCACAAACGGCAATGGAGAGAATGATGACACAGATGAAGAAGAAACAGAGATTGACCGACCTCCCCCAAAAACTAGGTCTAATAGCATCTCATCTAAACCAAGCGCACTCAGTGGAGTAATGGCAAGAGCAGTCGAAATGGCTCTCCTGCGTCTCCAAGTCAACATCCATAATTTAAAAATCAAAGTTGTATCTGAGAAGACTGACTTGGTATTGGAAATAGACAAATTGGTCTTCACCACTGTGAATGGGACACGTCATATTGAAGTTACGGGCATCCGATTGCTTACATTAAAACCAGCAGTAAATCCTGGACAACAAAAGGAAGATGGAAAGGGTGCTCCCAAGACAAAATCTAAATCTAAAGTAGACTCCTCAGATAGCGAAGATGTCGAATACCTGGACTATTCTAGTGACAATGATGAATCACTAATGGATAGCATGTTATTTACACATGAGGAGGCGAGTCTGATCTACATGAGCGCCACATCGAAGTCATTCCTACATGAAGAAGATCAAGAAGGAGCAGATAAAGACCATGAGCCACCTTGTGTGTTCCATATAGACCGTGTGGTCATTGACTTTAAGGGACTTCTGACCATCTCCAACTTAAAAGTGGACGTAGGTAATGTCAAGATTGCAACGGTACCTCTTACACCTACAATTATCTCGATATTCGATGGAATCACACGAAGCCTCAAGATTAAGAGTTACCAAAAGAGACAGATGCACCTGAAAAGGATGCCAGTGAGCGTAAGATTCCCTCAATACAGTGAGGATGATGAATTGGTCGTAGACTCTCCTGCAACAGGATCCACACTGTCTGAAGAAGATGGTAGTGGACCATTGTTCTTCCACAAATTGCATATTGATAGCATTATGGTAAGTGGCACCTCATCTCTTTCTAAGGATGGTGAGTTCTCATGCGATACTCTTTTGTTTGTGCTCCGTAACTTAAACATCAAACAGAAGGAAAAGGAAATGGTTTACGGAGGAGCACAACACTTTGGAATAGTGCAACTGAAACAGCAAGTATTTCAGTTTCTAGAAAATGAGGCACAGAATGCCAAAGCAGATATTCGATTTGAGATGTTCACGAAACCAGACGAGTCGGTTGAATTCAGTGTCTTGTGCTCTAAGGAAGCGGTCATCACATTAGACGTGAATTCAATTGTAGTTTTGTCCAACTTTATCAAAGGGTTGGACTCGATTAGCACAAGTTTCAACCTGATGAAACTGATGATGGAACCATCAACTTCGAAGCAAAATGATTTACAGTTTTTATTACAAACTGCTGGAATATCTATCAAAGTTGAAATGGAGTCTCAAACTACTTTAACGTGCGCGGTCTCACCTATAGCATTCAACTTGCTTGATCAGGAATTAGCCATACTGCAGATTATGGTATTTTGCAAGTGCTATGAACGCCAATTTGAATTGTTGTGTATAAATGACGTTAAGTTGTACACCAAGTTTATGGAGTTTCGGACGTTTGTTCAAAGTGTTGCTCAATCGTCAAGCTCTTCTTCTGCACCGGTGAACAATGGCAACTATTTACCTCGTGAAGTGAGCATGGGTAGTACCACCAGCTTGGTTGTGACACTGGCTGTGGCCAAACTGATTGAATTGAAAGATTTGCAACAGTTGATAAGTGCCCTCAATATTTTCATTCTGGAGTTGCTGATGCTCTCTCCACAGCAACCAAACTCGCTTGAAAAATCAGTGATGAACTTAAAGCTCCAACCACTGGTAAGCTTTCAGCCGCTGGTTAGCTTTCATAGACGTAAACGTGTTGGACACACCACTGGTGCAACTCCCAAGTGCTCGTTCCGTTTCTTGGTTAAGCGTATCGAGGTTAACGTGATCGTTCCAGGACTTGATAAGTTCACCTTATCCGTTCTCGACACCAGCATTAATCAACTACAGACAGATATAATTGGGTCTGTTATGTGGGTTCAATTGAACAGAGGTGTTGAAAAAGTGATCCATGAATATCAAGGCCACAGTAAGAAGAGCATTGAGACTCCAATGATTTTTCTAAAGGTAATGGAGAGATCAAAAAGTGTAGAAGTGACCTTCCGCAACTTCTTGATTGAGTATTACGCACAGTGGTTACTGTTATTGGATTCGGTGAAACCAGAGCAATTTACTGCAGAAACGAATAATCAAAAGAAAAAACAGGGAGGCACACCGTCATCTTCATCTTCTGATGTTCGGTTCATACTTATAGACTGTGTTATTGGTGCTACTCCACTCACACTCAACTCTAAAGTGTATGTGATGGTAGAAAGGTGCCAATCTGATTTAACTGTTGCATCAACAAAAACGTATGTCAAGTCTTCCTTGCGCAACATATCTGGGTATTTAATTGATGACACGATGAACCAGACCTCTGCGCCGGCTCGCAGAGACATTGTTCCTGGTATTCCAACTTATATTAGTCCCAGCAACTTTTACTCATCACTTGGGTACAAGAAGGTTGCCAAGATCAATCTCTTACATCTAGGTGTAACTGTTCTGGATTCCGACGCTATAGATATTAAAGTTAATTCAGATGAGCAGCAAATTGAAGTGTGTGCAGACTCAACTAATTGTTTACTCCTGTTGATTAATGACTTGAAGTTGCCGGTTAAATTTACAGATGAAGAAAAGATGAAGGTTCAACTTCCAAGCGAAATCAACTTATTGGAGGACATAGATGAGGAAGCGTTTACTTGGAAAGAGCGAGAGGAATCACCACTTTCGAGCAATTTGGCCCAACTCAATATTGTCGATGAGTATGTTGATGGAGGAGCTCCTGAGATTCTTCTCACATCTGAATCACTGTCATTAGGAAACTCTCAAGCTACGTTCACACCAATTGAGTTTGAAGAAGAGCATTTTGATAGGACTAGAGATACCCCGAAGAACAAATGCCAGGTAAGACTAAATGTCAACTTGAGCAAGACCAGAGTGTACTTATATGACGGATACGATTGGGAGGATACTCGCGAAGCAATTCGTCTAGCAGTAGAGAAAATGGAAGAGCGTTTGAAAAGGAAGAGAAGAAAGAGAAAGGCAGCCAATGCTGACGAATCAAAGGAGTCGACACCAGGCGCAAAGCCTGATGACACTCAGACAGAAGAACCAACTACTGAAAATAAACCTACAACTGTATTTGGTATAATGCCACCCATTCTCCAACTCGCTGATTCCGACGACTCCATACAGTATATGGATGTTGAGGATGAAGAACTGAGTGATTCGATAGAAGAGAATTTGTTTGAAAGCATATTTCTTGGAGCACCCGTAACTGGGACTGCTGATTTAGTTGACAAGATAAACCAGCAAGTGAAACCACTCAGTAAGGTGAATGTCGATGTGAAGCGAACTCTTCAGTTGAACCGTTCATCGACCCACAAATGTATGTTAGACCTTAAGAATTTGGAGGTTACTGTTGAAATTTATGAGGGAGGACATGAATTGAGCACTATAGAAGTGAGTGTCGAAACGGTGAGTGCGGTGGATAATATTCCTACTTCACTGTGGCATAAATTGCTTGGGTACGACGGAGACGAAAGTAAACGCGAAATCGGTACCCAAATGTTGAAGTTAAGATTGACCAATGTCAAAGCAGATCCGAGCTTAGTAATGGGAGAAGCAATTCTTAAATTAAGCGTAATGCCTGTTCGACTTTACGTGGATCAGGATATGTTACTATTTCTTCAACGGTTTTTGGGGTTCAAGGACCAACGGTTCACGCTTTCGCGAGAAGAAGAAGACGTTTACTTTGAGAAAGTAGAAATGGATGAATTGCAAGTTCGGATTGATTACAAGCCCAAAAGCGTTGACTATGTTGGTATTCGTGGAGGACAGTATGCGGAGCTTTTGAACTTCTTCAGTTTAGAAGGTTCAGAAGTCAAGTTGGACTCTGTTACAATATTTGGAGTTCGAGGATTTGATCAATTGGGTGTCAAGTTGGGTGAAGTATGGGGACAATCCTTTTCCAAAAACAGCAGTAGCAAAGTAGTGAAGTTGCTTATAGGTCTCAGTATGTTCCGACTGATTTACAACTTAGGTGGGAATTTCCGAGACTTGGTTGTTGTTCCAATTCAGAGCGACGACAAGTTGAAGTCTGTGCAGAAACAAGGAGTCAAATTTTTGAAGAGTGCAGGGTACGAGTTGGTACGTCTTGGAGTGAAGTTGAGTACCGGTACACAAGCTTTACTTGAGCTGGGTGAGGAAATGTTACAACCAAAGCCCAAGCCTAAGCCTAAGAAGAAAATCATAAAGGTAAAACCCAGGCGGACGATTCTTGAATCATCGCAACTTATATCCGCACTGGTTAGACCAGTAGATCAGTACGCACTGAACAAACAGTACTCGTCGATCGATATGGACGAGGTGATTATAGAAGAAGAAGACGAAGAAGAAGAAAGCAATGAATCTCCTGCAAAACCAATTAGCAGGTATCTGAATCAACCCTCTTCATTCAATGAGGGAGTTCAGTTTGCATACCAGTCCATTGACAAGAATATAAAACACACAAAACAACGAGTGCTCCAACTTCTTGAAGAAATGGAGGACGCTGAGTCTGTGCGGGAAACATTCCAAGTTGTTTTGCAGAATCTGCCTTTCCTTGTGTTAAGACCAATGATTGGAACATCGGAAGCTATTCTGAAGACGTTGATGGGTTTGGGAAATAATATCGATTCGAAGTATTTGAGAGAGGCAAAAGAAAAGTATGGAGGTGAAGAATCAGAGTAAGTAATTTAATGAAAGACACAAGATGATTGTATTTAGGTTATAGGAGATATTTGAGAACTAGTGTACAACCTATGCCGTTTTCCTGTAAATGACAGCTTGTGTTTATGCTCCTTAAATTGTATTGCGCTTTTGATATGTAATTGCAAATCTCTTTCGAGGATAGACTTTTATAAGTCCGTTGATATCTCATTGGATTTTCAGAAGTGGGGACTTGCATAGTTCGATTAACTTCCAGGACGTGTTTAAAATTTTTTTGTTGCGGACCAATCACTTAAAGGTTGCCCCAATGAACTAAATCAGTGCAAAGAATTCCTTACATGAGAAATTATAAGATGAGAAGAATGAAATCCTGCTGACCCCACACTATAAGGTATTCTTTAAAGGTTGCTCCTCTTATTAAAGTTAGGAGATCGATTTTTTTACACTGCAACACCCTTTCATTTATCTTTTAGTCACTAAAACGATTCCTTCCATACATTCTCTTACGCCCGAAAGCGAATCCGTGCGCCTCCTTTCTTTCCATTTGGAATTATTTACATTAAAACGTTGATTCGAAGTGGAGTACGTTGTCCACTCTACAAAATACATTGATACACATCAGCCATTGTACGCCTTTAAGGTTGTTCTTCAATTGAGATTGCCAGGCATCCCTTCATCGCGTGAAGATAGTTAGTAGCGTTTGAAACACATACTGGTCACTTCATTTACATTTTTAGTCAATATAATAGATCACAGAACACCTACTTAGTCATCTTCAGCCTCCCTTCAATATTCTGGAAGTGACAAGCAATTTGGTTATCATAAAAGCCCAGATTATCTTTTATCATCGCTTACTATCTTTTATCATTGCTTACTATCTTCTTATCAATATTCTCTAAAAACACAGTGCACTCACTCTAATCATTCAAGGCAACTAACAACTGGCTGATCGCCCAGGAAAGGCCGACAAATTTTCCCAAACTAATAAAAAGTTCTCAGGATGCCTCCCAAAGCGGAAAGATATGACGGGGATAACTGTCCTTGCATGGCATTTTTGACATTTTTGTGATTGACAGAGAATATTATTTTCAAAAATTTTCTTGTCTAAGGCTTTTTGTAAATCGCCTAGTGTGATCTTTAAGGTTAGGTTCAAAGTTGTTAGGATGTTCAGGTGATGTCCAGGTTTTAGTAGATGGGGTAAATCTTCAGTTTTATTCTTCGATCTTAGAAGTTTAGGGCAGAACATTCAATTTGTCAGAGGGTTTAATGTAAGATAAATAGACGTACATTTTGACATGGTTGCAAATGTAGGTACCAAGGTAACTAGTGTGAAAGCACCTTTTAGTAGAGAGTAATTGAAGGTTGACGTTTGTCAATTACTCACTATGTATTGGATCTCCACTCTCATGCAGATTGAAAACTTGATTGACCTCACTTGTCTATTTCTTGTTTTAATGGTACGGCCCATCTCTATGAAATTGCAAAAAAAAAAAAAGAAACAGTCAGAACTCCTCTTCTCAAAGATAGTGCCGTTTATATAAATATAATAGCCCTTCTTAATTTCTAAAATACGAAATCATTATTCCAAGTGTAACCCCAAACTCCCTTTGCTAATTCTTTATGTACAAGCACAAGACTTACTTACAATCTGTCCATTAACACATAATTTAATAATATAATGAACAATAATTTCACTGACGAAAAGGATAAGGCTGCCTCGTTGAAGTCTCAATCTTTGGACCTGGCAGAAGTTAAAAATGAGAGCGAAATTCTCGAGACTTCTAGCACAGACACTCATCCTAAGAAGGGTTTTGGTGGTATTCATGGTATTTTCTCTAACGTTAAAACCAGATTCCCTTGGTACAAGAAAGCTGCACAAGTCTTTGCTGCATGTTTCTTCACTGCATGGTGGATGTCTATTATCATTCAAGATAAACATAGACACCAATGGTTAATTCCAACTGTATTTTGGTTGATGCTTATGGTCAGATTGATCACATGGAACTTCAAGATTGTGCCATTCTTGATGCGTTACGTACATGCTGTCTGGACTTATAGCGTGGACGTGGTCTACACTAAAATCTTAACCAAGCATTGGCAAAGATTGGTTGCAGGTGCTACTATTACCATTGGAGTGATCCTTTTGGGAACTTTTATTCCACTGGAAACCCCAGATGCTCAAAGAAAGGACAGAGCTATTTCCTTCTTTGGTGTGATCGCTGCTATCTTCCTTCTTTTCATTACCTCCAACAACCCTACAAAGGTTAACTGGAGAACTGTCATTGCCGGTATGTTGATGCAATTCATCATTGCCGTTTTTGTCTTGAGAACTAAAGCTGGTTATGATATCTTCAACTTCATTTCAACGTTGGCCAGAGAGTTGCTTGGGTTTGCCAAGGACGGTGTGGCCTTCTTGACTAATGCTGAAGTCTCAAACTATGGTATGTTCTTCTTTGCTGTGTTGCCAGCGGTTATTTTCTTCGTCGCTTTTGTTCACATCTGGTACTACTATGGTGTTATTCAGTGGGGTATTGGTAAGTTTGCTTACTTCTTCTACTGGACTTTGAACTGTTCGGGTGCTGAATCTGTTACTGCTGCGGCTTCTCCTTTCATTGGTATGGGTGAATCGGCTATTTTGATTAAGGACTTTATGCCTCACTTGACAAAAGCTGAATTGCACCAAGTTATGTGCTCTGGTTTCTCGACCATCTCCGGTGCAGTTCTTGTTGGGTACATTGGTCTTGGTTTAAACCCACAAGCTTTGGTCTCCTCATGTGTCATGTCTATCCCAGCTTCCTTGGCTGTCTCTAAATTGAGATACCCTGAAACTGAGACTCCATTATCCTTGGGTAACTCTATTATTCCAGAGTCTACTGACTCCGAAGAAGACAGACCAAAGAATCCATTGCAGGCTTTCTCTATGGGTGCAACTTTGGGTGTTAGAATTGCAGGTACCATGTTGGCCCAATGTTTGTGTATCATTGGTCTTGTTGCATTGATCAACGGTGTCCTCACTTGGTTCGGTAACTTCTGGAACATCAACCACTTGTCTTTGGAGTTGATCATGTCTTACATTTTGTACCCAGTTTCTTTCTTGTTGGGAACTCCAAGAAACGAAATCATGCACGTTGCTAGATTGATTGCTACCAAGTTTATTCAAAACGAATTCGTTGCCTACGCCATGTTGATGCACCAAGCTCCTTACAATGAGATGTCCAAGAGAGGTACTTTGATTGCTACCTACGCATTGTGTGGTTTCTCTAACTTGGGTTCCCTTGGTATTACCTTGGGTGTCTTAAACACCTTGACCCTGAACTCCAGAGCAAAGGATATTTCTTCTACTATTATGAGTGCTTTGATTAGTGGTGGTATTTCTACCAGTATCTCAGCTGCCATTGCTGGTATGGTTATTCACGACTTGGACCAATTTTTCAAGCGTACTTAGAAGTAGTTAACATGATTAATTTATGTACATATTAGAATAAAGAAATCGAACAAATATTAACTAGGAGTAATCGCATTAACGTTGTGATATCCATAAAAGGTTTACAAACCGATCCCAAATAAAAAAATCTTTTGCAGCCAAATTATTGAACATAAGACGAGGACAGCTAAGAATGGTAAAATGCAAACTTCAAAAATGCACTAATGATTGTGATCAACTCCTTACTATTGAAGTGGATTAGAAATTAGAGAGTTTCTAGTTGTCAGTTTAATATGAAGATAGCTATCTCAACGAAATAAGTCCAGCAATACAATGAGAATATTAGCGGATACTGAGTAAGGTGAAGTTGAACTCCAGATGTATCTCGCTTAAAGCTCCTTTAAATTAAAACCCACCAAGTTGGAGAATCAAGAACATGTGACTTTATTCACATGACATATCACATGACATTCCACATGACATATTCAAGCGATGCCTTTCTTTGGTGAAATGGTAGTAATGATTCTTCTCCCAGTGATCAATACCCATAATCCAGAGGTTCTTATCTTTGATGTCAAAGACATACAGTTGCTACGAGACAACTTTGGTATCCTAGGTACTTTAATGGGTACTTTACCTCAATATCCACAACAAAATGTATTCCTACTGGTTCCTCTTCGGTTAATGGTTTGGGAGGTAATGTACTTGGTTGATCTTGGAGAGGCTATGTTGGTTGACTATCTTAAGCAAAGACAAGCCGATAAATCCATTGGAGATTCTAATCTTGTTGAATTGAGAAAATCAGGAGCGTATAACAATGCATCCAATGGAGGTAACTATATCACAACCTCGAATCAAAGTATCCCTGTTAATTCGAATGAAGAGATACCATTGGAGAATTTCCTTGATGCATACAAGAAACACAACCCAAGGGTTAACGTGGAGGCGTACTTCAAAACGTTCAAGAAGCTCAGAAATTTAGGATACTATGTGCTGCCTGGCTTAAAGTTTGGAGGTGACTTTGTAATATATCCCGGAGATCCACTTAAATTCCACTCATACTCAATTGTTAAAATCGGAGAGGTCTCTGCTAATGATATAGTAGTTGGAGGGCGTCTTGCGACTAGTGTAAAGAAGTCTTTTGTATTGGTGGACGAAAAGGAAGATGTCAATTTCTATTCTATTCAATGGGCAGGCTTTGGGTAGTTTAAAAAGTTAGCCAGCGACTAAATATCAAAGAGCAATTCCTTCACAATACATAAATTCACACTAAATTGCGTTGATTTCAAAACTGAACGTCTGCACTTTACTTGGAGAATTGTTCTGAAGTATTGTGGAGTTATGGAGGGTGTAAACTTGTTCACCTACATTCTTGAAATAAATTGGTAACCCGTACGGAAAGAATAAACTAATGTTTGTTTTCTCCCCTCAATGTTACTTAAAACACATTTTAAATTCTCATTCTATCTGAATGAAAGAATGAAGTTCATTTTGAGCTCGAAAATGGATTACGAATTACCTGGGGTGCAATCCGTGACCTTATTTTGAAAGCTAACTGAATTACAAGTGATGCCTAACGGCATCAGTCATCATGACAAATGGATTTCCGCATTACTGCATTCACAACACACACCATAAGTGTTGCGCTTTTGAGTATAACTCAAGACCCATTTATCAGCGTAAAAGATAATTGAGATTTCTTGGATTAGACTCTCCACTTTTATTTAGATAAGAAATCGCAAACATAAAATGTCACGTACTTACAATAAACGTACATTGTACCTTTGATTCTGAATTAATACTAAAAATAGATAAAGAGGATACTAGTGTTGCCACTTAAAGTGCATACTGGATACTTGAGCTTTAGCAAACACAATGTCAAGGCAAGTGGAATGTTAAGCCAAACAACTTATTAGTTATTTCCGGCTGGTTTGAGAAATAGACCAGTAGACAACATTTCATATTAATGGAAATACTTCTAATATTTTTTATTTTTGACACATACGTACCTAATTATAAATTTGCAGCCAAATTAACTGTCAGGTATAAATATTGCTTAGGGGTAGTAATTTGTACTATTTCTAGATACCCATTTTGAGAAAGGATACATATACCACTCTTACTTCTTTTGAGCTTCCCTAAGCATTAATTAAACTATATTTATTATGGCCGCAAAAATATCCATTGCAGTTTTTGGGATTTCTGGTAGTCTTGGTTCCAGTATCCTCTTGTCGTTGCAATCGTCGACATTCTCTTCAAAGATCCAATATCCAATTAAGGTTGTATCCAGAAGTGACTTGAAGTCAACTAAGAATATTCAGTATATCCAGTCTGATTTAAGAGACATCAAGGCCTTGGCAGATAAATTGAAAGGTACAGACGTATTTGTTGAATTGTTAGCAGTTAACTCAAGTTTATTTTCAGCTCTTGAAAAGATCGCAAGTATTGTTAAGCCCAGGGTATTTATTCCTTCGCAATTTAGTATTGATCTTGGGTCAGTTCAGTCTTATGCACCAGGTTTCATGGAAGTAAAATATAATCACTCTAACCGTTTACGTGAGGCTGGAATCAAGACAATTGTTGTTGAATGCTGCTTCTTTGCTGTTCCTGGTACCTACTTGTACGAATGGGTGGCTTCTGTTGGTATCGATCCTGCTTCGAGATCCTATATCTTAAGAGGTGATCTCAATCAAAAGATTTCAATTACCAAGATTGTAGACTTTGCTAACACGGTTGTTTCCATAGCAACACATCCAAAAGTTATGAAACTTCCAAACTCAATAAGAATTCATAGTGATGTGGTCACTATTCTCAAAATTATTCAAACATATGAACGAAACCATAATGTAAAGCTTAAACTAAAATCATCTTACACAACTGCTGAAGCATTAGAAGAATTCAAAATTGTTTGGGCAAAGGGATTCAACAAGTCTAAACTCTTCTACTATTTGCATGTTTTTGCTTCACAGGGTGATGCTTACTTTCATGAAACTGAAAGAGAATTGGTTAATCCGGGAGAAAGCTTATGGAAATGGGAGAGATTTTGAATATAAGTGACTACAAATACTTTTGTTGTATGATTTGATTGATTTGTATTGAATGGTTCGAATGTATGATGCGTGCAATCTAAACTTGTGTACTTTTTGAATCTGCTGGCGCCTCCTAGACTTTTCAGTATGTCAAGTTATCTACCATTAGAATTAGTATACCTTATTACATTCACTTTGTAGACTTGGACTGCTAAAGTATTACACCTGTAAACAACCCCTCCTCTTTTTGTTCTTCTTCAATGTAATTCAAAGACCTGTCAAAGTATTTCACAGCTTGTTTGAATAAGTGACGTTCAACGTCTGCCTCTTCCTCGTTCTTTGCTTCTCCATTGTCGTCGTCTCCATCCTGTAAGTTTTCTACGTTTGTTTTGATCAACTCTATTAATCCATTGATGTACCTTTCATCAATCACCGAGTTTCCTTCGGCATCAGGTACGTTGAAAATGAGGCACCTGTTGAGGATTTCGATGAACAACTTGAGCAGCAAGTATGGGTCCATGCATGAGTCGGCCACACGTAAAGACTTCTGCAAGCATTCTAATACTCTCTTGAAGTCTCTCACAACCTCAGTTTCTTCTGTCTCTGTCTCCTCAGGGAAGAATTCACACCAGTACCATAAGTGTGAGCATAAGTACACCGCACGGCATTGGTCCTGTTTCTTGAGTAACTTGGATCCATATAACGTGAGCTTCGTAATCAAAGTCTCAAAGTTGTCTTTGTTGAAATTCCTTATCGTGTACAATTTATTTGCGATTGCGAGAATCGATACAAATGCCACGGACCCGCCGTTTGCAGAGTCGTGAGAGTTGAGCTGTTTAGCTGCACGTTTCGATGTCCCTGATGCTGAGTTGAAAATCAAGTTCTCCTCGTACACTACAAAGCATTGGTTGAATAACTCGTAGCTGAGTGATTGTTGCTGCATCTGGTCCGCTGCACCTGCCGCGTCCAAATAGATCTTGAGAATGAATTCAGAATGGTGTTCTTGGTGGTGCTGGTACAACTCATCTATAATCATCAGCAAATTCTTAAAGTTTGAAGTAATGAGTAATTCTTGGTTTTGGTTACCGTCCTTTTTCTTCTTCTTGAGTTCACTCAAATAGTACCCAATCAACCGTAACTTGTTGAGGATCTTGTTGATCAAAGTTGGGTACGTGTAGATGATGTTTTCTAAACGCTTGTTGAGGTACTTTTTACGAATATACATCAAGTTGTGGACATTCTTGAATGGATCACGCGAATCGATACGCTGGATAACCTTACAGATCTTTTCTTGATTATTCAAGAACTCCTGTGTAATTTTTGTATCAGGGTTGCGTGTTTTGTAAGTTGGTACAACTCCCAAGTTCTGGCTTGTGACGTTCTTAGGTATATCTTTAATTAATACTGCCAAGTATTTGAATATACCGTCAATTTCGTCTGTCAGCTCAAAAGACTCGTCACCTGTAAGTACCTTGTCGATGATTGCAAGTGAAACCTGCTTTTGGTGCTGTGTGTTGGTTACTTTCATATAGAGTTCATGGAAAAACGATAACAGAAACAACAGTTTTATCAGTGTAAAGTAAGTGATTGGCACTACGAGTAACTGTAACCACAATTGCGAGACTGTTTCATCGTCATTTTTGTCAGTAGACAATTGCTCAGCTGCAAACCGGTACACGGTATCTAAGTTAGAGTAGTTATCTCCGTCATACGTCAAAGTTAATTTGAGAAACGATTGAAGGATAATCGATTGTTCTTCAATCAGCAAAGTTTCGTGAATCTTAATGTAATATTCCCAAAAGGAATCGAACAATACAATGTTAGTTGGAGTATGATAGGTAACGAAACGGTCAATCAACGTAGCCACCAATTCACTTTTTTGAAGCATTGGGTGCAAGTTAATAAACACATCGTTCAAAAGCAGACCCAAGGTGGCAAAATGGAATTCATCCGGGAAGATTTGGATCAATACGTCAATCAAGTATGATTGGGCCAAGTGGTCACGACATTGAATAATCTGCTCTGTGATTGCAGGGAAGATCTTCATTTGATAATATTCAATGCTCAGGTACGATTCGTCTGTATATTCATCAATTACTTGAGAAAGGCGAACTAAGTTAGAGCCAACTAAGATCTTCAATTCTTTACGTTCACGGTACCGGATTTCACGTTCCAGGGAATGACCTTGGTGTTGTAAACGTACCCATAATTTATTCATTTCAACAAAGTTGGCAAGAAGAAAGTCGACTGTTTCGCCAAAATCGGCTTGGGTGGCCACTGGCAATAAGTCCTTCGTACGTTGAGCCAAGTAGTAACGTAAGAACAATCCACGGATAGGATGTTGTACTCCACGACACATTTCGATCATATCTTTCATGATTTCCTTTGTTGGAGCCTCGGGCGCAGCCATGTATGTTGTACCAATTACGATCATCATGTATAAACGAGGTATGATATTGCCACTATATTGAACCATCTCGTACAAGTCAGAAAGAAACGTCCCAGTGCCGTCTTTGCTCTTCTTATTCTTCTTGATGTTCTGTTGAGATAAATGAGAAGAAAGATGCTGTAACAGATCAAATACTACAATGTACAACTCATAGTACTCCTTAGGAGATAACAGGCTGGTACGAAGTTCATTGAGTAAGTTGGAGCAATGTTTAAGAGCTTGTAGTAGATTGTTATCCGAAAGGGACTGTTTCATTAGATGCTGTTGAGTCCCAATGGTAGAGAGACAATTCTGAAGTACTGTCATTGGTGGGTCCTTTGGTTGTTGGTAGTGATTGATTATTGAATTTTAGTTGGTAGCGCGATCACGAGACGAGTTTAAGAATGGTTTCTTAGGAGAGGAATAGAGGAAGAAGCATGGCACGTTTGATGAGGTATGTAGTAGTTTTATGTGATTGATGGTAGCTTAATATGAATATATGAGTGGTATTGATATGATTGGTAAGGTTAATGATATTGATTTAAATGGTTAAGTGAATAATTACTGGGGTATATTTAAATCATTAGTAAACTTTAATGGATTTTCGGTAGTGATAGTAACATTAGCTGAGTAAGTAGTTGTAAGAAATGAAGTATACTGAGTATTATTGATTAGAAACGAGTGTAGTAGATCTGTTGAAGATATGTGACTTAATTTAACGTATAGAATCATATCTAACCTATTGTTTTGTTGTGCTGTTTTAACTAATGGGATACTTAAGTAAACTGCGTGTCACTACTCTAGTGTATTTCCTACAGTAAATATTTTACCATTAAACAGTATTGAGATTCTCACCAATAGTTGTTAAATGTGTAGATTTTGATGTTTAAATCAAATGCTAAATACCGATTTTCTTACTCTCTGTTCACTGTTCACATAATAAGTCTTAGAATAACTTCTTTGTATTCTTGCTTCTACTTCATATGCCACTCCTTTCTCTTCTTCTTCTTCTTCTTCTTCTACTTCTTTCGGTAATTCTCTCCATTTTTTTAGCGAGATTTGATAGTTTTTTATAGAAAAATGACAATTCTCATCAATATTAATGAGATCTAAAGATAGTATAAAGATTTGGTTATGGCCATGATAAGCGATTAATTAGTTCCAAAATACGTCATTTTAAAACAATATTTTAAATGTTGATTGGTTTGAAAACCTCTTGATTAGAAATCTTAAGTGTGACATTTTACGAGTTATGATATCGATGTTCAAAAGAGGGAAAGACATTTCAGTGTTGATGTGTAACTTAACTTTAAGGTATTGTCCTATTAAAGTAGATGAAATATGAACCTAACCGATGCTGATCTTTGAACAGACATTCTCGTTTACAAACAAAATCACTTCAATAATATTGTAAATTATAAGATCATTCTACCCTACACGTTCTCTTGTACAGACAATCGTACAACAATCACTCATGCTTCTCGAATCATTTTATCTTTCCTATATTCACTAGAATACACACTCTAATTATTCCTTGGTATTCCATCTGACCTTATCGCTAGATTCTTACTCCCCTAATATCCACTTAACGCCTCAATTCATAACCACAATCACAAATATCATCATCAAACACAAACCTATCTCATATTTCACCATTCCACTGAGATCAGTAGTCTAAACTTTCTTTCAGTCTAAAATATACTTACCCGGTATCCCATTACTCTCACTATACATCATATATATCCTCTTCTTATACTTCTCTCTGACTAAATTCTATTACTTGCCACCCTCGTTCACTTGTACGTACTTCCTTTTTCGTATGGCTGCAAAAAATCACCTGTCAAATAGCAATACAAGAAGCCATGCATTGATGTCAAATACGATGCGAACACACTGCCTTGAATTAGACGTACATGGGGGCTACGCGAATTAATGATTTCCGTGAACATGATATTCCTTTTAATAAATCAACTATACCGAAGCCTCATGTGAAGGCTTATCCTCATATTCATGTGAATAAAGACTCATGTGATAAATTTCTTCAACAAGAACCCTAGAATTCTCAGCATTTACACGCTTCAGTATAATCTACACTAACTACAGTATTCTCTTTAATGCAAGTGAATGTTCACCCTATCTTGTATTATTGATCAACCTTTCATCATCTTCGTATCTCTTTGGTTTTCTCATCTTTTTGAAAGCTCATGATTTCCTCCATTTCTCTCCTATTATTATCTGCTCGAGTATTTCAGTCTTGAGTTCTTCCATTCACCTTTCACCTCATAGTTCTACTTCTCTAAAGAATTAAATATTAAAAGTATTAATTAAACAAATCCAGTCAATGGATCAAAAGTCTCAATCGATGAGCGACGATACCGCTATTTTAGTCTTTTCCGTTTCTCCATCCTCCATCTCTACGTCTTCCTGCTCCTTCTCCAATACAATGACGGTGGACGCCGAGTTCGTACTTGTAATTGCTGGCTGTTCCATCTCTGTTTCCGTTTCTGCAGTCTGCGCTGGTCCAGACAAACTCGATACGCTTACATTCTTATTGAAGTTGCTGAGCGGCGAGGTATTGTTAGAGTACTGTGTGTTCGCAGGGAGAATCGATGTAGCTGACGACACCAGGAACCGTGTTGATGGTGTAAGGAGAGGCAGGTTGAACAGGTTCTGTGAGATAGTGCGTTTATGTCCTGCTGGAGCAGCCACAATCGCTGCGCCCGCGAGCCCGCTGCTTGTAGTAACGTCCTTCAACGGGTTCGGGAAAAAGTCCGGTGCGATCAGTGACGACCGCCGCAGTGAGTTGTTGGTCGAGTTCAACGCCAGGAACTCAAAGTGTGAGATCAGGTTGTTACGCAGTGCTTGTGTGCTCAACAATAACGGCGACCCATAGTTGGGAGGCGTTACTTGTCCGTTTCCTCCATTGTTTGTTGTGTTACCAGTGTTGCCAGTTCCAGGGCCATTGGCACCGTTGATGATCGAAGTGAGATTTGGGTGAGACGAAGTAAGGAGTGAGTGTCCGTGGTGGTGGTTCTGGTAGATGGCCGTTGAGTGTCTACGATTGAGCGGATCGTCAATAAGTCTACGTTTGTTGTTGGTGGCGATCGATGGAAGTGCAGGAGGCGCAAAGTGCAGCTGTTCGCCCGAGGTACTGTTGATGTCGAAGCTGGCTGAACGGTTGACGAGCTTTGTCAGGATTGGAGGGAGGGTGACGCTCGAGTTTCCTGTGGCAGTTGCTGTATCTTTAAACATCAGAGTGTTGAAAGAGATTTGAGGGAGGTGCGGCACTTGGGGTACACCTGCGCCAACTGCTGAGGATGTTGAGGATGATGAAGATGGTGGAGCTGGGGCTGATGTTGAGGATGTGGCCGAAGTTGGTGCTGACGACGTAGTGGCAGCGGCTTGAGCAGCAGCAGCTTGTTGCTGTAAGTTCACTGCTGAGTTCAGTGCGCTCAAGGTACCACTAGTTCTACTATTCACGCTTGTGTTAGACAGATTTTGGTGATGTGTGCTGTATTCTCCTTCCAGTTTCATATCATCCTCAGTAGTATGGGCCAAACTGGCACGTCTCCTTCGGTTAGCACCTCCGTTCCACCAGTTCTTGATGGCGTTGTCTGAGCGTCCATTCAAGTGTCGTGAAATCTCGGCCCATTTCTTGCCGTATTTTCCCACGAGTGACTCGATCAATTCTCCTTCTTCGACGGTTATTGGCAGTCTGTTCAACGACGGTTTGAGGTTTTGATGGTACCTTTCACGGCACTGTTTGGGTGTGCGGGTTGCTAAAGAGTTCAGGATACGGACCCAGTTGGTGGGTCCAAAGATGGCGATTAATTCCAATAATTTTTTATCTTCGAGAGGTGACCAAGGACCACGGCGAGTGTTGACGGTGCTGCTGGTCACCTGGACGGGTACTCCCATCATCTGTGGGTTCATTTGAGGGTTCATTTGCATTGAGCCCATCCCAAGTGCAGGCCCCAACGGTTGTCCCAACGGTTGAATGTGGTGCTGTTGTGGGGGAGGCGGTGCTGACTGGTATTGAACGGATCCAGGTTGAGGAATTTGCTGGACCTGCTGAAGCGGGTGCATTTGATAGGGGTATGCATGAGGAGGCTGAGACTGTTGTTGAGCCAGAGAAGCCGACTGAGGAGGATGTACGCTTCGTTGAGTGTGAGTTGGCGCTAGCGAATTTTGATTTTGAGGATTTTGGCCAAGAGCTTGGGGAAGGCCGCCGGGTCCCTGGTGAGAAAGAGACGAGGGATGACTGTGCGACAAATGTGGTTGTTGAGGTTGAGGTCTCGAAAGCAGCTGAGAATCAACAGATTCATGAACGTCCAGTATATCCTTGCTATCAGTCAGTTGAGAAAACATCTGCGTCAGTGGCAATACACCGGGCTCCTTCTTTGGGATCTCATGCGGCGGCGGTGGGTGATGATGACGATGAGGACCAACCATGGTCTGAATATTATACATTCCTTTGTACAAACCTGCTTGAACCTTAGACTACAAGACAACAGCAGACTCGATGATCTTGTAAAGCTTTGATAAGTGTGGTCAAAAAAGAATAGATTAAAAACAAAAAACCTTTTGAAGGAACTTGACTTATGGAGGGTAAAATAAGGTTCCAAAAGAAATTGTACAAGACGAGTTCTTAGTCTGTTGACTGGTAGGATAGGAGGGTGTGGGTTATGAGGTCAAGCTAATAAGGTCCAAAGGTTGGTGTTAAAGAGTTCTAGGTTTTTTATATAGTGTTTAGTGTTAGGTTTATTGTAGTTACTAACGTTAATAGAGAGGAGGGTGATGAAAGAGTGGAGGAGAATGGATTAAATAGATTGCAACGGATATGCAATAATTGCGAAGTAAAGAAGTAAGGAAAAGTCTGGATTGTGTTGGGACTATGTTCATAATTACATCAAAAGGTTTGTTGAGTTAAAGTAATAAAGTAAGACTTTATGAAGGAAGAAACGAGTGTTGGTCTTGGTTTGTAGTTGGCGCAACAATATGCATGATAAAATTGTAACAGATGTTCCAGCAGACACATCCATGTGTTTAGTATTTAGAATATTATGAATAGAATATGTACACATACAGTATAATATCTGTAGGTTACTAGCCATAGTGAAAGTCAAATAGCTATTGAAGGATCACTAAAACAGTAATGTACCACAACAATAAGAGCAATATGCAAAAGGTGAATTAACGTTCCTTCGCTCGTTATTGAACCTAATATATAGTGTAACTACGCACCTATAAAGTTTAAGAATATATGTTGAAGTATCGTAATAGTTAAAATTTGTTTATGGGTTAAGGAATCTACAATGTTATGAATGAAGTTTATGTTGGTCTTCGTGTTGATTATAATACAACAAACTTTGATATTATGATCTTTATTATACTAGATCGCTTCTGCTAATCCTCCACAATGCAAAGAATCGGGCCAGTCGGCCAACACAGGCTACAGCATGGCTCATTAATTTAGGGACAAACGAAATTAAAAAAATATATTTCAGATAGTCCAAGGTGCACCAACATTCCTATAATTTTTATTGCTTGGCTTGGGGCCGTCAACATTTTAGTGTTTCGGTATTCTTAGGAACAATTCCTGTTTGATTGTTAACTTTAATAGTAATTTTCACTTGTGTTGTATGTGTTATGTATAAAGGTAAATGTGTTGGATTCTTGAAATAATATACCTTCCTCCTTTTTCCTTCCCTCTCCTTTCCATTCCTAGACCCTTTCCCCTCCCCTCCTCTTTTTCTTACTTCCTCGTCATAAATCTCCCTCTGCCTCACCTGAAACCTAAGGCTTATTTTATTGCCACTTCATCTAACACTAACACAGAATACTGGATCACAATATCTTCCAAAAACAAACTAATATATAGACTGCAACTGAAGCTTATAAGCCCGGATACATAAGAATAGTTCTAATTTTATCCTTCATTTGCAGTCTACATTCCTTTAATCATTGCGTTCGATCTGTTCCCAAGTTATTATTCTTCATCCACGCTCATAATAATATTACATTCTCTGTGCTTGATACTTTTTTCCTTGTATTCCTCATATTAATCTCGCATCTTTCAACTTGACTCTTTTACCCTTTCATCATCATAACACAAACTATCCGCTCCTAGTCTCACAAACTATCTACTCCTAGTCTCACAATCAATCAAAATCACCCTCTCCATATAAGTAACCCCCTTACATCTTCATTTGCTTCATTACTTCGTTACTTCTTCATACTTCATCAACTACTCCTTTTGCTCCCCTACTCCCTCTCCTCAAACTCTCTTTCTCCTTCTCATTTCTCTCCCTCATTCCCTTCTTCATCCCCCACTCAAAAATTTTCTTTACCCGCCTTGCAGAATATAACACCGAAGCCCAATTTGTATCCTCATCCGAGGCTTAAAAAATATTCGTCTGAAATATTATGTCTTTATCCGTCCAGGAGAATCTCGGGTTTTACTGTGTCATGTTTACGGTTAATTAGAAGGTCCAAGCCTTACAGTTACTTCTTGTTTCTCCCGGGCCATCATCTATTCATAATCAAAACCCTCAAAACTTGTGTTTTTTTCTTTAATAAAACTCATGAGTCATGCCCCACCCTCCTTCTTCTAAAGGTCCATCACACACACCCTTAAAACCTTCCACGCAGAAGCATTCCTTAAAACAAAGCAGATCCCAAATTAAAATTTTAAGCTATTTGACTACTCATCCTAAAATGGTATTACTTACTTAGGAATCCTAATATCGGGTAATATGCCCTCCTTTGCCTTGAGCTCTGCTGCAGGAAGGTTGACCTCACTTGAAGTCATGTCATTTTGCGGCTTATCGATGTACGTTACCACCACCATCGAACAAAAATCATCCCATGTTATGACCCTTGCTCTTTCGAAGAAATACTTTTTTGTCTGGTACTTTTACTTTAAAAGAAAACGTCTTCAATTACCGTTTGGCCGTTAATGTTGTTGTTGTGGTTGGGTCATGCTTCGAGGTGGTATACTTGCTGCTTACATCGAATAATGACATACTACAAACAATGAACTCGAGGTGGAGCCAGGTAATACCTATCAGATACTCTTGTAGTTACACTATCTCCCTGAAAGCCCCCTACAGACAAAGATGGATATCTGTATGAATCAATTTTGTTGGGGATACGGGATTACAATTCGTGCGCAAAGTTTAAACTTTGTACCTCGTCTAAAAGGTTTTCGCAGCCAGACATTTGAAATGATTTTTAACATACAGCAAACGAAGGTTGGACGGGGTATATCGTTTTGGGTTGGAATCAGCTATACTTTTAATGCGGGTAGCAAGTTTGAGGGTGGTGACGTGAGTCCTTGTAGTAAGAGAGCAGAGTAAATACAAAAGGAATATTCAAACTTGCATCAAGAAAGCTGCTTGACAGAGTTGAGCTTTAATGACAAGTGTAAATAACCGACTTAAAGATTAAGTGTGTTTAAAATAAGTACAGTAAGATTACCCTGAACCAAAAATATTCACACCAAGGGAGCAAACGTCTCTTCAACAAACAATACTAACCAATACATCCGTTCTGAAACCGTCAGTATTTTCTGTCCTTTTTAAGGTTAAATTGTAGATTCTCTATTTTTTTGATCATGGGGTGTAGGGTGGAGACCACAAAGAAATACAATAGGTGTTGGTGGCACTATAGTGCCGACTCACACTTGGACGTACAACGCAATAATACCCTCTTGTGCCGATGTCTAACCTATCAACTTGTGCTTATATTTTACTATTTTTTCTATGTGCAATATTCATTAGCCTATTCTAAAAACACAAGCGTCCATGTGTCAGAAGACCCTGTGATAAGAAGCGTCAAGATTTTTGTAATCTGAGAACTCCGTACATCATCTGAAGTCCAACTCAAACGATACATTCTCAAATCAGGTAATTTTTTTCGCAATTACGTTGTCATTGTCGAAGCTGAATCCGTATGTGTATACGCCAAATGTGTGCATCAAATTTGATGCGTCGACCGACACCAAGGTGCGTTTGGATTATTATCAATGTATCTCCTCACTTAGACATATGAAACTCTCTTATATTTATGCTTGGCTTCATCTTTGATTACTTGACCTACGAAAAGACTCCAACTCTTCTCTCTATTAGATTGTCCCGAACAGAAAACTCCATTCTACGCCATTTGTTATTTCTTATCTTCCTTTCCCTTTTTTGCTTTCTCTATCTTACAAGGTGTCATTTCCATGAAGTTTATTATTAGTGCTGTCATTTCGACTGCTTTTAGTTTACCGTTTCCTTTGATTCCATAATTTGTTTTGATGTTTGTTATCTTTTGAGTTTACCATTCCTCACCACAACAAGTTAAATTGTCAAAGAATTTTACCTTGTTGAAAGTTCATCCCATCACTGTTCAGATTTGATTATTGTAGGTTTATGTTCTTCATGCTGTATTAACCCACGTTTGATCATTTACTCACCGTTATTCTTGGTGATAATCAACAAGGATTCCATTTCTTATCAGTAATATTCATGATCTCTTATCATTCATTTAAGTAGATCTTCTGATTCAAATCATATCTCATTCAACATTTAAATGACAAATGTAATTTCTTAATTAGCACCACATGGTAGAAGTGTTAATGCTTATGCTCAATACTCGATTCGTTACAAACCGAGATTCATCCACCATATCTCCACTCCGCTCACACCTTAGAATCATTCAAACCTATTCGATTAACTCATCCAAGTCCTCTACTTCAAAGATTACTCTCACCATCAATGAACAACTAGGACACACAGCCACGTCCTCACCGTCTCTTAAATCGTCGATCGAAATGGCAAACCGATCTCCGCAAGGACATGGGTATTGGAACAACTGGGTGATCGGATCATACGTGAAATCCTCGATCTCTATCTCGTCGTAGATGGTCTCCATGCTTATTGACTAATCTAAATTGAATAGTTTGCGATGATCATCGAGATTGTAATTTACACGACCAATCAAAGAAGTAGATCTGGCGAGGGACTGCAAGGTTTAGGCGACTATAGAAGCCTTAAGAGTTTATTTATCTGTTACTGCGACCGTTGTGGCTGAAGGTAGGTGTATGGTGAGGATTTTTATAGCAAATATCTGGCATGGGTATGGATTAAAGAGAATAATTATGGTATCTAAGGAATAAGAAAAGACACCACTTCAAACTAGATTCAATCGAAAGTGACTTCTAGTACTTTAAAGTTACTTTGTTAATAGATCCACATTTCAATACAAGTAGCAACGATGTAGTACAATTGCATTCAGCTCGCCAACTAGAACGTTAACAATTACCCAGACGATATCTAACTGGCTGCAAATTATTTGATACCTCAACTATCACATGACCGCTAAGACGAAAAGCAAAGGAGGAGGAGAATGCATTCCAAGTGCATCAGGATAAAGGAAAATCCAGTAAAAGAGTCAAGAAGGTATGACTCTCGTGATTCTCAAGGTTCTCGGTATACTCAATTTACTCACAAGACATGAATACACTTCAAAGTCTGTCATTCATACTTCTCTACATACAAAATTATTTCGCCTAAGAAAAAGTACCTCAGTAACGTTATGCAACAACACTCACCATCTAAACCAACCTCAATACAACCAAACGAACCAAAATACAATACTAACCTTCACAAGTAACTTCATTAATCATCCTCCACTCTCCTATCTCACCACAAACATCCTCCTTCCCTCCACTCCTATCACATTCTCCATTCTCTTCAATTCCATTAGGTCTCATACCCTAACGTTTTCTCTCAACACGTGCACAACATTTCTTACATCCCTCAAATCAAACTGCTTTGTGCCCGAAAATTTTTCTCGCTGCGAATCTCCAGCCAAAAGTTTTGGCTGAATAAAAATCTTTTCAGTTTTCTCTTCTTTACAGTTAGTGATAGTCATAAGTGTATGTATACATAAAGATATATGACGGTGATAGGGCAGACAGTAGTAAGCAAATGAGCAATACAACGCTTAGGCAATATAATAAGAACGAGATAATGCATTAGATGAACGGAGCACCAGATTGAAGAATGCAAAGAATTGCTATGTCCAACTTGAAGAAAACACCATATTAAATATTCAACAAATACTAACAAGCTTCAGCAACATGGGTATTTCCAGAGATTCTCGTCACAAGCGTTCCGCCACTGGTGCTAAGAGAGCCCAATTCAGAAAAAAGAGAAAGTTTGAGTTAGGTCGTCAACCAGCCAACACCAAGATTGGTGCTAAGAGAATCCACTCTGTCAGAACCAGAGGTGGTAACCAAAAGTTCAGAGCCTTGAGAATCGAAACCGGTAACTTCTCGTGGGGTTCCGAAGGTGTTTCTAGAAAGACCAGAATTGCAGGTGTTGTCTACCATCCTTCCAACAACGAGTTGGTCAGAACTAACACTTTGACCAAGTCTGCCATTGTTCAAATCGATGCCACTCCATTCAGACAATGGTTCGAGAACCACTACGGTGCTTCTTTGGGTAAGAAGAAGGCTACCGACGAAGAGCCAGTCAAGAAGTCCAAGTCTGTTGAGAAGAAGTTGGCCTCTAGATCTGCTAACGCTTCCATCGAAGCTTCTGTCGACTCCCAATTCGGTGCCGGTAGATTGTACGCTGCCATCTCTTCTAGACCAGGTCAATCCGGTAGATGTGACGGTTACATTTTGGAAGGTGAAGAATTGGCCTTTTACTTGAGAAGATTGACTGCTAAGAAGTAATCTTCTTGTGTAAAGTAATAAAAGATTAAGATAAATACGATAATTGTAAGATGATGACTTGTAGATGATGGTAGATGTTTTAACTGTGATTACATATGAACTGGTGAGGATGTGAAAATTCTGATGGATTGGTAAAGACCATTTCTTGTGATGAAGTGCAATTTTTTTTGATAGAGTATTAGGCAATATTTGACAGTGCTGGTACTACTTGGTCTAGTATACTGGCAATTCTGATTACATTAACATAGTGAGTTGCAATGAATAAGCTTAACTTAACTGTTTTAGCGAAATGTGAAAAGTCTATTTCAAATATTACACTGATCATCTTTCAACAGAGCATTAACAATGTACCGTCTAGAACTTGACAACTAAAGTCAAAGCATCTAAATGATCTCTTTATAATGCTTTAATCAATCGTATAACTCAAGTCCTTTGATCTTCCTTAATTTTCCTTAATTTCCTCCACTTCTTCATTCTAGGAAATGAAAACTTTTCAGATATTTCGAGATGAGAAAACTCATCACATCTCAGTAATACTTTACGTTAATTTACTTCTACATTGTTGATTCGATGATCTAGATATCCTTAACAGTGTCATAAACTTCACTTGGAAATTCAAAGACATCTGAAATCTCTTCCTTCACTTCACCTCTTTAATCATATTCCTATTTTCTCACTCCACCACGATTCACTCCAACTCTTGGTTGCACAAATATCAGAAGAGGCATGTCGTTGTACTTCATTATAATCAGTACAGGTCTGTGTAAACATTTTATTCATCATTTAAAAGTGCTTCACAAGCAATTACTACTGTCCACAGTAGCAACCATTTGTGATGAGTGAAGTCTATTTCTTGGTCCATCTCTCGTCTTTATATATTTTTCTGGTATCCGGGTAATTATTCAGAGCCCTATAGTCTATAGTATACTGTCAAAGTACTTGAAACCTCATGTTATGTTACAAGTTTCTTGAAGGAATCCATGGTTATCTACTTCATAACATGTGAGGTTCATCGTAGTCTCTTCAATCCTATCTGTTTATCATCAAATTAAGACGTTAATGAATGCTTTACTCTGTTGTACTTGTACATTTGTATATACAAAAAAAAATCAAATACCGATTTAAAAACCATAGTTACAACATTATCATGGGAAACGATTCAACGGTATATGATGATGCATATTCGATATTATACACGAAGCAGATTCCATCAGTGAACTCTCATCTTCCTGCTCATTTACGGAAATTGGCTACAAACCCACCTCCAAATATCCAACTTAAGCATCTGGTAGACTCTGTTGTGAGCCAGCCAACAGTACATCAACATCAACAGAAAACTCCTAGTGAGATTGCATTTGAGTTACGTCAAGCACAACTTCAGAACCAAAAGAGAACTGCCGAATTACAAAGTCTGTTTGGGTCTGGTGATCAGAAACAGCCAATCTATTATAGACCTCCTTCAGGCGAAACACAACTAGGACTGATCCAAGGGTTTTTACCTCCTTCGGTGCTGGTAACACCCACAAATAAAATCCCATTGATTTCGAATGCACATCTCAAGAGTGGTGCTTTGGAGTTGAGGGAACGCGCGGCAAGTCAATACTATAAACAACTAGAAGATGAAGAACTAGGAGACGAAGATGAGGTGGATATTAATGTACCAACTGGAGAATGGACCAATCCATTGATGAAACAAGCATTGAAACGCCAGAGTCAACACGGAAAAAACATTAAAAGGTGCATACTAATAGCATTTATACTGGGAGTATACACACTCATTAGAAGCGTAGTACTACAAGTGTACCACACATGGCTCTTACAACGTCTAAATCAACCACAAAATAAGTATACTCAATACACTCAGCAAAGCCCACAAGGAGCCAAGTATGACTTTATCCTTGTGGCGAAAACGATTGAAATCGCAATTGCTAGCATCCTTACACTTATATTTGCAGTATCAGCAATATATGCATTGAAAGGGGACGATCAATGTGAAGACTTACCATTGAGCAATAAACAACGTAAACTCATCGGACTCAAAGTGAAACCAACAGATGAAGAAGATGAAAAGGTGGAATTAGTCTTGAAACAAAGACAATACGAATTGGACAACAAACCAATGAAGCCAATGCCAAAGTATAAAAATATAATCTTGGTACTGGAAGAACATAAGCAGTTGTCTGCACCAAATAAGAATGTTGCGATGCAACCTAATGCACCACTACAACATCAATTCTTGAGACCTCGTGCATCTATTAAACGTGAAATATCCAAACAACAGAGTGAACAGTTCCATAAGAACTTTGATATTGAGTTTAATGTTGAGTAATTGTAGACTACATATACAATACAAAATACAGCATACACTAGATAATGATATTTAAAGTTACAGCTTCGGTTTGCACAAATGAATTTAATGTAGATGCATCTGGATTATAAAAGTATAAATTGTGTATTCTACATCCATACTAAAATATTCTGTTACAGGAAGTACTAATACACATGTGAATAGCGTACACCTTCCATTGAACGAATTAGGTTGCATACTTGTAAACAAAGTGTCTTCACTGAGTTGGGCCTCCACCTGATAATAGTGGAGTACACCTTTTCACATGGAATTTTGTGGGGAACATATAAAATCAGAGCACAATTCGATATCAAAAAACCCAACCATGAGGAAAGTTCCGAATGAAAAGATTGAGGACTTTGAGGAGGCATTTCAAGTACATAAGGTTAGAACTGGAAAGTATGTTGGGGTGCATCCATTGAGGCTTCCTGTTCCACTTGCTCGTGGAGTTTACGGTGGGCATATGATTGCACAATCATTGTGGGTCGCTGTAGAACACCAGAAAGATTTAGGTTGGGAAAAGGTTATCCCGGTTTCATTCCATTTACATTTCATAGGTGCTGGTGATTCCAGAGTACCTGTTGAATACGATGTGGAACTGTTTGAACTGAATGGAATTGCCAAGGTGAGTATCCGAGCGTCTCAAAAAGGTAGGGTTAGAGCTACTGCAAGTAGTATTTTGTCCAGAGAGAGTATTGCAAAGAAAAAGCAACAGAATTCAAGTTCAACAGTGGATTCTGAAGTTGGTGGAAGCAAAATAAGGAGCACTACAAATGACAAAGCAGTAAGTCCTACACTAGAGTGCATTGAGGAAGCTAAAAAAGAATTCGAAGAATCGAAGAGTGGTTGGCTCCGAAAGTACCATAATACTGCACCTCTTCACCTTCAACAGGTTCACCATACCGACTACATCCGAAATGCGTTTCCTGGGGAATACATGAATTTTGAAGACCATCCAGAAGAACTAGACATTGATCCTTCGTTGAGATGGATGACAGTATGGGGAGGAGTCAATAATGTGATTCTGCCTGAGTATAATGAGTCTGAGGTAACGGAACCTGTCCCAATCGAACCCTTTATGAGTGAAGTCATAAAGAATAGTTTGGACTTTCCTGGATTGATCCGTACAACTCACCACGTTCCTCCCAAGTACCAAAAGCTGTTCAACGACCCTACTTTCAACTTTATAGGCCTCGCATGTTTGACAGATAGCGCATTTTTGACAACCTTGCCACGAGTCTTACATGTACCGTTTAACCCCACATTCGACCACCCATATTTGGACTTTGATGAGCAACGTGACGCAAGACATTTACTTTCAAAGTCAATGAATATTATTCATTTGTACCACTACAATGCAATGTCATTAGACCACCACATTTATTTTCACGAAGGAATGGAATCGTTGGACGTAGTGAAGGAATGGGTTGGGTTTTCTTACCAGTTCCGCAGAGTGCTGAACAATAGACTGTTGGTGAGAGGGTTCATGTATAATAAGAAAGGAGAATTGGCTGCCACAGTGATGCAAGAGGGATTAACTTATATGTTGGAAGGCGTTCCAGACATTGTGAAGTTGGAAAATCGATTATAATCGATGTTTGTAAGAAAGATAGGTAGAACGAACATAGTAGATAATGGTTCGAACCAAGTTAAATTTTGGATTCAAATGGATACCAGGGACATGCAAATATGACTAATGGATCAAGTTATTAGGAGTAATAAATATAAATACCTTTAAAAACTAATTGTAGATTATTGGAACTAAATTAAAAAAATTGTGAATAATTATAAAAAATGATTAAAAAAAAGTTTTGCAGCCACTTTAGAGAGATCAGAAATTGTCATTAAAATGATCAAAATTTTTGTATATTGTAAAGAAAGTTGACTTCTCAAAAAGGATTAATATAGTAAAGTGGTAATAGAAGGTTTTCACAATAGTGGGTGAGATTGCTACTAGAAACAACAAGAGCACGAGTTAGAGGAGTTATTAATGAGTAAAGGAACTATTCCATAACAATCATATGAAAGATATTTTATTATATCTAACAATTAATTTACATATCTTTGATACGAATGGTTTGCCGTATTAACCGGTAGATACTTTCAGATCCAGGTAACGTAAATTCATAGTTTGATATTCTTCCTAATACTCCGAGATAAGAGACTCAACAGTCCAAACTGTTTTCATAAAATTTGACGAATTGTTACAAAATAACAATGCGATGAGCTTCTGAATATAGGCAAAGGATGTACGCCTCTTCTTCTTCTTCTCATACACGTATAATAGTACACTTCATACTTTTAAAAAAGACCCTGGGATGAGCGTGTCACGTGACCAGATTCAGCTATAGGAAGAAGTTTAATAGGTAGAGATTTAGATTCAATATGATAAGCAACACCTAATAACCTACACTTATAACCTATACGATACAGAACACACTTTCTCCTAATGAGGGGACTACACAATAAGAGGAGAGTTGAAACTTCACACAGCAAGAGGGGATTTTGTTGTGTAGAGCCATAAACGAAGACAGGCGGGGAGGGGTAGAGATTTCAATGGTTCCGGGATTTATAATGAAAAAAAAAAAGAGATGTAAACGAGGAACAAGAACCAGCTAGGTTTCAAAAAAGCCACGACAATACCAATCTTCATCAATGTAAACATAGCAAGTACAGTGAGGAGAACAAAAAAGAGGAGTATTAAGAACCATAGTCATGATATTCCTTCCCCCCAACCTCTAAATAGTCCAGCATGATCAGCTTGTCTTGGTAGTTCTATAATTATTAACTGAAAAAACCTTGCAACTTTAACTGTGAGAGAGTGATGACATTTAAGGCTAATGTAATTCTTTACAGGATTTTTCACTGTTTCGTTCTATTAAATGAAAACTATTCTTACCAAATAAAGAGGAGAAACAAGACTGTGTCACACTTGATCGTCTAAATACATCGCCACTCTTTTTCATTACTCCTCATCTGACTACTTTTATTCTATTCTCTGCTTACTTTGTCATGTAGCCCAACAGGCCACAGCCTCACGAAATCTAAATTTTCTCTTCCCCTCCTAACAAACATCCTAACTTTAGTCCCAACTTTTCTCGTTATTTTTAGTTTGTTTCCTTCTTTTCTGTTTTTGATCGCATTCCTGGCCCTTTCGGGATTTTAAACGGTCCCTCGGATGTGTCAAGAGTGTGCAAATACTGTAGTGGCCGTATACAGGAAAGAGGAGATTTGATAAGCCGAAGACTATATATTGGGTGCAATTTCTCAATGTTTTAAATGATTTATCCATACGATGCTGCTTATTCTTAACAAGTATTCACCTTCCAAACTTGAACGTTACTTTGGTGTTCGTCAATTGACAGAGCAGAAGTTCGAAGGGTTGACTCCTTTGCTGAAGCCTAGTGCTCAGAGTCGTGGTGTTTTCGGAGGAAACTTATGTGCTTCTGCTATTGTTGCAGCCATGGAAGATTGTCCTGGCTTCACTCCACATTCACTTCATTCATATTTCGTTAAGGCTGGTAGTGACAAGATTGTCTGCCAATTTGACGTTGAACGTTTGAGTGATGGCAAAAAGTTTAAGAACCGCTTGGTTCGTGTTTCACAACAAGGAGAATTACGTTACATTGTAATGATTAGTTTGACTGCTGAGAGGACAAAGAAGAAGTCGCCGGCCGATTTCGAGTTCCAAATCCCAGTCAATTCTACCTTTTACAAATATGATCACTCAGATTTACCAGTTCATACTCTGTTTGATTACAGTGGTCTCTTACAACACAAGATCCCACCTAACTTTGTTAACCTTGAACCTAAACAATCGGGTTCTAGTGTAGGTGAACGTGAGCTCCTGTTCTGGATCAGAGTCGGTGACGACCACCCAAGAGTCTTACCAAAATTCAAATACGCAGGATTGGGTGTTATATCTGACTCCCTTTTCCTCAGTTCATTAGCAAGATTGCTTGACTTGCCATACATGGGAGCTGATCCACAAGATAAATCGAAAATGATCCCTGCAATCTCTGTAACAGGAGGAAAAAACCCATACTTTTTTGCAGTATCAATCGACCACTCAGTGATTATCCATGATGAAAGCTTTGACCCTCACGACTGGATCTTTGTAACATTTAAAGCACCAAGATTCGTGAACAACAGGGTTACATTACATGCTGGTTACTACGACAAACGCGGACGGTTATTCGCAAGCGTCGTACAAGAGGGATTGGTTTATTTCCACGGCGGAGCTGAGAAGAGAGCTAAGCTCTAATTTTTTATAGAACTTCACGAGTGAAGAGTACTTCCCAAGGGAATGGTGATTTAGGATGAATATAGAATACAACTAATAATACAAACTAATATAATACTATAGTAGAAGACTACCACCTGTTAAAAATCACTCACCTTTACTCACTTCGTGTAAACTTTTGAAACTGTGGTTTGCAGCCTTTTTCACATGCGGCCACACAAAATGTGTTCGTTGTGCCGAAGACTTCGGCACTGAGTGATTTAATGAGAATACTCAATACAGGAACGACCCCCTTAAATCTTATCAAGATAGTACACAAATGTTTGTTGAATTATACAATTTCGGAAAAACTAGGAATCAAATTGTCAGATATCCAACAAAAAATTGCAAATTCAAGGTTCAAGTTTCTTATCTTAAAATTTTTTTGGAACTCACCAAACTCTCAAGTCTTAAGAAATAGAATTTAAGGCGAGATTCATTCTACTCAACAAGGCTGTAAATATTGCCAAAATTTCCAGCCAACAATAAGCATCCGATTTTAACTCAATGTATATAGCTATGGGACCCTTCAAAGAAAATGTATCTCTTCACCTTACTTCAATGCCGGGACCCATCAAGCCGGTTTAATTTGCATTGAGAAGGATTTGTTTTTCTTTTTTTGCAGCCATATGTTAAGAGTCAAATGTATGAATGATTCTCTAATTGAAGACACGTTTGTTGGACAAATGTTCAATCAACCAGGATTCAACCCAAGCTACATTTATACTGTTAAATAAGCAATAATTGAATAGCTATAATCTAATATCTCAAAAATAAGGGACCAGTACAGATTTTTTGGATGTTCCTCATTGTGCGTAAAATGAGTATGGATAGTCGCCATGAGTATTCTATCTGAAGGGTAAACACGGTTTTGAAAGCCACATAACTTAAGAAACGTGTTTATGTATAAGATCATTTTTGGCTAATTCAAACAAAAAAGTAAGAAAGCTGCAAGAAACAGCAACTGAGTATGTTCATTCAAACCTGGCATTTACAAGTGCTCAACAAAATCGAAGCAAACAAAATGAAGAATTCCTGGAATCTGTTGCAATCTTAACTTTATTTAAATGGTAGCATCCAACAATGGAAGCTAGAAGGAAGGAATTAGCTGGAATTGGTTTGAAAACATCAAAGGTTTCTTTTCGAGTTCGAAGCTTCAAGCTGTAACAAGAAGAAGAGTGAAATTTCCAATTAGCAGGAGGCTAAACTCTTACCAAACCTTGTGGAATGCTGTTTCTGATATCTCTCCGAACACGTGCAATCCGAATCTAACGTATTGCAATACTTTATAGCTTTTGAATAGAACCACTCTATTTTTAACTTATCTCTCCACATCGTAATTCTTTATATTGATGTGCTTTAGTAATCTTAAAGCTTCATAGTTGGGATTTATTGATGGTGAAAGCTAATCTGGATTGAAGTTTTCAAAATGAAGGGAAGATAGGGCACTTATCAAAAGAATCAAAATAGTCTATAATTGATCCTCAATTCCAGCATTCAAGACCTATATTGATTCAAGTCCAAGATATTTTCCACAATATAACCTAAGCATCTACAGGAAAGCAATTATACAGCGAGTTCTCTACTATAACTTTAAAAGGGATTTAAAGGAATATCCAAGACATTTACTTACAATAAGGATTGGAGTGAACATCCACAACTGAAAGATATGACGTTGTTTCAGAGGCAGTGTCTGAAAATCCACGTAGAATTTTTCAATTGTCTTGACTATAAGCTCCACTCGGCATAGAAGGCCATTCAATTATCTAAGTAAATAGTTTTCAATTCTACAGATTCACAGTGACGTTCACTACCGACTCGAGTAGGTCCATCTTAAGCACTAAATGTTTTTTTTTTTTTTTTTTTTAACTTTATTTTGTTAAGAACCAACCAGTTGACTTCAATTTATTGTAAGCATTCCATAGAATATCACACTCTCATTATTTAAAATGAATCACCCGAAATTTCTTACTCGCCTACCAAGGTCCACTTCACACAGTATAACTGTCTAGTTACATCATTCACAAGGAGAAAATGATTCTACCTTTTTATTGCTTCACAATCTAAACTACTAAGATCTGCGAAATATTATGTGTTTGTACAATAATAATCAATCTAATGTACTCAGACCCTTTATGTAGCTCGGTAACTATACCGAAGCCACAACAACAGTACAAGTTACCCCAAACTGAAGCATATCCAGGTACCTGAAAGACACGGAAACTCAAACGTAACCTGTCATTTGGCTTGTGATATATCACACCCAAAAAGTCCGAAGAGAAAATCCAACTGAAATAAACCGTTTAATTCCTCGGTTCATGCAAAATCAACAATATATAAAACCTGGAGAAATTCTTTTAAGAATAAACCCATCTCAGAGTTCGAGTAATGTCTATCCAGGAACTTTTTAATACCGACGATATCAATAAGATCGAGACCAAGTTCTCTCTTACTGAAGAGAGCTCGACAAGAGACACCACAACGTATATTGGTAACTATCCGCTTCAGCCGTTCAAAGAAGGTGGACGTGGTACTTATGGAGGCGAGTCTATAGCCCAAGGAGTGAATGCAGCATGGGAAACTATCAAGGATCCTGAGATGCTGCCGCATTCTCTTCATGCTTACTTTATTAGAGCAGGAAAATCCGATATTCCAGTTACATGGGAGGTGACTAGTATCAGCGATGGCCGTAATTATTCCAACCGTATGGTTAAGGGTATTCAGGATAATAGAGTTATGTTTACCTTGCAAGTTTCTTTTACTAGAAAGAACATACAAACGCAACGTATTGAACTGGGAGCACAAGAAACAATTGGATTCCAAACACAGCCTCTGTACATCTTGGCTAAATACAAGGATAGATTAGAGAAGTTGCCATTTCTCTCCCATACACATGATTTAATGCACCACCATATCCCATATGAAACTATGAGTAATGGTATTGTTCTGCTGGTTGGAGTAGCACCAGAAGTGTTGAGTTACGATACTACAGGTAACCGTACATTGCTGTTCTTCTTCAAGCTCAATGATTCGCTCAAACTCTCAAAGAATGAGCTCAGAACCAGAGTTTTACAGCTCTGCTTTGCACTGGACGCTACATATTTGGGCACCTTTGTAGGTGCATTGGGAGTTAAATTAAGAGACTGGCCAAAGGCTAAGCAAACGCTCGATTTTTTTAGAGTGAGCTTGGACCACACTGTTTACTTCCACGATCATGAATACAAGACAGATGAATGGCTTTACATGGAGTATAAGTTCCCACGTTTACTGAATGACAGAGTGTTGTGCTACTGTTCAGTATACACTTTAGAGGGAGCCTTGGTGTGTACAGTGACCCAAGAAGCATTGATTTATTTTACCCCAGAAATAGAAAGAAGGTTGAATCATTTGAACAACAAGTTATGAGTTATCAAAGGAATGGAAATAGATTTAAATTAATAAAAGGCAAGGATGCGTTGGATGTAGATTTTGAACCAGATGCGTAATTAGTTTTAGGTGGTGTCAAACAGTAGTTACAGTCAGAGTAGTAAGAAGGGTATGGTAAACAAAATAGGCATTCTCAACCACATAGTCGAACCTCGGGTTGTAAACGATTTATCTAGCACTTTGATACTGATAGACCTGTTCAAATGTGTAGCGGCAATCTTGTTTGATGTTAGATCAAGTGCATATGATTGAAGACATTATTTTAGTCTGTCAACTTTGGCTGCAAATTAGCTACTAACCAATTTGTCATTGCACTTAGATGGCCATTGTATTATGGTTAAGATCTTGTACATCTGAATATCTTATTGTATTAGAGTTGACATAGAGAATTTGATGTTTGTCTTTCGCTGTACATGGATGTACCAACTTGTGAAATGATGTTTCCAACAAAAAGATATCAGTTTACGCAATACGTTTTCTAGTAGTTGCTTTCATTATAAAAAGAGAACTCAACTTGACCAGATATTTAATGGCTTTGAAAAGACAGACCAATAAAAATAGATTTAAAGTGTAGAGCTAATCCAAATCAAACATTTATAGTCTCCGCCTCATTTCTATTCTAACTATGAATTGTAATTTTAAGATTCGCATTGCACAATCTCACTTTCTCAACATCTTTAATTTATTCGTAAACTCCTACATCCAACAAACATCAACCGAAAGAAAAATCAGTTGCTATTTTATTACTACCCGAGGAGAACCGACCGATGAATGTCAATGTATAATATCGAAGTTTAGACAAATTAAACTTTAAGTAAAAGGCAATCTTGTCTAGGACTCAAGGTGAACAATTAAAATTTCTTTTAGTCCAAGACCTACTCATTTAGTCCTTAATTTCATCTACACATTAGAGCTTTCAATCGTAACCGTTGTTGATCTTTTCATCTCTTTGTTCATTTCAAATTCTGTGTAAGTAAACTCATATCGCTGTTTGTTGGGCTTATGAACCTATAGCCGGGCAAAACCACTTAAGCCCACCGATTCTACACCTCTATTACTTTCCTCGGCAACAAAACATAGCCGATGCTAAGCATGCGCTTTACCCAATACCCCACTTATACATTGGAAATTGTATAACTTATTGACAGTACACGTGACTCTCGGTATTTGTGGTTGATTCTTCTCCACATTTTCATATGAAAGTTGAAGGACCATAAATAAAAGGCAGTAGTTGCAAAAAAGCTTACGAGTTCAACTAATTCAATGAGTGAGACAGATGTTGAGAAATTGCTTGGTCTTATAGAGACCAGTCCTCTTCACTATGTTGGACGGCTGCCGCTTGTTAAGCCGATCCCTGCTATGCGTGGTGCATTTGGGGGTAATATTGCAGGGCAGGCACTTTTAGCTGCATTCAAGAGTGCGCCAGAAGGATTCAGACCTCACTCACTTCATTCATACTTCATTTTACCAGTGAGTGACCAACAACCAGTTGAATGGATCGTTGAGCGTACATCGGAGGGAAAGAACTTTGCTAATAGACATGTACGTGCTTTCCAAAATGGTAAGTTGCTCTACTATGCTAATATATCAATGACAAGAAAGAATAGTTACAAACAGGCCATGGACGAATACTTACAATGGAAAGAAAATCGGGCAAAGAAAGAACAAGAGCAAAAGCAACAACAAGAATCAAAAGATAATGTTGATGATGATGATGACGACGACGACGACGACGACACCCCAGTAGTTCAACCATTCCAATTCCAAACACCATACCACCATTGGTTTGGAAGGCACGACTTTGATAAATTGCCAGTCGATTCACGCACAGGAGACGTGTTGGTGTACCATAAATTCCTTCCTGAAATGAACGAATTGCTGCTCACTACCTCGGAAGAATCCCAGCTTGCCATCACTGAGCGCAAACTCTCAGTATTGATCCAATGGGGATGTCCCGAAATTGGTATTAACTTGACTGGTTTGAACCAACAAAACCAATATGCAGGACTTGCAGTTTTACTGGACGCTTTATTCTTGACTCGACTTGCTAGGCTGATGCGTATAGAGGAGGTTGATTTGAGGGAAATGGCTCATTATTTGTCACTACTGCTCGACCATGTGTTGTATTTTCATGATGATGATTTTGATGTCACCAAATGGATGGGTTTTTCATTTAAACCTTTGAGATTAGTGAATAGCAGAGTCTTGTTTGAAGGAGAGTTCTTTAATGAAAGGGGAGTGCATGTGGCCACAATGGTCCAAGAGGGATTGGTTTATTTGAATGGTATCGAACAGTATGCAAAAATATAACTTTCAAATGTTTTGAGCTATTTTGCTCATTAATATTTGAAACGTTTGATGTAAGTGGTATCAGGTCGAGCTCTGGACTCAAAACAGATATTACTAATCCCAATCAACATCCAAGTTGCCATCTCTTTGATATTTCTGTAGAGCGGAATGTCAAGGAGAAACAAAACTGAAAAGTATAACCGTCGTTTAGACATATTTAGGACAATCATGATATTATGAATTCAAATTATATTTCTGTAGATGAGTATTAGAAAATGAGCACCTTGGGATTCTCTAAGATTCAGAATGGGTGTATCTCCTTACGCAATATTTATATTTCTTAGTAACCAATGGTTGAAGGTGGTTGCAAAAAAATGAGCAATAAAATACTGGAACGCAACAAAAAGAGGGGAGGGTTTAAGAGATTTGGGTCCCACCTGCTCGAAGGGTTGAGTTGGTAAGCAGTAAATGAAGTGTCTCGGAGGGGAATTGCTTCGTGATTAAAGATTTATGCAATTCATGGTTATTTTTGGGATAAGGCATCGATAACAATGGGTTGATATTTCTGGCTCGAGCTTCTCTTGAACGAGCTTCGTTAGTCGGGGTGATAACGCGAGAGGTGAGCGAAATTAGCGAGTAAGAGAGGTGGGAGTATTAAAAGATCTAGAACGTTTGCATTTAAATTTAATCAGACACTTTTATCAGGTGTCTGAGTTCCACTATGGGATAGCATTCAGTAACAAGGCTTGTTGCTAACTTAAGAAGAGGCTGATTGCAATTATACTAAAAAGTCACTTAATATAGATTCGCACCTTTGAATTGAGTATTCAGTCAGAGAATGCTGGAATGCTGGAATACTGGAATGCGTCTTAGCAGTGTTTGGTGTGGTTTCTGTTTGGGTGCAAATTTCTTAATGCGCAATCCACCAAGTACAGTGGAATTGATCTGCGAGGCTTTGAATTTAAGAAGTGAATGTACTAGGATTCAACCGAAATGTTATTCCCTTGTTTGAAAAATGACTAGAAATGCTAGTGGATAATTACCAATGTTATTTAGCATTGTACAGTCATATCCCGTAAAGGATTGAGAACTTATTCAGCCTACAAATTAGTATGAGCATTGTTTCCTAGCCTTTATTGCTTTGCAAGTATCGTGGGTCCTAATTCTAATTCCTATTTGTCTTTTATCTATACGACTCTTCAGTTGTTGTACTCTTGTGACCTTATCTCTTATATTTTAGTGCTTAGTCCTACTATTTTAACACTATAGACTTATAACTAACACCCATTGACGAAGAATAGCCATCTCAAATTGCTCAATTGACAAACCTCATTTGCAGCCAACCTTTCCTGAGTTATCGTTCAATTCAAAATATTTAATATCGTTCTTTTTCACTAGTTTGCTTAACTTTAGATTCATGATTCATTAATCTATAACCTTTTTTGAATACGTTTGACTCTTCTAAAGAAGCGATACTAATAAACTCACCAACAATCACAATCATCTAGTTAATATCTGCTGATCCTCATATATCACGATCATATAATAACATCAGTTATATTCAAATCCCATTTCATTAATTCAAGAATACCTCTCTATACTTTATTTTGCAATATTAAAGTGATCTTGAAAAACACAATTCAAAATACAATACAATGAATCAAATCCCGATTGACCACCTTCAACTGGTTTTCAAACAGATACCAGGCAAGAATCATCTACTTATACTTGATCGTCATGGTGTGCTGCCAATAATCAACTTCTTGATGCCCTTTCTGCAGCTTAAACTGTGGGGGAAGTTTACAGATACAACTTGGCTTGACCAGACCGCACCCTTAGATAACTATGACGGTGCGATTGTAATAGCACAGCCGACCAATGATAACTTGCCTTTGTTGCAGTCCCTTCAAAAATCCGGTAAGAGACTTCATATTATCATACCAAATCTCACCAAATCCTACACGTTCCAACTTAATAAGTCGCTTGGAGGCACAACCAACTTCAGCAGTATATTGGAGACAAACATTAACAGCATTTCATACAAGAACAGGATATACAACTGGAAGATTGCGCACTTGATTGTCGAATCAGCATACATAACTGGTGACCCACTCAGTATGTATTTTAACGAGCCACTCACTATTGCCAACAACTTGTGCGACTCATTGGTAGAGATCCTGTTTGCCAACAAGCTCAAGTTCAAGAATATCTTTGCCAAAGGTGACTTGAGTGAGTTCTTTGTTAACACTCTTCAAAAAGTGAAAGTGCCAGACTACGTGTCTAAAAATATGAGTGCATTGGAGTTAGAATTCTACGAGTTGAACGCTCAAAGCAATACAGATCTAGTCGTTGTAGAACGCAATATTGACTGGATACCACTTGCATTTAACCAGCTCACCTACGATGGGCTCATCAATGACTTCTTGGGTATACGTTTAGGAACATCAGATAAACAGAACCTCAAGGATGACCCTTTATATGAGCAGCTCCGGCACTTGAATTTCAGCACTGTAGGCCAAAAGTTGAATCAAATGGCCAAGTCAGTGATGAGCGAATACTCGTCAGCACAAATGACCCAAAAGGATGAGGATTTAAATGATATGAAGAAAATTGTAAGTTCGTTGAATGACTTGACAACACGCCAGGAACTCATAAAGAAACACACAGCTATCAGTGAGAAGATTATAGGCGAGACAGCATCACAGGAGGAGTATTTCACATTTCAAAATGATTTATTTGAGATGGACTACAAAACACAATTAAGCCTGATCCAACGATTCTTAGATTCAAACATTTCACAACAGAACGCAATAAACGCGATAATACTCTTATCAATTGTGAATGACGGAATCAGGCAAGGAGATTATGACCATTTGGTTGATCAAGTAATGAATAACTACGGTTTGAGTGCTGCTCTCGGAATCGAAAAGCTTTTGGAGTACAAGGTTATTAGATTAACGGAACACCAATCTGACTTTTTCGGCAGGTACCATGAGACACCCAAGGATGATGAGCAAGTCAACTTGCTCACTCCCCGTGATATGTTGAGCGCAACCTTTACACTTGTTGACAAGTTTTGGAATTTGCATCCTCAAGACGAAGACGAGCCAAAGTCACAGGAAGAGAAGTTGACGCAGATTTACCCCAACCCATCGTTCACGCTTCCACTGGGTACAGTGCCATTGAGTGTGCGGCTTGTTGAATCTCTTTACTTCCGTGATTTCCTTGTTTATAAGCCCATGAACAACACCAAAAGAAGACCAAACTGGGAAAACTTGCCTGTTGGCCTGATGTTAAAGGGAGCTCAAGTAGACGAGAATATCGATGATCAATCGGATAAACAAAGAATAAATGACAAGTCCAAGAACTTGGTTGTGGTGTTTTTAGGAGGTATTACAAGAGCAGAGATGGCATGTTTGGAGTTCTTGAGTGAGAGAGGAGGTAAGAAGTTGTGGGTGTTGAGTAATGAGATTGTCGGAAGTAGAGACTTGCATGAGGCGATATAGGTAATATTGGAGTGGAGAGATAAATAGTACTGATAAGTACTTTAGAAGACTTTTAATACAAACTTAAATTAGCTAATTCCAAGTAGTTCAAGTGGAAGATAGCATCATTATAATGTGAAGATTGTAGAGGTATTGAATCTAATTGGTGTGAATAAGATAGTATCAATTCTATGTTCTTGACCAGTATTAAACAACACCTAAAGAATTTATCAAAGAGTCGATCACCTACTCTACTAGGTGGATGGTAATCTACAATTCTACAAAGAAGCGAAGGGTATTTAAAGATGAATATGTTAGATATTATAGTGAGTGAGCATAAGAATGTGACTATTTTGAAGATAAACTTGTATTGATAATTGAGGTGATATGATTGGTCTTAGCTGTTGAGGTATAAGTTTACACCAACAGTGGTCTTTTTAATAGTACGAAATGGTACCATTAAACGTTTAGTTCCAAAGCTAATGATAATACTTGAAACCAACATCATGAACAATACGAATACTAATATCAGCATCACAATAAATATCAAATTTTTATTTTGAATATCAATGCCAATATCAATATCAATATCATATGTTTATGAATATTACGTTGACTTCCACTAGTAATCGCAATAGTAAAGTAATATCAAAATCTAATACCAATCTTCCTCATCAATAGTATAAGTATCAACATCAATAATATCATTCAATCTCAATACAATTTCATTCAAGTATCATTCAATCAATTCCTTCATCTTGCACTTAATAACAATTCATACAATCTCAACCCTCCTCTTCTAACTTCAAAGTACAAATATTTCTCAATCATTTATTAATCTTAGAACTTAAGCATCCTCAGCTTCCTTTTGAGCCTTCAACTGAGCGTAGAAAGCTTCTCTCTTAGCAATGATAGGCTTGTGTTCGTAGTACCAGTATCCGGTGGCCAAAACAAAACCACAGCCGAAGCCAATGGAGATGTCGGTGATGATCTTTCTTCTAAGGGTACCGGTAATTGGAGCAATAGGCATTCTGTTTATTGGTGAATATACTGTTTTGTAAAACGGTGTGGTTTTTTTTTTCTTTATATGAACTTTTTCAGAATCAGCTCATTTGGCAGGCGAGATTTGACCAATCACAGCGCGCCAGATGGGTAATGTGAGTGAGAGGAAAAAATCATGAAAGGTTTCATATAAATAAAGAGACGATCCATTAAACTTTAAGGCAAGCACACGATGTTTAGATCAATGAGAGTTGCACAGATTAAGCCAGTGAGAAACTTCTCGAGTACTTCGAGAGTTTCCAACGCCGTTTTCGGTACCCCAAAGAGTGGTCCATACTCTAACCTTCCATTCAAGGTTCAAAACAGAAAGATTCCTTTCCACATCCCATTCTATGGTGTTCTTGGGTTCTTCTTTGCCTTCCCATTCTTGTCTTCGTGGTGGCACTTGAAGAAGAGTGGTAACTTGGATTAGGTTATTTGAGTTCTCCATTCTATAGGTTGAGTGTGTTTCCAAGTTACATACATACGAAGTAGGAAACACCTTAAAAGTCCCACTTGAACAAGCTAAGGTTACAATGCTTTGATATAGTGGTAATAAAAGATTCATGATACAGATTGTAGTTATTGCGAAATGGGGAGATTGATGGGTCAAGAGTTTAAAGTAGTAGAGTAATTGAGAGGTAGTGAAGTTCAATGTGAATGTGAGATGACTTTGGAGATGACATTGATGGAATGTATATTGAGAGATTATGTGTTGGTGATTTAACTCTATAATCAGGATTGGATGGATGTATACAACAAAGTTTAAATGATATACCTACCAATAAGGATTCAATTAAATGATTATTCATTCAACCTCACACCATACGAAATGGTCTGATGTGAAATTATTCAGTTCATCGTGTAGAGGATTGTAGGAAATAAAGATGAGAATAGGCATTGTGTGAAGATCACGTAATCTATATCGCGTTTACTATAGTTGTTTAGTAATTCCTTTCCAACTGTCTGATTATCGTTTATGACCACCCCAAGGCATCTGTAGATTTTCCATCACCTTTTGGGTGCAAAATTAAAACATGAAGTAATTAATTTCACATTCACCAAGAAACACTCAATGCTTTTCTACAAACTATATAACCAACAACGATATTATTAAACAAATTCTATTCGATAACCGTACCTCATCTCCTATAATATTGGGTATATATTTTCCAGAACTGAAGTATTCAAATTGTGAATTGCATAAGTTACAGTATCATTTTCAATCCATATCTTCATATCTTACTCAACTACCTCTCCCATGGCTATCCCCTGATCCCTTTATTTACAAATACTTACAATAGTTTAACCGAATTACCCTTTATCATTATATCTAACCTATACACTCCCTACTTATAAGCTTATACTAAACTCATACAAATGCTCAATACTATAGCCTATCCATTAAACCATCACTGCTCTTCTAAAAGTCTCCAATAGATACAGCTTACCAATATTTCTTGTACACCTGCTTGGCCAAATTCTATCTATAAATTAAACCTCACTCTCTTTGAATGTTTCCTCACTTGTTCTCCTTCAGCTCTCCTCTTTAAAATCGACCTCAATGTATAGTCTTCCAAAACATACCCAGAAGTACTGTACTCAGATATGTCGTGGGGTGGCAGTGGTGGTGGAGCAACCAATGCAGTCTTGTCATCGTCGTATCCCAGAGTTGGATCATAATCCGCATCTTCATCATATTCCTCTTCATTTTCCTCTCCACGTTTAAGTTCGTCGAAGGGATCATTGGGTGGTGATCTTATAGCGTCCGGTGGAGCATAGTCGTCATCCGAATCGTCATCTGGAACTGGTGAAAAAGAGGGAATACTGTCACTATCCTCTCCAGATTCATCACTATTACTTTCTTTTTCTTTGGTTTCAGATTCTTCTTGAATTTTAGTTTCAGGAACTGTTTCATCCTCTTGATCCTTTTGATCCATTACTTCTTGTTCATCGTCTTCCTTTGTATTAACGTCTTTTACTTCCTCTGCCAACTCTTTTGGTTCCTCATTCTTCACTTCCTTTTCAGAATATTCTTCTTTTTGTAAATCATTCGTTTTACCTTCTTCCTTTTCTTTTTCACTTTCATCCTTCTTTAACTCCTCATCCTTTTCTGCCTGTACATCCATTTCAACTTCATCAAATCCAAAATTAAATCCAAGTGAGTTTGTGAATTCATCTTTGAGTTCCTTTTCTACTGTTTCTTCCCTGACAACAGGTACATTTCCCCATGCTTCTATCATTTTTTTCAATTCTTGGTCATCTTCGAAGGATCCAGAAAGGTTGTTGAATATGCTCAATTTTGGTTGCATGTCAATTACAATCTTGTTTTCTTCAAGATATACTCTTTGCTTCTCAAGTCTCAGTTGCTGTTCCTGAGCAGCTTGTTTCTTCTGTTGTTCAGAGTTCATTTTACCTGTTATTCCTCTAACGAATTCATTCTGCTTAGTTTGTTGTTCAAACAATTCCTTTCTGATTGCCAACAACTCCGGTCCAAACCTTTTACCATCCAAGTTACCCACTTGGCGCATCTCATGTACTATATTATCACTGATGTCATTTATAGCACTTACCAACTCATTTCTTCTCTTTTCGCTAACAACCAAGTACTCTTTTTCACTGGCCAGGTACTTGCGAAACGACCTGAAGGAATCGACATTTACTTGGAGCTGGATCATGAACTGAAGCATACTTCGAGCCTCTTTAAGTAAAGTGTCAGGGCCATTCTTAGAGTTGACGTTGGTTTCATTCAACAGTGTAGCTTGGATAATAAAACGCTCTATCTTCTGGAGCACGGGTTGAGGAAATAATTCGCCCCCAGCCGTCGTCTCACCAGACACCCAGGTCTTAAACAAGTTGATCAAATGCTGTCTGGTGGGAGTATCGGTCACAATAGAATACGTATCGGTAAAAATCTTAAACAACTTACTACCAAACATCACATTGTAGGGATTCCCCACGTTCTTACAGATGGAATCCATTAAATATACAATGTAAAGCTTATGCTGTGGCAATGCCTTCTTAATTCGTGCTTCTATCATGTCAGTTATTTCATGACACTTATCAACATGACGTTCAGCCAAAGTAGTGAGCTCTGTGATCAACGCTCGCGAGTTGATCGTAAGCTGTGTGAGCTGATGTTGGTAATGTGTGGGAGAGTAATCCATGAGAAGAAGAAGAGAGGTTAATTTTTTTGATGATTTGGTTTTCTGAGAAATTTGTTTTAGCGATGGTGAGATAACGACTGAGTGGAAAGAGTAGGTTGTGGAAGGATTCGTAGTGAGTGAGTGAGTAACGAAGTGTTGGTAGTTGAAGGAGTTGATACTAAGTTTGATGCTTAGAATACGATAGTTAGGTTGGATGGTGTGGGTAAGTTCAATAATGATGAGAGAGTAACAATTTAGGTATATGAGGAATTGAAGTTATGGACTTTGAGTATGTTAGCTTAAAGGGGATGAATAATGAGATAGTAGTAAGTTTAGTTATTAGTGTTGTCAACCATTAGTGAATGTCTAATAATCTACGTAGGATGTGTTTACCATGATTTGTTAGTCTAGAGATCACAACTAACTGAATATCAATATGAATGTTGAAAGGTAGGCAGTAGAATAGTGATATGATTATAGGAATTAAAATATTCATAATAAAGTATAGGTGAAGCTGCTAAACATGTTTTCGAATGATCTCTTTCTAACCCAACTAACATAACATACGTAACTGAACTTTTCGCAACCTAATTTTTTGGAACGTTTATTGAGAAGAAAGACCCCTCGGAGATTGGTTATTTATGAGTGGAATTCGATCTAATATTATTAGCCAAATTACTCATCCCGATAACACCGTCTTATAACATTCATATTATTTACTTACACAGTTTTCATTACCAATTTGCCACTACTTAGCTCTATTCTTCAGAATAATACAACCCAAAAGTCTAAATAATTAAGCTACAAGTTGTTGAGTAAAACTGGCCGCAAAACTCACATGAATACACACCCACCCTTTATTATGACTCTTCTGAGTTAATACTCAACTTTGTGATTATATACCTCTAACGATTGTTCTCCACCACCCCAAGAAAAATCCACTTGGTTGATCCATCAACTTTACTCGTTTAGTAGAATCACTGGGAGTCATCCACAATGACTCTCTTATCATCAAGGATTGACTCGGGCTCACCATCCCAAACTCACTTGCCAACATAATGAAATGCACAACAATAATTACAATCCACTTCTAGCCCAAAATATTCATTCACTAAACACACATGAAGAACCCCTTTATCTAAATCCTCCTCTTGTAATCTCCATAATCCAATCACCAACCGTCTTCGTCTTCTATCCCGAGAATTGTCCTGTCACTTCTCCGTAAATAGTGAAATTTTTCGCCTGAACCGGCCTCAAAATATACCTAATAATTGGCCGAATTAGTCACAACTTTCAGCAATCGTTTATAAATATCACCAATCATCTTCCACTAATAATTGTAACATTCAAGTACTTCCAGTAACCATGTTAAGAATTGCCAGACTGAACTTTTCGACCAGTGCTTCGCTTGCGAGCAAAATCAAGGTTGCCAATCCTATTGTTGAGATGGATGGTGACGAGATGACCAGAATCATCTGGGCACGTATTAAGGATCGTTTGATTAACCCATATTTGGATGTTGATCTCAAGTATTACGACTTGGGCATTGAAGCTAGAGATAAAACAGAAGATAAAATCACTGTTGACGCAGCACGTGCAATTCAAGAGTATGGAGTTGGAGTCAAGTGTGCAACCATTACACCAGACGAACAGCGTGTTGCTGAGTTTGGATTGAAGAAGATGTGGCTTTCACCTAACGGAACCATTAGAAACATCTTGGGAGGAACTGTTTTCAGAGAGCTGATCATCATTCCTCGCATACCCCGTTTGGTACCAGGGTGGGAAAAGCCGATTGTGATTGGTAGACACGCCCACGGAGATCAGTACAAGGCAACCGATTTGGTGATTTCCGAACCAGGTAAGTTGGAGTTGGTGTTCACACCGCAGAATGGGCAACCAACAACACACACCGTGTACGATTATAAGGGTGCAGGTGTCGGATTGGCCATGTACAACACAGATGAATCGATTGTTGGTTTTGCGCACTCTTCCTTCAAGACAGCTTTGAGCAAGAAGTTGCCATTGTACTTGTCGACAAAAAACACAATCCTTAAGAAATACGATGGTAGATTCAAGGACATTTTCCAAGAGATTTACGAAAGTACTTACGCGAAGGATTTTGAATCCGCAGGTATCTGGTACGAGCACCGTTTGATTGATGACATGGTTGCACAAATGATTAAGTCTAAGGGCGGGTTTGTGATGGCTTTGAAGAACTACGATGGAGATGTACAGTCGGATATTGTAGCCCAGGGTTTTGGTTCTTTGGGATTGATGACGTCAGCATTGATGACTCCGGATGGTAAAGCTTACGAGTCCGAGGCTGCACACGGAACCGTGACCAGACACTTTAGACAACACCAACAAGGTAAAGAGACATCCACCAACTCAATTGCTTCTATTTTCGCCTGGTCCAGAGGAATTGCTCAAAGAGGTAGACTCGACGGTACCCAAGATGTCGTTGACTTTGCAAACGTATTGGAAAAGGCCACCATCGATACTGTACAAGAAGATGGAATTATGACTAAAGACTTGGCCTTGGCCACAGGTAGAACAGACAGAGAATCATATGTAACCACGACCGAGTTTTTGGACGCAGTTGCAGACAAGTTGGGCAACGCCGTACAAAAATAATAATTTTACGATAGAAGACCCTTACGCATGTAATGTAACGAGAACCTGTAACATCCCTGTAATGGACTGGAGGGTTAAAGAAAATGTCACATTCACTCCTTCCAAAGTGTGCCCATGAAAATTTTTCTAAGGTTTTTCTTTTTGGTCTTCAGCCCAAAGTGGAGCTTCTTGTGGGGAGGGGATTCCATGCTGCCTCTACTTTGGGAGTTGTTTTGGTACAAGCAGATCCATGAGAATTTTTCTTTATTGACATTGAATGGTCTTGGAATGTAAGATTGTACTTTTGTACTATAACAATTGCACTTGTATTGACATTCTTTACCCCAGATTGAAAGAGAAACCAAGAATTGCATAAACATTCACATAGCCTCCTCTTACGTTAACTTCTAAAGTGTCTGTCAAATTGCAGACATTGCAATAGTTCTTTTACCAAGATGGGACTCAGTTTTCCAAGAAGGTACCAAAATATAATATACCAGCCTTCCATGAAGGTACCAAAATATAATGCACCTACCTCCATCCTTCTAACCAAAACATAAATGTACCATGATCCAAGAATGTCAAACATTATGTACTGGTACTGAAGAACCAAAACACAATCACCAACCTCCGAACCATTCATGCCTTCCAGAAACATTCAACAAAGACTGTCGCTCTCAAGAATCCACCTCAAAAAACCTCCTTAAACCTCTTCCTTCGACTTCCGAGTTTGAAACACAATTCTTCTGAAACCTAGGCTTATGTAACCTTCGCCATAGTTTACAGGCGGCTGAAGATAAGCGGGCGAGTGAGCACATAATCTAGTTTACTTTTGTGAATGCCTTTTATTTTTTTTCAGTTATTCCCTGCATGCGATCCAGGCCAAAATAGCCATATGACTAGAAAATATCACCAAGACTTGGCTTACCAGAAGCTCACCTCTAGGTGTACAAGTTGTGAGTCCCGAGTACCATTTCTGGTAATTATCCATGGTTATTGTGGCATCTTTTCCCTGGAAATATGTTGCTTGAAGTATCAGGTGAATACATCGCTGTACCTTGCAGCAGCACCGGCAGCTTCTTCTGCTTCAACTTCTGCATCTGCAACTACAAAACATTTGCATCCAACACAACAATTCCTTCCAGACTACCTCTTCTATACTGAAATATTTCAAGGCGTTGAACTTCATCTGTAAGCCCTAAACTGTATCCAAAATACTAACTAATAATAATCAGAATGAACCAGCTCGAGTCTTTTTTTTTTTTTTTGGTATGGTTTGGTATAGTTTGGTTTGATTTGGTTGGGGGGAGGGGAGAAAGGTAGGAGATTTTGAGGGAAGGGGGGGTGAACCGGACCCTTCCCCCTCCCCCCTTTATTATCGAGTTAGAATCGTACTCGCGTGCAAAGTACACTCCCATTCCAGAGATATAGCCAAGTTACTAACAAGGTGGCACACACCTCGACCCCCCTCGACTCTACGCGCATTTTTGCAATGCCTGGGGCTCCACGATGCCATCGTTGTCGCTCCGTTATATTTTTTGAGACCCGATATTTTTTCTTTTTTGGCTGCGTTTGACTTTTGTGGGCTTAATTAAACTTTTTGGTTTTTTAGCGATTGTTTCAATGGAACAATGGCGGGCGAGGGTTTGGTACAATTGGGAGGTGAATTGTTATGCACACCTCTGTTTAGATGTGCCTTGAGACTAGACCTATCAAAAATCTTGAGCGAACGTGCAAAACCGTACTTTGCATACGTGGGAGATGCTGGTGCTTGTGCCTGCTTCAAGGTACCTTTTCTAGAGTTTGAAGTTGTTGTATGTGCCGCAAAGCGTTGCCTTGCAATGTAAGTTCCCACTAGTAATTTTATATAGGAGATTAGAGGCTCTGCCTTTGGGGTTCTATTTTTCCTGTTGTTTCACGTTTAAACTTTCGTTGGTTGGTTTTGCTCGATCGTTGATCTTGCTACTCCTTAGTGTACCTCACCCCCCTTTTAATTTGTATATAAGTTTGACCAAGTCCAATTTTTTTGGCTTGTGTTGAACTGCAGTGAGGAATTTTTGCAATGATCCCGAACCAGAACCAGAGCCAGTATCGGCAAGACCATCAATTTTACAGGGTTTTCAGGTATCAGTCGGATTCGCAGAAACCTATGGGTGGTTATTCCAAGGGTAGGTATTCAAAGCCTATGCATACTGTAGCTGGCCATCATACTCCAGTTGCAAATCCGAGTCCTAATCCAAATACTCCCTCCATCCATAATCAAGCAATTGCAGCACAGTATGCTCATCAAGCACAAGCACATGCACACGCACAAGCTCAAGGACAACAAGTTCCTCAATACTACCAGTATCCACCTCAATACGTTTATCCTGGCTACTATTATCAGTATTCCGCAAACCAGGCTACAAACCCTACGAATCAAGCGACACCTATTTCATCGCCTGCTCAGTACGATGGCATGTATTATCCTGTAGGAGGCTACCAGTCTTACAATCAGTATACTTTCAAAAGACATAAGAAGGCACGCTCGCTTCCGTCCATAAAGAAACCAAAGAAAGAACACACGTTGTCATCAATCTCAACAACTAAGATCAATTTTCCTATCCAACAGCCGCAGTTGCCACTGCTGCAACAAGAAAAGCAGGACTATCTCCAGCAGCAGATTTACCCCAACATCGAGATCAAGAAGTACTCGACAGGTGCAATCGATCCATTGCGTAACTACTTGACTGTGTACGAATTTCTGATCAAAGGCCACTGGATCATTTGGGACTACGAAACTGGTTTTGTACACTTGACAGGAATCTGGAAGGCAGCCTTGAGTCAAGCCAACATCAATAACTTGACAGCTAGCAGCAATTTGAAGGCAGATATAGTAAAGTTACTCGAGTCTACACCTAAGCAGTACCACCAATGTATTAAACGGATCCGAGGCGGGTTCCTCAAAATCCAAGGTACATGGTTACCATACAGCTTGTGTAAGATTTTGGCTCGGAGATTTTGCTACCATATCAGGTATGAGTTGATTCCAATATTTGGAAGTGACTTTGTTGACTTGTGTTTGACCCCCTTAGACTATGGATATGGGGAATTGCGTTTGGACGATATTGACGAGTCCAGTATTCCTGTTAGTTCTTTGGGAGCCTCAGCAAATGGTACTGGTCCTGGTCCAATGAAGCTTCCACCTTCCACCGTTTCAGCCGTCCCTCAAGATGCATCAGCATCGGCCCCTCCAGGAACCGCTCTTTCTGCACCCCATTTGGTGGCTGCACCCCTCAGAGCCATTGGTGGCCTTCCCACACCCTACCAAGGTTCTCTGGCCATTCTGAGTATGCTGACGCTGTACCTGAGTTCACCTCAACGGTCGTTTGTGCACAATGGCGCCCTTACGCCTCATCTGAGTTCACAGCCCCCAACTTCTGGCCTTGGCCTGCTGCTTGCACAAATTCTGGGTCCACCATCTGCCATTTCATGTGCGCCATTTACACCATACTCGGCCCCTCCATCGCTCAATCCGTCGACGAACGACACAATCTTGGAGATTCCTATTCCAATGGTACGCCCAGAACACCAACGGCAGCCAGGACGTATCCATCCTACAGCCTTGGCACCCCCTTACAGACCTAAGGCACAAGTCGAGGAACCTGCCAAGGGTCCCGAGTTCAACGAAATGATGGATATCGTGAATGCATCGAGGTGTCTCCAACAGTTACGGAAAACACTGGACCTGTTGGAAACACTGCCAATTAACTACACATCTTCACAACTGTTCCACCTGAGAGATGAACTGGTGGACTACACAACAAGCACACCTACGACTCCCGAGAAGAAAAAGGAGGGGACAGGCATTTCCTCAATATTGTTGGCTGCAACAATAAGTGAGAAGGCGGTAAAGAAGTCGAGTATGAAGATTACGGACTTGTTGACATAACGCAGCCTCTGTGAGGTTACGGCACCAATAGTTGAAATTCAACCAAAAAGTTTACTTACCGAATATTCATTTTGAATGAAGAATCAACCAAGGTTGATTGCTATTAATTGTCTGGTATTCAAAATCCTAGTTTGAGTCAGAAATGACTTGGGAAGGCGATTTGATTCATGTCAATTAGTATTCCAATCTTTTGGATATTATTTTGCATGGTTTGATCTACATGAGAGTTGCTTATTTAATGTATGGTTGTACCAATTTTAATGTTCTAATTTAGTAATTGTAGGAAGAGGCGGAGTCGTAGGATTTGAAATACACTTACAAACCGAAGTTATGAGAATTAGCGTGTACAAGTATTAACGAAATACTTTTAGGATGGAAGTTCGAAATATTCACAACTCTAGTATACATTTCCGCTGAACGGATAAGAATCATTGTTTTCTATCACTTCACCCCAACCACACCCTGACCACCATGTGGTTTACTTACTTACATAAATCGATAATAGCATACAAAAAGAATACTGAAAAAAAGCTACGATGTAAATTGAGTATAAGATATCACTTTCTGTTTATTCTTAGCTTCCATTATAATAGAGTATTGCTAAATTTAAACTTCATTATTATAAATTTTTAGAGTATTAGCTGAGTGGCATTGCGAAATGTATTTAGGAAACTACGAGACTTTCGATAGCCCGATAGAAGCATCAGTAAGTAGACCCGCCTACAGTAACAATTCGTAAACTATAAGTAGAAAACTGCAATTTTTTTCCAAGGGTTAATTGTTAGATGTATCAGCAGGTTGTTTTCGTATATTAAATATTATAATGAAATAGTTTCTAACCACAACAATAAGTAAACAATTCTTTTCATAGACAAAAGGGTAATTTACTTGGTAGGACTATTCGTAACCATTTCAAACAACGGCATCACTTGTATAGCATCTAGAAATTATTAGATCGCCTTTCTCATTGATAAACGTTCAGGGACTCTTAGACCAACTAAAATCACAATGGCTGCAAATCAATTCTAGATTCACAAATTGTTCTTTTTCAACGTCGGATTTATAGTTAAAACTATTGCGTTAGTGAACTTAACTAAGGGTTCATTTTTTTTTGAATAGAAGGTTGGTAGAGCCAAACTCTATATTAGAATTACAAACACCTGGGGGGTGAGAATAGATTGGAACAACTTCCAAACCACATACACACTTTACACCTAGGGCTTCTACAACAAATCGCCCTTATGCACACCCATAAGGGTTTAAGATCTACATCTCAAACATCACTTTACTGCTGACAATAACTATTACCAATACCCTATTGAAGGATATTAATGAAGTACTCAATTTTTGAGCCAAGAAATTCAGTTTATACTTGTTGTTCATTTATCTTTTTCATATCATTTCTTGCTTTATACTTTATAAATTTCTTTGCTCTTTCTATGAATTGTCCTATAATCATTCATTGAGAGATGTATGCGTTATCATTTAACAATTAATTGAGTGACTGATTATCCAAATTAGAGAAATCTTACAAGAAGATAGTTTAATCAACCAATATTATTTAATTTCAACCCTTATTTGATGCTAATCTGTATCTATTTCAATTTCTTCTAGTGCTATACCCAACCGTACCATTGAATTATTATATTATAACTTTACGGAGAACTAATTATCTCATCGAACACTTCCAGTTCCAAAACTTCAGATTTCCTTATGTCTTTACATTTTCTTTCTGCATTTCCTGTATGCATATCACATCTCTACGTACATTTCTAATCTCTCAAAATCATCATCAACTCCCATTTACTTAACAATTGATCTTTATTGATACTATAAATACACACACAAATTTGTGATCAAAATATTCAAAGAACAAACAAAGAGAGCAAGACCAGCCCCAACCTATAGAACAAAACTAACCCACAAATGACTCAAGCTAACCCACTAACACATACATGAGACTACACACCTCAACCAAAAGAAAACTCACAGAATGATGGTGTATGGATTGGGATGAGTTCATCCCAAAATAGCGCCCCTTCAACTGTTTTCGTTCCATTTTTTTTCCCAATTTAGATCCATAAATAAAACAAAACGCCAAACCAACAACCAACGTGAAACAGCAACAGCTCGACAGGTGAGAAGAGTGCAGAGAATTGATCACCTGGAATCTTCGAGTATACAAACGAAGAGGACGGCGTTGCGATAAAAAAATAGCATTCTATTGTTGGGAAGCCGGTGTGGATAGTAGATCTTTGGAGTCTGATTGATTGAAGGTAGGCTTGATATTGAATAGTTGTAGTGTGTGGCTGTTAGTAAGAAGATCGAGTGTCTTTGGATCGAAAACACTAGACTTGAGATCATTGAAAAGCAAAATCAATCCTTATTGAAATACCCATACACACTTGAACCCACTTAAAATCGTGCAATATATATCACCATACATATACACGCTCGCATATTCCGGAACAACGTTGACGAAACATCATATATCAAGACAACGTGGAAAGGAACAGAATATGTCTTCAATGAGTGTGCATTCGCTCATAGACAAGTTCCAAAAGGGTGAAGTGAACCCGAAGAAACGGGCTTCGCCGAGCGGCCAAGAGCAACCGGAAAGTACGAAGGGAACGAGGAGTGGCGACGCTAGACGAACTCCTATACTGAGTACACCGGTACTGCTAGAACAAACAGGACTATTGTCACTATTAGGACCCCAAGTTGAATCATTCCCCCTCTCAGAAGAAGCATACATCGAATCAATCAAGTTACGAGCAGAACAAGAACGAACTAAACAAGAGTTCTACAGATTGGAGATTGCAACAAAGAATTTAAGTATTCTACAGAATGCACTCCAGGCGCATGTTCCACCACATATGATCCCCCTAATGTGTGTAACAGGCACAGCAGAACAACACAAACAATTGGAAAAGGAATTACAACTGCAATTGCAGCTGCAAATTCAGTCCCAACCTCAACCTGTTAACCAACCCCAACAGCATTCTCAACAACTTCAGCAGCAACAGCAACTTCAACAACCACAACAACTCCAGCATCAGCAGGCAACACAGCCTCGCCAGCACCAACATACCTTATCCCAATCACAGCATCAGCAGGTTCCACAACCTCTTCCACAAATGCAGCCAATGCAAGGACCATCCGAGTTCAAAAGAGGCCACTCACGCTCAAGCAGCAGCACCAACATCCTCCAAGGAGATTTACTCAACGCGAGTCAAGTGGCGCCTGTAAATTTCAAATTTGGTGGAGGACCTCAACCATCACTGCTGTCGATGACCCCACCTGTAATGACCCCACCAGCAAGTGGATCTTCACGTAGACCAAATTCGCCTGCAAAGATAGGTGCGGCAGCAGTAGCGAACTTGGCTACGCCGATAACCCCGTACCGTGGAAACAGTGGAATGGTAACAGGAAACACACTGAACACACGCAGATCTCAACGTTACCTGCACCAACGGTACTACTCGATGCCAGCAGAGTCACCAAACAGAGTTAATTTAGGAAGAGTTGATGCTCATCTGCAGCGTATAAAGCAACAGCAACAGCAACATCAGCAACAGCAGCAGCAGCAGCAACAACAACAGCAGCAGCAACAAGTACCTCTGTTGGTGCCCCCACCGCTTACAGGCTCATCGGGATCATCACCATTAACTACAACCATGCAGGTGAAGCCTTCACCCGCACAACCATTGCATAAGCAAAGCAAGTCGAATCAGCCACCACTGCAAGAGCTGATGACTTCATTCCAGCATATTATTCAATTTCACCATTGGAAACCAGAGGGTCCTGGGCAACCTGGACCATCTGGACCACTGCCCAACCCTTTCAGACCGCAGTCAGCACAGACCCCACACAAACGACACAAGTCGGTGAGCGACAACATGTCGATCGATCTCGGGTCGCCCGCTAATATCACCAGTCGGCAATCAACACCAGTAGGACCAGGAGGAGGGCATGTTGTACCGCCACCAGCACCTCAGTTCGAGGCCAACATTGTTACCTCGACACCATTGGTGGCGCCCAACAGCAACAACAATGATACCCTAGAAGAAGGCGATCGAAGGGACACTACAATGGACCTCGATGACGAAGATAACACAACCATTCTGGAGAAAGTCCCAATGGATGTTGCTTCGGAAGCCGACGAATCTATTGCACAAGTGCAAGCACAAGCACCTATTATACCAGCGAGACAAACACGTTCAAGACGTCGCGCGACACCACCGACAGGCCCCGTTTCCTCGACCGCACTGGAAAAAGCCGTGTCTGAAACATCAGAACCAGAGGAAGCAGGTGGTGCAGCGACAGACATCCCGCAACCAGCAGTCCCTAGGCATCGCAGAGGATCACTGAATGTAGGAAGATACCCACATGATATTCTATCACCGTACACAAAACAGTAACTGCAATAACCTCCTAACTTTTTGGCAAGCATTAGGTTTGGATACAAGAGATATTTATACGGTAGATGCTTGCCTCGTATTATTTGACGAGTGGGAAAATAAAAACAGAGCCATTGTTTAGTTATGTATTTAGTTAATGCAGAGACAAGTAATTGAAAGACTCACCGATATATGTTTTGATATTTCCTAAGCCGGAACTTGTTAAGAAGTACATCTAAAATTGCTAAAATGTCTAAAAGCCATCTAAAGTTTAGATGATTGGGAAACTAGTTTAGAGACAACGTAACATTCGTCAAGCATACTGGAATTACTGTGTATTGAATCTAGATGCTGGTTTTTGTGAGAAAGCCTGTAGAAGCATGTACCTGGTTACATATTTCAAAGTACCTCACGACAGGTGACCACAAGCATGATCTATTTCCGAAATAGGTTGTGTATTTTTTAGTACTTGTGCTTGAGAGTATCTGTACTACAAAGCATACCTTCTCCTTGATATCTTCGTACCTGAAAATCCGCTGGTACCTAGAGAGTTTAAAGTTTAAAACTTTTCTGATGAGCAGATATAGGAGATATAGGAGTTGGGAGAGTAACATAAAAGAAAATACTAACGTTTGTTGTGTGGTCTAGGTGCTCGGAATTATAGACGTAGCTGTTAATTAAATTATGCTTCGGGTCTAGATGGGAATTGAACTGGTATAGTCAAAAATGTCTGGCCACAAAGTAGGCAGTGATTTTCGTCTATTCCTGCTTTTTGAAGCAAGTATCAACAAGCAAGAATTTCAGCTTACCGAGGAATTATCTGAGGATACGAATTTCACCTTCCTCGAAAGTCATTGAACCAATTACGAGGAAGCTCGGATAGTAAAGGTTTTACAATTTAGTTGTGATTGATCCATGGAGCTTCGAAAAAGACCCGTTAGGAGTGGCTGCAAATTTCCTTCTTGTTTATTTTACAACACTACATGAAAAAGACAAGGGGTACTTATATCATACGATTGTTTGAGAAGCTTGTAGTTTAATTATTGGATGGGTTCCTTATTCGGTGCGGAATGTAAGTTTCCCGAATTATACCTTTGAAGTGCAACTTCTGGCGAAACATTTTAAGTTGTTTAAATTTTGGTTGAGGTTTGCAGTATAGTCAGGATATCATGCAACAGCTTTGAAACTAACCTAGCTGTACAGCTTTACACCGTCATCGTACAGATATAGAGACCATGGAAATATGGGTGATAAAACGTGTTATTCTATTAATTCCGTAAATATTCAAGCTATTTGCAATTGTATATTCCTGTAGATCCGGTTCAATTGAGTCACAAATTTAGAGTTTTGATTGCATTGTTGTAATTGTCTGTTTTAAAATATTAATGTCGGTTCAATCGAGACTATTCAATAGTAAAAATCTCTCTTCAAAACTCATTAGAATTGATGGTTATTCAATGTTCTTAAGGCATTTGATTTGTTGAGTTTTTGAATAACAAATCTTCTCATGGTTAACTCCAAAATTCAAGTTTATCTCTAGCTTGAAAAACTAATTTCCTTCCTGGTACTCTCTAAACAGTACCTCTGCCATTTCCTCTATTTCAGCCAAGTTCAAAACAGTCATATCTTCATCATCGATTTTCTCAAAGGTGATCTCTTCCTTTTTCAATTCCCCATACACCTTCTTCAAATCGTGTGCCAATCCTCTTATACTTCCTTCGGAAACATCGTCACTAATAAGCCAAGCACACAAATCCTCAAACCAGATTTTGTCGTAAACGTAGTATATATCGTGGAACCTGAACAATTCCTTACAGTCCAACAAAGTTTGGACCACTAATCTTTTACCTCCTCTTAAGTTGTAGTAAACGTCGTCCCAAACCTTTTGAATCATGTTATAATTTCTATGCAAGGGATACAGCAATGCTCTTCTAATCAGTGTTATTACTGTTGCTCTCAATACGTTCAGCTCACGAGCAAGTGTAGCATCGAGGTGTGAAAATTGAGGAGTTAACTTTCCAATTGTCCAAGGGGATTCAACGGTATGTTCACCTTGTGTCTCTCTCTGTTCAAAGTGGTAAGAAAACAAAAGCGACACCAATAAACAAAGCATACCCAATTTGTTTTCTACAATGTATGACTTCTTAGGCAATTGAATCATCTTTTCTTGTTCTGATTTCGAGAACTCAACAGGCATAAGTTCAACATTCTCTTCTCTTGTCTTGTACCACTTTAAGAACTTCTTAGAGATCGGGTTTGTCCAATCTATAAGCAGCTTGAAGTTCTTATCGTCATCTTCACTAGGGTACTTTTCCATAATATAGTCAGCTGCATAGATCTCAGGGTCGAACTTGATATTTTCATTAATGAGACGTTCCATTATACGTTGGTCAGGCAGTGAGTTTTCTGCATCTGCTAGTTCATTAATATCATTACCGTTTGTTGCAGAAACACCAATAATACCTTGATATTGGTTGTTGAAACCATATTGATTATTGAGCAGGAGTTCATCTTGAATATCATTCTTAGTTTCTTGCTCAATTTCCCAATCAAAAGCTTCTCCCTCTTCGACGATTTTGTCTTGTTGTGATAAATCATTGTTAACATCAAGTTCTTCAATTAAAGGTTTCGAAGTGACAGGCTCATTTGAACCCACTTCATTACTTCTAGCCAATAACTTTGTAGTCAAATCCAAGTCAGGGAAATGTTGACCCTTGACTTCCTTGGCAAATTTGATCTTAATACTCTCTGTAGCTGAATCGAAATGTGCATTAGATCTCTCATCATCAACACAAGTATATGGTAATCTGATTCTCAAATAATAAGGAGGAAGTGAAAAGATAAACAATTCCGACTCCACAATCATCTCTATGTTCTGTGCATTGAAGCGAACATGCGATACCTTGACATCAACATGTATAAACTCCTCATCTTGATCAATAGTAAAGAAAGGAGTAATCATCTTAATATTTCAGATCTCATCTCATCAATCCAAAAAAAAAAGTCACTTGATACTTGAAGGGAAATGGTGGAAACAAAGGTACCAAGAAGAAGGTTTGTAGGCCGGAAGCCTGAGGAGGGTGAAGATGTGAAAGATGCGAGTAAGACGCTTGTGAGGTCACAGCCTAAGAAGCATGTTGGAAGAGTGATGAATCAAATCCCAGATGATGTATTGCATGACAAAGACCTTAATGAAGCGATAAAGTTACTACCTTCTAATTACAACTTTGAGATCCATAAGACTGTTTGGAATGTACGCAAGCAAGGGGCTAAGCGTGTGGCCTTGCAGATGCCTGAAGGATTGCTTATATATTCGCTTATTGTTTCGGATATATTGGAACAGTTCTGTAAGGTAGAGACATTAGTGATGGGAGATGTAACGTATGGAGCCTGCTGTATTGATGATTATACTGCTAGATCTCTTGATTGTGATTTCATTATACATTATGCTCATTCATGTTTGGTTCCTATAGATATTACTGAGATTAAGGTGCTTTATGTATTTGTCACCATTAACATTGATGAGAAGCATTTGATCAATACCATTAAGAAGAACTTTGAACAAGGAACTCAGTTGGCTGTATTCGGAACCATCCAATTTAACCCTACCATTCATAGTGTCAAGGCTAAATTAGAGCTGGATGGAATATATTTGGTACCTCCTCAATCAAGACCATTACTGAAGGGTGAGGTATTAGGATGTACTTCAGCTAGACTTGATAAAAATCAGTTCCAAGGTACGTTATATGTTGGAGATGGTAGATTCCACTTGGAAAGTTCGATGATACATAATCCGGACATCCCAGCTTACAGATATGACCCATATTCAAGGAAGTTCACTAGAGAATACTACGATCAGAAGCAAATGGTCGCTGTTAGAGAAGATGCAATTAAAACAGCAACACATGCAAAGAAAATAGGTCTTATTTTGGGTGCCTTGGGTAGACAGGGAAGTCCAGCTACTTTAGCATTGCTAGAAGAAAAGCTCACACTGCACGGCATTCAGGTTGTTAAGATCATATTGAGTGAGATCTTACCACATAAACTTGCCATGTTTGATGATATCGATGCGTTTGTCCAGGTGGCATGTCCTAGACTTCTGATTGACTGGGGGTACGCATTTCATAAACCATTATTAACTCCTTATGAAGCTATGGTCATGGTAGAGGAAGATAAAAAGTGGGATTCGGAGTTTTATCCAATGGATTATTATGCTAAGGATGGCTATGGAAGAGGGCAAATACCAGCTCGTTCATGATCCATCTAGTAGTGATATATATGTACATAATGAATCTTTATTTCAATTGAATGAAAACTTGTAGAGGAGTAGCTTAATTGGGCATTGGTTATGTACATTGGCACTTGACAGCCGACTCAGAGAATATACATCACTTACATACATTGAAGGTTCATAGAATTATATTCATAACTATTCATAGTAACGTGTACGTATCTACTGTGCAACACCAGTACCAGCCTTAGGTGGATAACTATCCTCTCCACCCAGACAAGTACACCTTTCACTAGAAGGAATTGAATCCATTACCTTTGGAACGTGGTTGCCGCAGCCCCACCAGGCAGATTTCTCTATTTGGGTTAGTTTCAAAGTAATTCACATGATTCAAGCGAATTAACCTTAAACTTGAACAATCAATTTACTTACTGCAAATAGAACACTGTTTCTTCATACACATCTTGTTTAATTAACTAAAGATTAGTGGCTCAACTCTTTAATTTATATGAAATTTTGAATGTGTGAGTGGCGAGCGGGGATTAAATGTCCGTTTTACCCAAATCGGGAAGGGCCGACATGATTTATTGATCAACGGACAGAATTAAGCGGTGCTTCATTTCAGTGAAATGATAAGAATAGGAGTCGGGAGTATTATTTATTCTGTTTCTAGCATCACATTCTATAGATCTTCAATCAGATCTTCTAAAGTCCAAAAGGTCCATCCATATTTCATGAATTCAATTAAGTTTTCCGTCAAGAAACATCTCAAAGAATAAAAGAAGTATGTGAATGCAGAGTAATGTAAGTGGGTTAAGGTTTGTCTGGCAATATATATTGTGATTTAAGGGATCACTTTATAGACAATGTAGAGTAGATTACAATAGACTTTTTAATTCTATCGTATTTCAAGAAGCTATGCAGACAATGAAGTGCACTTTGCACTCTTATTCTGTGCACATTCCACACACTGTAACTTGAGCTTGTGTTTCAATATTGTACTATACTATGGCTGCAAATACCAGTTTCAATGAGATTTTCACTTCGGTATGAAATCTACAATGATATTCGTTTCAATGGTTAAGGGTCGTTGTTTCATACATTAAGTGGGTGTTAGAGACACAAACTAATGAAGATGTGTTTTACATATACGACTTCTAATCTTTGCGTGTCTTTAATAAATGGACTATGAAGTAGAACTATGAATACTACCCTTTTGTAAATGACCACCTTGACTTTCCATTTGGAGTTCAATTCAACTTCCCCATTGATATTGTGAAATCAAGATAATAATCATTATAAAACATATTTCTCCCAGAGGGATTCAGGGATTAATCTACTGGTGATGTGTACCCAATATAGAGTAGATTCATTATACATCACACCCACTACATGAAGATCACAAAAATCTAATATCTCAATCATAAAGAGCCCTATTTTCCGGTATTTACATCTCTGTTTTTGCACCCACAGTTCGTATCTTTTGTCTTAAAATAGACTTCCAGGCCGATGCTCATACTCATATCCCAATAAATTTCGACACCTCCTTAACTATCACTGACACCAGTTGGCAACCATTTCGTTGAATAAATTCTCATTACTCATATAGAAGTAACTCGACTATGTTTACTCCATCTTCTTCCTATCAATCTTGCATTAAATTAACTTTTAAAGTTAACCTCAGTAAGTTAGGTGTCAGTAGTACTCCTAATTTTGAACCCTGTTCGCTCTAATATTTGCAAACGTTTAGATCAGGATTTGTTATTAGCGTATTCAGATGACCTCTTCTCTTCCCCTGATTCTCTACACCAGGGAATTCTATTCCCTCTGAGTAGTTAACCATTCTCTGATTCTGCTTGGGACTGAAATAAGCCCATTATTTGAAGTTCAATCCTATAATGAAGTCTTGTTTCTCTCACCTGAAAACTTTGCATTGTAATAATGTTTCAAGTTTAATATTAAAGTTCACCACTCTTTTCAAAAACCATGGTTCTCGACAAACTGAAAATTAGGGTCTCTAAGGCTAACCCTGTCCTTGTAAAGCTGCTGCAAAGCTCTAAGAAACCAAACACAGACAATGCTTCTAGTTTCTGGGAGTGGTCCCAGTCTCCTTCCATGTCCAGCTTGCTAATATATTTAACTACAATCTGGGTCCTTGTAGCGATCATTGGTTGTGCATTGTCTTCAAGACCCTTATGCTTAGCTGGAGCAATGATGTCGGTGATATTGAGTGGTTTGACCATTGCTGAACGTACTGCAAATGAATACGACGGCTCAGCTGCTCTTTGGGTTGTCGTATGTTCCAGCATGCTTGGACTCTTTGTCTTCGCTATATGTACAGATTCTACTGTTCAATGGATTGGCGATTTCAGCTTCTGACTTTAAATCAATAAGCTTAAGAGAAGTTTAGTACCGTTATCATCTGAATATAATATCCCATTCATGCCTATACTTAATTATAGAATACTTTAAGAGACTTCGAAAGACCCTTTTAACACAAAATCAACTAAATTGATTGTTAGCTTCATTTAATAGAAACCAAACCCATAGTAGTTGGTATGGGATTAATATCAAACGAGATGTATTACTATTTACCTAGTTAAGGTGACCAAATTGTATCGTCCAATACAACTTGAATAGAGTGCTCCCTTAAGTGTAGTTGATTTTTACCAAGTTTGACTCAGACTCATTAGATTAATTTTCTTTTTTTAGATCCTTCCAACTGGCTGCAAATAACCTACTAAATCTTCTAATTGTTTGCTCTAGAGGTGAAGTAATAAGCTATAAGTTCTTGAGTTAAGCATATCCATCTAAAGATCGACCCCTCGAATAAAATCGAACAATTCAAGATTAGAACGTATGTAAGATAAATAGAGACGTCAATTTATGATATGCGGCTGCTAGCACAATTCAACAACTCTAAAAGTAATTAATGATATCATGTAACCATGAAAGATATCCGCTGAGTGAATCATATCCTTCTGAAACAAGTTAGTATCGAACTGACTAACAAATCTTTATACCGTGAGCCCTGTAGATGCATAGTCTTAATGTTAATAAGTAAAGAAAAAAGTCCGAAGTATCCACTTCAATTGTTTGCAGCTAAATTACCACTTAAAGAAAGCAGCCCCATTTCAGCCATGTACTCCAACAGACCCCCTGATTATTAAAGTAACAGGGGGGAGTATATACAACAAAAGAGACTTTTACATCACTCTTTCTTTAACAATTCACGATAATGATTCTTCCTCAAACATTCAAAGCAATTCAAATCAATGCTATCAGCGAAGGTTACGACGTTATCAAATATGACGACTTACCAACTCCCAAGATCACCTCACCAAAAGATATGATCATCAAAGTCAAGTACGCAGGTATTAACTTTGTTGAAGCTTCCTTCAGAAAGGCAGAATACTTTATTCCAGAATCATTTCCATTTCGTCTTGGAAGGGAAGGTCTGGGTGTGGTTGAGGCTGTTGGTGACGAAGTCACCAGATTCAAAGTTGGAGATAAGGTTGTTTTTTGGGCAGATGGTACTTATGCTCAATATATTAAGCTTAACGAATCTCATACTCGTATTTCCAAGGTCCCAGAGACCACCACAGACGAACAAATGATGATTTACGGTTCTGCAATAATCGCAGGTATCACAGCTGTGATTTTCGTTGAGGAGGCATACAAGGTTAAGAAAGGAGACTTTATTTTAGTTTGGGCTGCTGCAGGTGGTATTGGTCAATTATTTGTGCAATTGATTCAAGAGAGAGGTGCGCATGCAATTGCAATTACTCTGTCCAAGGAAAAAGTCGAGGCAGTAAAAGCTTTGGGAGCAGACTACACTATCAATTACAAAACTGAAGATGTTGTATCTAAGGTTATGGAATTTACAAAAGGAGTAGGAGTGAATGCTACATTTGATGCAGTTGGAAAAGATTCATACGAATCATCTTTCAAGTCTTTAGCACGTAAAGGTACCTTTGTTAGTTATGGTAACTCATCAGGTGTACTTGATCCAATTGACCTTACCACTACTTCTAAGAAAAATATCTTCATTGGTAGACCTATGGCTTTTGGCTACCTCACTACAATCGCAGAATGGGATCACTGGTTTGCTGTATTAAAGGAAAAACTTGATTCTGGTGTCTTGAAGTTGGATATCACCAGGGTTTATAAGTTGAAGGATTATTCAATGGCTACTCAAGCATTGGAAGCTGGGGAGACTCAAGGTAAGTTAGTTTTGGAAATCCCTCAGTAAGTCTCTAAGACTGAATAATGTAAGGTCGATTATTTTACTGATTAATTCTATTGTTCCATATTGTTCAGACATTGTTTAACTTGGATTTTATGTATTGGCTGCAAAAAATTCTCTGTAGTATGTAAACCATTTGTAAATGATAGCATATTTTTACAAGAACAGTTATCCCATACTATATTTTTACATAGACTTTACTATAGCTCATGTATACTAAAAGTAATTAACGTAGTCTCTTAAAATTATAAGGAACATATATAGGTACCGAATGACTCCAAATAATTAACCTTTCATCTCAAAATCTTAATCTGAAACTTGTTCCACCTCATGGAAGTCACTGCGCTCATTTGTGAGGTTTACATACTCCTCATAAACCCCCTCCACTCCAAGCAAAGTGGCTACTTCCATGTCATTCCACAGAAACCTCACCTCCAAGTATTCTTCTGTTATTCTCTCAAAGCAGCTATAAAATTTCACAAACTGTATTGCCGACTCTGTCACCACATCATTCACAATCAAAGGAGCATTTAAAGCGAGCAAGGAGTTTTGAGAATCTAACAATGCATTTGGTAAAAACTCTTTGATTTGCTCATCTGCAACTTCTAATTGTTCTACTGTGAACAACTTATTCTCCTTAATGGGTTCGTATACCGCCACTTCAAAGTCGTCAAGAGGGCTTATCATATGAACTACGTTGTAGAAATCAAAGAGACTGCAGCCGTGTAAAAGTGTATCCAATTGACACTTTGTTAATTCTTGTGTCAACTCATTAATCGTCTCGTTGATTTCCAAAACTTTCTCACTAAGTATTGAGATGGGAAGAATCTTCGACAAGATAACGTCAAAGAAGTTTAGTTTGAGAATTAATTGATCCTTCTTACTCTCAAACAAGTCTGAATTATTCAGAATGTGCTCGTAGATGATGTCTATAGGTTCATTCACGAGTAATCTCATCAACTTATCATTTTCCTCTTTGCCCAAGTTCATGATTGTTGGAGTAGTAGTTTGATCCAAAATCGGTAAAATGTCTGCGTAAAAGTTGATGATCCATTCGGGAGGTTGGCAGTGTGAGTTCAACTCCAACTGTGCCAGGTTACTTGTACGGATTGTAAGTAACTGATTTTGGACTATACCTGTGATTTTCGCTTGACACGATTTAATGAGATGATCTATATTGCCTAAAAGGTCTGACTTCTCATCTACCAATTTGGCAAACATCAACAAGTATAAATCAAGTAAGTTGTAAATTTGGTGGATAGTGGATATTTTGGATTCGATTGAAACAATCTGGTCTATTTTCAGTCTTGTGGGCTTCCCAATAGCACGTAACACTTGATCTACAATCTTAGGTGCGTCAGCCTCACCAAAGATGCTTGAGATTGTTTCTGTTTCGTTAACCACGCACGAGTGAACGTACGCTAAGAGATCACCAATGAAACGAAGAGGGTCATGTGCTGACACGATAATTGGTCTGGCACTTCCAGGAACCGACGATCCTCCTCCTCCTCCAGTTCCCTGTGTTTCTGTCTGAGCCATGAAATCTTCAGCTACTGCTTTGCTCCTTGAATCTGCAAAATTACTTACAACCTCACTGAATAAGTATCCGACTTTATGACTTCGTAAGAACTTGAGACATTGATGGACAGTGGACATTCTCAATGACGAGTTCAATACATATAAACTACTCAACAGCTTGTTGGTATAGGCAACGATTCTCTCTACTGATTTGCTTATCAACAGGTTGAGTTTGGCAATAATTTTAAGTCCCAATTTTGGGTTATCGATTGTGAGAAGAACTGAGCAGTTGTCTACTGTTTTCTCAGCCTTGTTTAATACAATGAAGTACTCTTCATTGATATCACCACTTGTCAAAACGAAAGTTTCGTACTCGTTCAAAGTGAATTGTGCTTTAAAATTAATAAGCAAGTTCTTTTGAAGTGATACTAGTTGCTTCTGGTTGTGTAGTTGTGAAGTTTCCTCATTGAAGTTGGTTGATGTGTCAAAGTTTTTGTCCACCTTTTCGTTGATTTCCTTGGACAACTCATTAAGGAGTTGCAATTGCTTTTCTAGTTTACTGAATTGACCTATCACCGGTTGGTATTCCTTTAACACAAGGGAGTGGGACTTGATAAGTTCGCTTTCAAATTTACTCTTTAACTTTTTACGTGATACCACTCCCACAACACCTGGGTCAGTAAGCCCCAGGTCTGTTATCGATGTATGAGATTTGGATTCCAAAGCACCAAAGAATTCTCTAATTTGTGAATCGCTCAATGGGTTATTCAATACTCTTGAAAGTCTACTGGAAAGTGTTGATGTTGAAGTTTTTGCTGTTGATGACGAGGTGGTTTCATCTTCTAGCAGATCTTGAGCAGACAGTTTATTTAATAGGCCCATCGATGCTTTGGCATACTTTTCGGCAACCTCATAGTCTCTTGTTCTCAGAACTTCTACCTCTTGCTTCTCTTCCAATTTAAGTAAGTTACGTGTAAGACTGTTGAGATTGGAGAAACGTTTAGAAAGGTTCTCAATGTTGGATGAAATGGGGAGCGAAAGTGCTGGTTGTGGGGGAAGTGCCGTGTTTTTGGACGTGAGTGAATCGAAATCGAGAAAGTCCATCGTGTATGGTAGAATTAACTTTTAAATATTGTGGTTGTTCAGTTTCTGAATACTCGTCGTCAGATTTGTTAATTCAATTTAATGATGTTACTTCGAATGATCCAATGATCTAATGAACCAATGATTTGTCGAAAATGACTATAAAATCAACTGAGCTTAAGTATAATATTATCAAAAGCCTCGTCAAAGAATCGTGTGTTCTTATACTTTAACGTGTTCCTTAAAGAAAGAAGAATAAAAGAATAAGAACAAAGTCGATATAAAAAAATGAAGTGTTCAAATCTCTTAACGAGAGCCCAAGTGTGCTACAAAATCTACTAATCAGTTTACAGAATATATAAATAAAATTGATCCTACTAATAAAAGAAAGGAATAATATCAATAGTGAAACAACCAAACCATTGATAACTCAAAGAAAGCTTAGGTGTTGTTGTCCTCGTATATTGTTTTTCCAAAACATACACAATTTTTTTAAGCATTGACGTGTTTTTCTTCAAGAATGGGAAAGAAATCGAAGGGAAAGGAGAATGGATTGCATGTGGGGGGAGGAAAAGTTGATAATGTGAGTCAAGTTGAGGAAGATCTGTTAGTCAAAGCAGGTTTGGAAAGTCTTGAGAGCTTGGAGAAAGATATTGGAATAGTTGATAAAGATGATGGTGATGTTAACCAAAAGGACCAACAAATCGAGCAACTTAAGCAACAATTATCTGACTTGAAACTTGAATTAAAGAAGAATGATGAAGGTCTGGGTAAAGAAACCAGTACTTCAGATAAAGAGGCTATTCTCCAGGCTAAAGTGGATGAGATTCAAAAGGAACGTGATACCATACAACTGAGTTATGATACGTTAATGAGTAGGTTGATCTCTATGAAATCACTCTTTACAAACATGAAACAGACCGAAATCGAATTGGAAGATGCAAAACAAACAGTTAGTCAACTTACTGAAGAAAATGAAAAGCTTGAATCAAGACTTAACAACAATCATAGTTCAGCTACACAACAGATAACACAGTATAATGAGGAAATCGAGAATTTGAGTAACGAATGTGACCGTTTATCGAAATCACTCAACAAATCTACAAAAGAGTACGAAGCAACCATAGACACGCTTCAAAATGAAAAGTATGATTTGGAAAACCAAAACTCCAAGTTGAGTAGACGCATTAACGAATACAAGGTGGAAATCAACGAATACGGTTTAGTCAAAGACGAAGCAAGCATGGAGATCAAGAACTTGAACTCGAAGGTAGAAGAAGTCACTGGAACTTTACAAGGAAGCCAAGCTGAATTGGAAGAAGTCAAACTGGTGGTGAAACAGTTGAACGAGAAAGTAGCACAGGGTGTTTCCAACTACCAACGATTGGAAAAAGAAAAGCAGGTTGAAATTTCACAATTACAAGAGAAATTAGAAGCATCTGTAGCAGAACACGGATCACTTGAGTCATCATTAAATGAATCGAAAACAACAATCACAAAGCTCGAAGAAGATATCAAACAAGTTGAGCTGCTCAAACTGGATATCCATAACAAACAGCTACAAATTGGAAAGTTAAGGCACGAAGCTATCATTTTGAATGAACACTTGACCAAATCATTACTGTTACTCAAGCAAAACACAAATAAGAACACTATTGACAAAGAACTCATATCAAACATTCTTATTACATTTTTGCAAATGCCAAGGGGCGATACGAAAAAATTTGAAAGTTTACAGTTGATCAGCTCATTGTTGGGATGGGACGAGGGCCAAAAGATTGCTGCTGGCTTGAGCCACACTGGAGGAAACGAAGATAAGCCTGCACGCCAGAGTTTTGTTAGCTTATGGACCGATTTCTTGGAGAAGGAATCAACAAAGTAAATCGAGAAAAATATCTCAAAAGAGTATTGAAATCATTGATATCGGCCTCAACTCTTAAATCTGGCACCATTCTAGGAACAAGCATAGAATTGCTGAAAATGTTGAATCTCAATATTGAGGTCAATTTGTATTATATTATACGTTCTATGGAATAGAAGAATTGTAGATGTCTTCAGTGACTACTTAACTTGTCACTTGAACTGAGTAGTTTCAAATTATTGAGGTAATGTTGGCTATCGGTGATTTGAAAATAAACATTAGTTAATGAGGTATAGTCTTCAGAATTTAAGACTGTCATTCTAATGACTACCGACTGCCACTACCGAATTAGCTTTAACTTCTGCCTTTCTGTAGTCCACCATCAAATTAAACATGAGAAGAAAACCTATAAATTGTAATTTGAAATTTCGTATAACCAAGTAGTTGTTATATTGAAGATAGAATTTTTCTTGGTGTCTTCTTTGTCGTGTTTGATTCATCGGTCCCACTTTAATATTGATACATTCAGCTTATGTTCTTTTAAATCAGCCTCTTCTTGGAATAGTAATATTTTTCCAATGGCTGCAAAAAAAATTAGTGCAATCGTATCCTATCGCTTAGAGACTTCAAAATAAAAAGAGATGTGAATGGATTCATTGGTAATTGTCACTACAGGAAGTGATTTTTTCAATATTCTATTCGCTTTACCAGACAGGTACTCAATTTCCACAATGATCAGTAATCTACAACACATTGAAGTGAAGTCTAGAACAACTAATTAATTCTGGTTTAACTTCTTACCCACTACCAATACTACTTTCGGTTTAGTAGTATTGGAGTGGCAAGAGTATAGCTGTTTCATCCTCTCTAAAAGTGAATGCAGGTTTCAAGCACTTCTCTACTAGTCTTCTTGAGTACTTCATCACTACCATCTTCACCCTGAATAATTTGTCGTGCACTTTTCAATTCTAACAAGCGATTTTGAAACGCGTCTCATACAAATCTTTAGCTCACCACTACAATGGTTGATATTGGGGATTTCTTCTCAGCCAAGAAGCCAGCGGTAAGTTCTTTTGTTCTAGACATCAGTTTCAGTGAAATACTAACCAATTGTAGGCTCGTGCGCCCAAGAAGGCTAAAAAAGAAGTGATTGAAATCACTGATTCAGACGATGCAATGGAAGTTGATGAAAAGGTTGATGAACCTGCAGTAAAGAAAGCTAAGGTAGCTGCCAAGTCTGCACCAGTTCTGAAAGCTAAACCTAAAAGCGAACCTAAACCTAAAGCCACCGATAAACCTATTCCTAAGAAGAGACCTCACACTGAAATTGCTTCCCCTACTAATGGTATAGGTAGTGGACCTACAGCAGAAGAAGTTCTCGCACTGATTCCAGATGCTGTATTACCAGAGATAGACGAGACGAAAAAGGTGAATTTCTTTGCCAAAGCAGCAGCAGGAGGTGCAGCAGGTGGAGATTCATCAACAACTAACGTGATTGATCTCCCAGAAGCCCAACCCAATTGCTTGAGTGGACTCACTATCGTTTTCACGGGAGTTCTTCCACAATTAGACCGTACGGAATCAGAGAATTTGGCAAAAAGATATGGTGCTAAGGTAACTAAATCGATATCCGGTAAGACATCTTTAGTAGTGATTGGAGAAGAAGCAGGCCCATCTAAAGTGAAGAAGATTATACAAAACAAAATCAAAGCAATTGACGAAGCTGGGTTCATAGAATTGATCACCAAAATGCCTGTCGAAGGAGGAGATGGTGAAGCAGCGCAGAAGGCAAAGAAAAAACGTGAAGAAGAAGAGTTGAAAATCATTGAAGATGCAGAAGAAGACGCAAAGCAAGACAAACTCAGACAGGAAAGGCAAATTAAAGAAGCTAACAAGAAAAACTTTGTAGAATCTGATTCGAAACTTCCTAAAGATACTGTGAAGGTTATTCAAGAAGATGAGAAGTTATGGACAACCAAGTACGCACCAACAACATTAAGTCATTTGTGCGGAAACAAAGGCAATATTACTAAACTTCAAGACTGGTTGACTAACTGGTTTGACAACTCTAAGAAAGACTTCAGCAATGGTACGTTTCGAGCAGCTCTTATCAGTGGACCTCCTGGTATTGGGAAAACCACAACTGCTCATTTGATTGCAAAAATGCAGGGATTTGACATTTTGGAGAAGAATGCTTCCGATGTTAGGTCCAAACTGTTGCTTAATGAGAATATCAAATCGGTACTCAACAATACATCTGTTGTTGGATACTTCCTGAACCGCAAAGCTGATCTGGAAACTCAAGCCCAAGCTAAGAAGTTTGTGCTTATTATGGACGAAGTCGACGGTATGTCTTCTGGTGACCATGGAGGTGCAGGTGCACTTGCACTGTTTTGTAGAACCACCAAAATGCCGCTCATTTTGATTTGTAACGACAAGTCCCTTCCAAAGATGCGTGTTTTTGACAAGGTTGTCCTTCAGCTTCCATTCAGGAGGCCATCAGAAGTAGAAGTTCGACTGCGGTTGATGTCCATTGCACACAGAGAAGGAGTCAAATTAGACCCTTCAATCATTGGACAATTAGTTCAGGCGACCAACCATGACATCAGGCAAATGATCAACTTGATGAGTACGGTTCTGAGAACGCAAAAGCATATTGGTGCAGAACAAGCACGAGAAGTGTCCAAGTCATGGCAAAAGCAAACTATTCTCAAACCTTTTGATATCACTGGAAAGTTACTCAATGGGCAAATATATTTGCCACAACTGAAGAGCACCTTGGACGACAAAATTGGGCTATATTTTAACGATATTGATTTCACACCCTTAATGATCCAAGAGAACTATCTTCTTACAAAGCCATCGAACTGCAAGAGTTCTTTGGATCATTTGCAGAGGGTCGCAAATGCAGCTGACGACATTTCACAGGGAGATCATATAAACAGTCTTATTAGACTGAGCGAACAGCAATGGTCATTGCTTCCATTTCATGCGGTGATGTCGCTGGTCAAGCCTGCAAGAGAAGTTGCAGGATCGCTTGGTGGAATGATCAACTTTGCTGGATGGTTAGGACAAAACTCGAAACAAAATAAATTCCAGAGAGTGTTGCAGGAGTTGCAATACCACACGAGATTGAGAACGCTGACTGACAAGAAGGAGCTCCGGTTGGATTACTTACCTACATTGTTGAAGCGGATCACTAATCCAATATATGAGAATGGTGAAAGCGGAATAGAGGAGGTGATCGAAATTATGGACTACTACTACTTGTCTAGGGAAGACTGGGACCTTATTGCTGAGATTGGAGTTGGTGGACTTTTGAAAAAGCCGCCAGTAATCGAAACGAAAGTGAAAACAGCCTTCACAAGAAAGTACAATGGGATGGTACACCCAGTGGCGATTTACAAGACAGGTAACTCTGTTAGCAATGGTGTTAAGAAGCAAAAGGCAGACTTTGAAGATGTTGTTGAAGATGACACTTCGAAGGACGACCCTGAGGAGGAAGAAGTGGACCTGGAGAAGATTGACGCAAAGAAGGATAAGTTGATTAAGGAAGTGAAACCTAAAAAGAAAGCAACAAAGGATACGAAGAAGAAACCAGCGAAGAAACTGAAGAAATAGGAAATAAGTTAATGTTCATTTGTTTAATAGTATTGTGAATTCTACAGCAGCATGTATAAAAAACAGGAGGAAGTATATAATAAATATGATATTTCCGGTAGCCAGAATCAAAACTGCTTTGTTAATATTAATTCTCATGTAGATGCTAAGGTGCTTAAAGAATTGATTGCAAAAGTAACTCATAAATTATTTCAACTTTACTGAAGAATAATAAAGACTTAAAAATGTCAGAAAGATCCTTAAAATATGTAGGTTTCACAAGGATGAAGAATACCACTACTTGACTGGATTGTTCACCTGTTACATCAAACTTAAGAAGCAAAATAACACCTTGCTGAGAATTGCTCGCAACCTCTATTGCAGTGAATATGTTTTGTTGCAGCCATTAATTTTACGTCATCATGCATTGGAAACGTTCTTCTTCCAAACGTTTCAGGCCACGAATAACATCTACTCCTTCATTCACGTCTTTAATGTATGGTTTATTAACGATACGTCCGAGATTCATTCAATGTGAGGTAAGCTTTTATTTTATCTAGTCACTGTCGAGTAAGTTGGTGAACAATACGATTGGCATTGTAGCGAAAAGTTGAAACGTGGAAAATATTATCTTTAAGAGTTGAAGTTTATGAGAGTATTCAGTCCATAAGCTCATTAAATATTACTATTACTATTTCTTTACTTTATATTTATCACCATTAGATTGGACCCACTAGCAAATTGTTTCAGATTGGCGATTATTTTATCTTTATTAATGTAAACTTCTCAACTTTAAGGTTTAGACTTTTGAAGATTGTAGAAGATAGAAGAAGATGGTTGTAGGAGATACAAGACACGCCTAGTGTTATCTTTAATAAGAAATGAAGAAATCACAGTCCCCAAGTTATATTGATAAGACTAAAGAAAGATCATCTGAGATTTGAAAGTAAAATGAGCAGAGTTTCATGATAAGCTGATAAAACATTATTGGATCATATTTGAACTTATTAGTGGAACAACCGAGAGGTTAAGGGTTGGAGAAATGGAGACGAGAAATCAATAGAATGACGATAATAAAGTACTTTACGATTAACCCTGAATATACGTGAATTCACCACTTCATTCCTCAACAAAATCGACTAGGTACAACTACTTAAATCATTCTGAATAATTTCTTGCATATATTCTGTACGTATTTAACCCACACACTTGTTAGTATGCATGGTGTTCAATTAATGTTTCGTCTCTTGGAATTATGTTCTAGTGGTCTCTTGACTTTAGTATGCTCTTAACCAACGTGTTTTAATCCACTTTACCTTAATATAATACCAAATGTTCAATTACTGTGTCCATATACTTTAGAATTGGTAAATCATTTTCAAGACCTGTTGTTACTATACATTAGATCATAGGCAAATTGTCGTCAAATATTTCTAAATCACCTTATAATAATAGTCAATCTCAACCTTTACAACTCATCTACTTACTCCTCTCTTCATTTATTACCTCAACACCCTTCTGGTTCCTTCACTATCACCAATTGTCCCCTCCATACTCACTTCCCTAAACAGAAAAATCATTGTGGTGACAAAAACTATTGATTTTTTGATCGAAGAGAGAAACCATACAGATGTCTGCTCCCATGTTTAATGTTCCTAATACTAAGAGGATGCACGGGAACCGGTTTCCTAATCTTCTGATTCCTTCGCCTGCACTGGTCAACACTTTCGCTCCTATTGTTAATCAAATAAACAGTACTTCTGGGTATACTAATGGTGAACCAAATCAAGACCCCAATTCTTCTAGTGTTAATCCTAGTATCAGCAACAGCAGCCAGGACATCAATAGCATAGTTAGTAGCAACAGCAGCAACAGCACACTTAACTTGAGCGCAACAAGCACTAATAACTCGTCTTTCAACAATAATATAACAGGACAGACTCCTTTCCCTTTTGCCACAACACAACCGAAACCCAACAGGAAACCGCCTCCAATCGACTTTTCAAAAGTCACTGGATCTCACTCGTTTCCTAGCACTCAGAATATACCTCTGCCTCAGCATCCCACACAGATTCAACCGTCTGGTACACTGCCTGCACCAGCACCAATATTCAATTCCAGAGGAATAGAAACCAAAGAATTGGAGGAACTCAGTCCTGAAGACTGGAACACCCTCGCAAACAACAATAGCATAGTTGAACTCTCAAAGTTGGGAGAGGGTAATGGAGGGTCTGTACTGAAATGCAGACTCCCAAATAGCTCAAAAATATTTGCACTCAAGTTGATCAATACAGACCCAAACCCTGATGTACAAAAGCAAATCATCCGCGAATTGCAATACAATAGACTTTGCAACTCCCCCAACATCGTGAGGTACTATGGAACCTTCATGGTACTGAAACAACTGATGATTGGCATTGCAATGGAATACATGGGGGGTAAGTCCTTGGACGCAATCTACAAACGCGTAATCGAATTGGACCCACTGAACAGAATCAACGAAAAGGTGTTGGGTAAAATAGCTGAGTCGATTTTGATGGGACTCAACTACTTGCACGGCCAAAAAATCATTCACAGAGACATCAAGCCTTCAAATATCCTCTTAGATAGTAGGGGAAACATCAAGCTTTGTGACTTTGGTGTGAGTGGAGAAGTTGTCAACTCATTGGCAACCACTTTTGTAGGAACTCAATACTACATGGCCCCAGAACGGATTATGGGAAAACCTTATACAGTATCGTGTGATATATGGTCATTAGGATTGACATTATTGGAGGTAGCTACATGCAAATTCCCATTCAGTGCTGCTACTAGCGATAACTCATTACTGAATATGGGACCTATTGAACTCCTCTCATTGATATTAGAATATGAGCCAAAGTTGGAAGACATTCCTGAGGAAGATATTCACTGGAGTGAATCATTCAAGAATTTCATATCATACTGTTTGAAAAAGAACAGCGAGGAGAGGCCGAGTCCAAGGCAGATGTTGACCCACCCATGGTCGGTGGGCCAGAAGAGTACTACAGTAAGGATGGACAAGTTTGTGAAGAAGTTATGGGGAGACATGGAGTAGTAATTGTACACACCGGACTACACTTGTCTAGGAGTAAAACTTGAATGATAAAATAATACAATTTAATACAATCAATTCAAGTACTCATTTGACCCACTATACTTCCCAATCAATATGAGGTGAACTGGAAACATTGATACATCAGTTCACCTTTAACTATGATCAAACTGGTGAACGCAAGAACTTGAAGGGTGGATTCGATTCGCAGTCACACTCATCCCAAAATTTGAGTAGGCAAGATAGAACGATTTAATGAACAGAAGGTACAGGTGTTTGGAACCAAATCAATATTTATGTTGGAATAATATTTACTAATTGCTTTGAATTGTAGGCATAATTGTAGTCTGAAGAATTAGTCAAATATGAGTTGAATATGAAGGTGAATCTAGTAGAATTGGATGATTCTCAGTTACAAGACTTCTATTGAGCTAAATGGGTGCAAATTCAAAAGCATTCCAATTATTAATGTACATTCATTTTATTTCCTTCTTTCTTGAGTAAAACAATATGATCCGTAATCTTCAAGAGAATTTATCGCTACAGATCTAATACTACCTAACAACTATAATCAGTGGCACTTTTATCAGCTATTATATTCAACTTAACCAATACGCTATGTATAAATTCACGTGACGTATACTTTCAACACTTTTTAAATTAACTTCACTATAAGGGATAACCACTTATATCATGACTTTGAAATTATTCTTAAACACACTTGAATATATTTACTTTCCATACAACAAACATAAGCTCTTGCTACCTTCCTCCTATCAATCCTCCTCTCTTTCTTAACCACTAACAAATTTCTTTAAGCCTAACATCACGTGCCTTTAATTTTCACCCAATCAGAAAAACCAAATTTCTAAAGCATCAACACATTTAACAACCAAAGATGCCTGTTCCATTTGAAGGTTTATTGCCTTATGCAATCATGACCGCATTCTTCGGTCTCGCTGGCCATGGTGTTGGCTTCATTAGATACTGGGATAACGGTTGGAAAAAAGACAGATTCGACTTGGACTCCTGGGACGAGCGTATGATGAATAGAGACTTTTTGCTAACGGGTGTTACTAGAGGACAACTGCAGGAAGCTATAGCGCCCGAGAACTTTGCTACTTCGGACGTCAAGTTGCAAAGATACTACACTCCTTACAGAAACCAATTCTTCAGCTTCAGAGAGAGGTTGTACAGAGGGTATGTTAGTGGAACCTGGGATTTTTCATAAGTCCACCTTCATTCCATTAAATGGAGTGTTACGAATGTGCACTATGTATCTATGAATAGACAACGTTGGGTGTTATTGCATCTTATTATTTGATTATTGTAGGAAGAGAGACGTCACTCTAATGTAGTTTACACTTTGAATCAAAATGTAAAGTGCTCTTGTTAAAGGTAAGCTCAAAATAGCTAACAGGAGACTTTTCGCTTAGCTCAAAGTATGGGTCTTTTACAGAGTTCATCATATTCATAACTAAATCTTACTGGTGATACTACACAGTTGCAAATTTCCATCAATATACATCCATTTATTCTTTATAAGATTGTAATAATATAATTCTATTAATTTCTCAATCAAGTATCGTTAAGATTGTTTTCTAGTCTTGTTCAATTTAATGCTTGTGCTTGTATTCATAAAATGAAAATGAAGAGTTCTTGTTCAATTCGTACCCATAGGGGTACATAGAGGTTTGATGTCAGATGTACATGAACACAGAACATTCTTCTAATAATCACTTCACTCCCTCATTCAAGTTCCTTACTCAACTTCGTGAAGTCTGAAACTACTTAAAATCTTTATATGTCCACTTCTCAGTATACTTCTCTGCGTACCTTCTGTGTTTAGCAACTGGCACTCTACTCTCAATCTTACCTGTAGACTGTAATGTCACCATTTGGTCATAAAGTAAGTTACCTTCTGGCTTCAAGTTCTTCAAGCTACCACTCATTTCATCAGACAACTTCACTTCAAGTGGCAATTCCATCACATCGTGCTTTGAGAATTTGGAAGGTACTCTTCTTTGCTTCTTTCTACTTCTGTTAGATTCGTCCTTTTCTTCAACCTGGTCCAAAATGTCACCCAAGTTATGCAAGTCTTTTACTTGTTTCTTCAAGTCTTTCAATTCATCCATCAATTCCACTCTACGTTTGTGAGCTGCTTCTCTGTTTCTCTTAGTTTTGGTCTTGATTTTGAGTGGGTTTGGTTTGTTTATAGATAACAGGTAGTTTCCTTCTTCTACAGCTTCTTCTTCTTCTTCTTCCTTCTCCTTAGCTAACTCTTCGACGTCGTCCATTTCTTCATCTCTTAAAGTAACCACCAATTCTTGGATCTTATCTTCATGTTCTGCAATACGTTGGCGAGTTAACTCACGTTGTAATTCGAGGTCGTATTCTTTATTGATCAAAGCCTTCCATGATTCTAATGATGGGTTGTACGACTTACCTGCGTCGATCACTTTATTACTCAAGTCATTCGAGGCAATCTTAATAGCTTTCTCCTTCAAGGTTGATGGGACAGTAGTAGCTTTGGTGTTCTCAGCAGTGGCACTAAAGTTAGCAGTAGGGTCTGCTTCTGCTGGTGTTTCTCCCCACAAGTCATCGACTTGTTTACTTAATACTCCATCCTGTCCAATACGGTTCGCATACTTGGACTCTTTTCTATCTTTTCCTCCAGCCAACTTAACTAATTTAAGAAAATCGGTTCTCTTGATGGTTTTCTTAACTGGTCTCTTCTCTTGAGTTGCACGAGGGTTGACAATAGCAGCTACCTTAGACTTGTTAGCCAAAATCTCAGCGGTTCCTGACTTCTTAGCAAGTTTACCTGATATTTCACTACTAGCAGTTGAATCAATCACGAATCCATTATCCTCTGGTTCACCTTCCAGGTCTTCCTTTCCAAGAAGAATTTCACGTTCTCTAGACTCTTCAAGTCCAGTTTCAACATCTTCGATATCAACATTCTTTCTCCATGCTTTCCTGCCCTTTCTTGAGGGTTGTGCTGACTTGGCCATTATTGAAGAAGCTATTGCGATGAGATGAAAATCACAAAATTTAAAAAAATGTATGCATTTAATCCTGTGCGCACCATGAAAATTGAAGGTGATTTAAAATGCGCTATACTGATAAAAGCGGTGATGATGATTGGGGAGAAGTTCATTAATAAGAGGCTGCCTTGGAGATGATTCTTGAGAGGACGATTATTGGGATTATACCCTGACTGAAATCGCTCTTTAATACATACACTGACTGCTCCATAGAGTACGCTCCTTGATAGCTCTGATGTCGTATCGCATGTCGTATCTCATGTCGCACATTACATAATATTAGTACTTTCTACCTTATCCTACTACAGGACCTCTTATCCTACTAGAGGGGCTCTTATACAAACTACGTATCGTTGTTACCAGTCACTAATCAACAAACTTTACACAATGGATAAAACGCATCTAGTGAAGAGAAAAATATCTACCGTACTTTACTACATTACTAAAAGGTCCTGGTCTTTCTAATTTAAATCAATTATAATCTTCGTATTCTCTACCTACTAACCTAATGCTATTCTCTTGGGAAGTTCGATTCATTAAATGTCAATCTTGATCTCTCCTTGCTTTGTAGGTACTCTCTTGTACATACTCTCAGCTGGGGATTTATTGTTGACGTAATAAACCGGTGGTTTGATGGCTCATTAACTGCTAGTTTAAATTCGCGTTTATATGGCGCTGTATGCATCTAGTGAACCGTTAAGTTACTATGTGAATCGCTTTGTAAACTCTAGAATTCTAGAATCATTCACCAATGGCGAATTGTAATTAAGAAAGTCTTATGGGACTCCGTGGGATTTGATATTTTTATTGAAGCTCACTAGTCAACTTCTTCAAGTTCTGCTCGCTTAATCTCTGTGGTATTCTCTTCGATGGTGACGGTGACCTCAAGTTACGTGCACCTGATGGTGTTGATGCTCCGCTAGGTCTTAAACTCAGTGACTTTCTTCTCTTCTTTTCTTTCTTGTCTGGTCTTGAGAATGCAAGCAAGTTAGATCTCCTTCGCATCCCTTCATTAATCCAAAACTCGCTTCTGTACAACTCCCAGCCTTCACGAACCTCTTTGTTGAACGCGCGCAGGTTGAGCACGAGCTTAACATCGTTGATTCCGATTCTGGGCTGGCAATACAGTTGACAAGAACTTAAAAAGCATTCTAGTTTCAGCTCTCTGTTATGAAATGTCAGTGGGTACACTTTATGCAATGATGTGAGACTCAGGGCTGTTACATACAACCCCACTTCCCTCATCAAGTCTACCGTGGAGTCGCCAAGCGTTGTTGGAATCTTCACAAGCCTCACATTCAACTGTCTCAACCCCTTGTTTGTGGAGCTGAGGAATTTACGTGGTAACACTATAGTTTTTTTGTACTCACCACTCAAGTGGTAAAGCATGAGGGTCACCAAAAGAGCGAGCAAGATGAATTGAAGAATGACTCGTTTGGTTCCTGTTACAGTAGTTGAAACAATGAACAAGTGATGCGAGATGGATGCTATCAAAGAGCATAGTATCGACAAAAAAGTCAAGTATTTACGTCTCAAGTGCTTTTGTTGAATCACCTGTTGTCTCAAATTATCTTCCAATATCAATAGGTTTCTAAAGATCTTCCCTGCTGCCGGCATCAGAGTGTATCCTGTACCTAATATTTCGGAGTTGGTGAATCCAGTACCTGTGATGTGAGGTATAGCACTTAAGGAGGTCGAGTGTCGCAGTCTCAGACGTTCACTGTCTATAGACTTCTTTCTTGGCTTTCTTCCCTTGGGCAGCGGCAGTGGCAGTGGCAGGAGCTGGAGCAGTGGCAGAGGCAGAGGCAGAATCAGAATCAGCGGCAGAAGCAGTGGCAGTAACAGGGGCAGTAACAGTGGCAGAAGTTCTTGCTGTGAATTGCCATTCTTAGGCTCTAGTTTCTTCGGAGGTGAAGGGTAGTTGATCTTCACATCAATAGAACTCTGTGAGGCATTATCTGAGTCTGAATAAAGCACAACCTCATCATGATTATGTGGTGTTAAGTTCATATACGACGAAGGCTCACTGGTCTCCAGTTGTGGGGACGCAGAAGGCAGATCAGACAAAGTCACATCCATCAGACTGTCCAACTCACCAGAAGTCGCAGCCTGAGGTTCAGTCTTAAACTCTATTGCTTCTACTACCATACTTCAACATTCGTTCGAGGATTTCGTCTCAATAATTCCCTGACTTGTCGCCGTTTACAAAGCTCACTTTAAATTTTTGAAAGGGGGAAGAGTGTGACAATTTTTTTCCCTGATTTAGTTTTGGGTTGTTGGACTTTGTTGATGTTCTTGAGTTGGGTATATTGATTGACAATTCAACAACGATCAGACGATGTCAAAAGCACAAAAGGAAGAGTTTGTCAGTGGGTTGCTCGGTGGATCTATTACGGAAATATACCAAGTGACTTCGATTAGTTTAACTTCGTATTTTCTTTACAAGTTACTTGATGAAGAGACAGTTTCTGTGGATTTCTTGTTGAATTGTGTGTGTGTTCTTTGTTCAGTAACTATCTACAGTAACCGTATCCAAGCGTTGCATTTATTGATTGCAGGTCCAATCTTGGGTGCGATTGTATGGCGAGCTGCAGTAACAAGCCAGGGAAAAAACAACAAGAGTAAGGGAGGTAAAGGTAAAGAGACGAAGAATGATAGTGAGAGTTTGTTTCTTCCACGTAAACCGTTTATTACGGCGTACAGGGCACTGATGATTGTCATCACTAACGTTGCAATTCTTGCCGTTGACTTCCCACTTTTCCCTAGACGGTTTGCTAAGGTGGAAACGTGGGGGACGTCTCTTATGGACATTGGTGTTGGGTCATTTGTGTTTTCAATGGGTTTGGTTCAATCAAGGCTGCTTCTTAAAGCACAGATGCAAAAAAGGTTGAAGAAGCAGTCTCAAGAGTACGGCCTCGGTTTTTATGCTAACCTTGTAGGACGGTCGATTGTCAAGGCATCACCATTATTGATCTTGGGAATTGCAAGATGCCTCAGTGTTAAGCTGTTGGAATATCAAGAACATGTCACTGAGTATGGGATCTACTGGAACTTCTTCTTTACACTTGGGTTCTTACCTATATTTCTTGCAATTTTGGACCCTATTTTAGAGCTCTTCCCAAGGGCATTGGTGGCTATGCTGGTTATATGTATTCATGAATACTTTGGGTTGAACAAGGGTGGTGGGTTAGTGTATGTATTGCGCACTGACAACAGAATGGACAACTGGATCACCATGAACAAGGAAGGAATCTTTTCGCTTCCAGGATACATCAGTATCTTCATTTTCGGGCAATCCTTTGGATCATTTGTCTTGACCAGTAAACCAACGAAAAACAACTTGTTCATAGCATCGGCTCCTACGAAAGGACTGGATAAGGGATGGTTTCTGGTGAGCACTACCAAGGGATTGGCAATTGCATCTGTGGTATACCAAGGTCTCTTTTATGCAGTGAACATTTCACCTGCATACCCCAACGTTAGCAGACGCTTGGCGAACTTGCCGTACGTTCTCTTGACTGTATCATTCAATGCAGTTTACTTGTTTGGATACAACCTTGTTGACGAAATCGCCAACAACAAGAAACCGTTGAGGTTGATGGAAGCGATCAACGGTAACGGTTTGTTGGTATTTTTGTTGGGTAACTTACTTACAGGGTTGGTAAACATGAGTATCAATACGTTAGAGTTTGGGGACGCTGCTGCATTTGGAATTTTATTGGCTTACACGGGAGCGTTTGTAGGTGTTGCATGGTGGTTAGATAAGAAAGGGATCTATGTTAAGGTTTAACTTGGTGGATCAAATGATACAAAAAAGGAACTGAGAGTATATGGATAATCTAAAAGAATTAAAATCTGGAGTCTTTGAGACATGGAGGAAAGGTTAAACTCTCGTTCTTAGGAATCATAATGTTTAATAAAATTAAGACTTGTATTAAATATATAACTATGTGGATTTGCCTAGTTCAAAGTATTTCTAAGATTTCCCCAAATTTATTACAATTTTGTCATACAACTAGCCAACATATTGCTTTACCAACGTATGGACTTCCCAACATTTTTCTGTAAAGAGTTTCTCGTAGGTTTCTTTGTCAATTTCAATTTAATCTTCGCAAGACTCTAAGTAAGCAATGGATCTCACATCCCCAGCCAATTTTATAGCAGAAGGTTGCAAATTACTCAATAATTGTTTTGATACTATTTTTGAAATAGACCCTGCTTCTCCATACTTCTTTCATCTTCATTCTTATGAATAGTAACTAGCAACACAGTAACTCAAGACTGTAATATCTGTCAAAGTTGTTGGTTGGGTTCACATTCATTTGGTAAACTATTGAATGCTTTGCGAACTTTTTGGGTGCAAATAATTTTGAAACTTATCTAACAAAACGACATATTTTACGATGAAATGACATTCAAACAACACTTTATGGATCTTCTGTTCCTAGATTCTGTAGCGACTTCAATATTTGATATCCTTTAAGGTTAGTGGAGCCAGTCTGTTGAATACACAAATCTTTAAATAGTGAATCCTTTATTAATAACGCATCATTGGTATCCTAGGGTCATTGTATCACCTAAAATCGAGTTAAGATCAATTGTCACCTAGTGTAAGTTTAAGTAAACCAACATATAATCTACAAATTAATATTCACTACTTGGTAAATTTGGAAATCCAACACGTTTTAGCTAAGACCTGTTGGATGGCTTAATTTGTCGTCAAGTGGATCGAGATTGACGATGAATAGTAAGTAACAGAAGTAAACTTAACCTAAATACAGATTATTTTCATCATTGTTGGAGTTGAAGAAGCCCAAGGCTCGGCTCCTTATACTTCGAGCCATCAACCAATCTAATCAGTCTCCATTTCTGTCATTATAGTCTACTACTTTAAGTCAATCTTGTACTCCTACATTTCTCAAGTTGGAATAGGCCTTCTTCAATGGGTAAGAAACATCTCACACTCTTTATGCTAGAATTCTTGACCCCCACCAAGGAATAATGGGGGTTTTTCGGGTTATAACATATCTACTAAAACACTGCAAATTCAACAAGTAGTGTCCATTTGGATCAACCGGAATTGATCGGATATTCACACTCAGCGTCAACCATCTCATCCCACTCCATCCTCCTTTTCTACCTTCCTCTTTGGTTATCCTAACATCCAAATATCCAACGACTCATCTGCATATCCAACCTTCCGAAATCACGTGACTACGAACGAAGGCGCATTTTTCTGTTTATACGAGCCATTTCTTAAACGTTTCTCCTGGTCTTGTTATCATCAACTCATCGATAGATACGACATGTCCTACGCGCTGAGTACTTCATGGACTTCATTCCTCAGATCCATTGCTCTGTTCAATGGTGATCTTTCTAGTTTGACAGCTCCACCTTTTATTTTGCTGCCAACATCGCTTGTTGAGTTTTCGCAATATTGGGCCGAACACCCCGACTTGCTAGTTGAGCCAATTGGTTTAACTTCCGATGAAGAAGCTTCCGGTGCCGAGGTGGATGCTATGGCACTTAAACGTATGATCAGTGTTGTACGTTGGTTTATTTCCACCTTGCGTTCTCAATACTGCTCACGTAATGAGTCCATGGGCTCAGAAAAGAAACCTTTGAACCCCTTCTTGGGTGAAGTGTTTGTTGGTAAGTGGGAAGACTCAAAGATTGGTGAGACCATCTTACTTTCCGAGCAAGTTAGCCATCACCCTCCCGTCACTGCATACGCCGTTGTCAACGAACAGCTGGGCGTTGAATTACAAGGATACAATGGAGTTAGAGCCACGTTATCCACGACATCGATCAATGTCAAACAATACGGACACGCTATATTATCCTACAAGAAATCAGAAGAGTCGTACTTGGTAACCTTACCACCCTTGCACATTGAAGGTTTGATCAACGCGTCGCCTTTTGTTGAATTGGAAGGCACTTCGTACATCCAGCTGTCGAACGGGTTCATTGCAGTAGTGGAATATAGCGGAAAGGGATACTTTTCGGGCAAGAAGCACACCTTCAAGGCACGCATTTACCAGGACGAATTGCTGCTGGCACACAAGGAAAAGGCTTTGGTCACTATTGCAGGCCAGTGGTCTGACAAGTCGTACATTGGTAAGGGGTCTGCGACTCCATCATCGAAGGACGAATTATTCTACGATGCCGTAAAGCAGTCCAAGGCTAACATTATAGTGAAGCCTATCGAGGAACAAAACGCATTGGAATCTAGAAAGGCGTGGGCCAAGGTTGCTGAAGCCATCAAGAAGGCTGACTACGACTTGATCCACACCGAAAAATCGGAAATCGAGAACGCCCAAAGAGATTTGAGAACAAAGGAACTGACAGCAGGGATCGAATGGGAACAAAGATGGTTCGACTTGAAGGATTACGACGCTCCGGACCACACCAAAGATAGTTTCAGTAATTTGACCACATTGGCTAGTTTGTCCACTCACAATGGTCCTAGCGGAAGTGCGAAAATGGGTAAGTATGATAATGGAGAAGCAAAGCATTGGAGAGTTAACTTGGACAAGTGGAAGAAGGAGCAGGAGATAAAGATTTAGGTTGTTTGGAGTACACGATTATAATTTATTTTGATATAGTAATACCTAATATGTTACCCATTTGTAAGAGAGGAGGTAGATAGAGACTGTTTTTAGTTTAAGGTTGTAGATATGAATTTTTGAGTGTGATGGAAGTGGAGTTAAGTTGGCTGTGGTTTGAATCAATGATCATGTACTTTAAAGTGAATTCATTGAATGTACAACTACATTAATTTACTTTTTGCAGCCATACGTTATTGTGCTGAGCTGTATAAGGTGCTAAGAAAGATAAGACTAAATTGAAGTAAAAAACAAACTAATTCATTTAGAACCGTTACATCAAGTTGGCAATCTCATAACACTTTCCCTTGCATCCTTCTTATCCTTCAACAGCGTTGTTGAAGAACCCTTAGTCTACATTGATCAGTATGATAGTACTGCATATAGTCTAAACTTTGAAAGAATCTAGTCATGTGACTCAATTAAGCAATCAATATCCAATAGCCAAACAACTATAGCCATACTTGAAGTACTTAATGAAGTATTTAACTACTCTACTTCAATCTGACTTCTACGCATATCTCAATTCCAACTCCACAACTTAATAGCGTCTTTGAAACCAACCCAAACACCACTTTCCACTTTAGCAACCGCAGATTCATAATATACACGTGACATATAGGGCTCCACCCACTCCTGCACACTCCATCTCTTTGTGAACGGAAAATTTTTGCCTGGCCACAACACAGTAAAAAAAAGAGTACGCTTAAAAAACTTCTACTCTTCTTATTCTTTTCAAGTCTCATAGATAATCCTCGACGAAATGGCTGAAACTCACAGATGTATGTACTAAAGAGAAACGATACCTAATGATAGGTACAGAAGACCAGTTAACAGAAGGGTTAGTTTTGAAACTAATCTGAATGTTGTGAAGCATTCTGACTGACACTTGACCTGGAAGTGAAAAGTTCAAGTGATTGGAAATTTTGAAGCATATACTAACATAATATAGTGTACGTTAAAGGTAAGCACTTGTCGTACCAACGTTCGAAGCACGTTACCAACCCTAACGTTTCCTTGATTCAGATTGAAGGTGTTGCCAACACCCAAGAAGCCAAGTTCTACTTGGGTAAGAGAATTGCCTACGTCTACAGAGCTTCCAAGGAAGTCAGAGGCTCTAAGATTAGAGTCATCTGGGGAAAGGTCACCAGAACCCACGGTAGCAACGGTCTTGTCAGAGCTAACTTCAAGAAGAACTTGCCTGCTAAGACCTTTGGTGCTTCTGTCAGAGTCATGTTGTACCCATCCAACATCTAAGCTCAACAAAACCAAAAACACCTAATCACATTCTGCGCCGCTAATATTGTATAATGCTGCTGGTTATATACATGTATACTTAGAAATGTATTACGAAGAAAGGACTGAATGTAGGTTCTGAAGGAGTGATATCCGGACTTTGAAAATTGGTGTTCTAGTTTTGATTGTTTGAGAATATCTTTGTATTTAATATGATCAGGGTTTAAGTTATTATCTTTGTAGTTGAGCATGTGATGGTATTAGGTGTATACATGTGTACAATATATATTGGAATCAAAATATTTATAAAATATAGTAGTTTAAATGTAGTAGGTATTACTGAGATGAAGTAGAAGAGAGTTAATTAGACTTCTTGATCTGAGAAAGTCAGTTGTGTGAATTGTATTGGAATGTCCACCTGACTAATCGCACAGAAATATAGAAGCTCGAATTTATCACCAACACTAAATCACTTGAGTATAGATCAATAGATAGATGTCAATTGAACTTGTTATTTCAAAATTATCTAAAATCAACTAAATAACCTTTTCTACAATCAATCGCCAGAATAAATCCGTTTGATCTTCAACAATTCTGATTCCATTACCTTGCACTAAGATTTAACAATCATTTTTTGCAGTCAATGTAAAAAAACTAAATAATAGACTTTCTCTTCTTGAGCGTTAAATCATCATGATTGTTGCTAAGATTAAAGAAATGAAACAAGAAATAAAATGAACAGATTGGGTTTGAGCTTCATTTCCTTTCGCATTTGCATCCTTTGAAGAAGATGCTACTGCCGAGGAAGATGCGCTCTCAGAAGAGCTTGCCTGGACAGTAGTTCCTGATCCAAAATCAGACGCTGAACTAGATCCCGAACCAGACGCTAAACTAGTTTCAGAACCAAAAGTTGAGCTAGATTCAGAACCAAAAGCTGTACTAGATCCACTACCCAAAGCAGATTCAGAACCAAGAGCTGAATTAGATCCAGAATCAGACGCTGAACTAAATCCGGAATCAGACGCTGAACCAGAAACTGAACTAGATTCAGAACCTGACACTGAACCAGATCCTGAACCAGACACCGAACTAGATTCAGATCCAGAAGCTGAACTAAATTCAGAACCAGAAGCTGAACTAGACTCAGAACCAGAAGCTGAACTAGACTCAGAACCAGAAGCTGAACTAGACTCAGAACCAGAAGCTGAACTAGACTCAGAACCAGAAGCTGAACTAGACTCAGAACCAGAAGCTGAACTAGACTCAGAACCAGAAGCTAAGCTAGATTCAGAACCAGATACTGAACTAGATCCTGAACCAGATACTGAACTAGATCCTGAACCAGAAGCTGAGGAACCACTCGATGAACTGGACAGCCCACCCGATGAAATACTCGAAGTAATCACTTCAATGTCAGTGTCATTTTGACCCAATTTAACTGGAGCAAACGAGACGGTGTTATCCTCCAAATCGTACACAGTGTATAACTGCCTTAAAATGTTATCACCAAGTACGATGTAGTCCTCATCCCAGAACACAATTTCAAGGTAACAACCATCATTCTCTTCTAATATTACACTTGTGAGTGGGAATTCCACTGAGTGTCCACTAAAGCTGGTAACCAACGTCGAGTTTCCAACTTTCGAACAGTCAATTTGACCGGTATCGGAATTAGCACTACCACCCAATAAACTTGCAAAAGTTAGTGCATATTTCACTGGCAAGAACGTCAATGCATTTTCTGTAGATAAAATGGCTGGAGTCAGAGATATGAAGACGGTTTCGTTAATGTTCTTATCGTTAACAATAACTAAACTATCAAGGTTGATAGATAAGTCCACAGGATTATGCTTAGCACCAAGGAGCGGAACAGTTACCAAATTTCCTTCATGTTTGGAATGGTCAATGGCACCAAACAATAAGCTTCCACTAGAATCATTGAAATCCCCTAGATAAATGGAGTAGGCGATTTTTTGAATAAAACCCTGCTGTTTCAATTGGACAGGGAAATTATCGTATACATATGGGTTTGATGTTATTTTATTCGTGATCTCATTAGGTGGTAGACCTATTCCCAAAATACCAATGTTGCTGTTTGTTAAGTTTGCAACACCCAAGTTGACACCTTTTATAGTAGAGCCACCAATTTTCACATCAGCCTGTGCCCAGTACCCCACTGCTAATGTGTCATCACCAAATTCGGCGACGAATTCCGTCGTATTTTGCTTGTAGTTGGAAGCACTTCCAGTGTTAACAGCTCCGTTCGCAGTGCAAGTGTTTGTGCTGTACCACGTATTAAAGTCGACTGTGGTCACATCTACAAATCCTTCTGAGTTTTCAAAGAGTTTTCCCAAGTTGAGGCATTCAACGTCAACTGAAGGGACCAAAAAATCTGACGAGCCAGTTCCCACTATAACAGTAACAGTATTTCCATTGAATTCAACGTCAGCTAAGTAGGTGGTTTTGTTGTTCTTGATTTCCAAATTGATGTCATTATCTCTCTTAACTCTGGAAGCTTTCTCTCTCTTTACCTTAAAGGGAATATGAAATGCACCATCGAAGACTTCCAAAGCACCCACAATTGAAATTGCGTAAGAAATAGCAGTTAGTACACTCAATTGCATTGTAAGGTTGGTCTCAAGTGTTTGGCAGGTCCATTAAATGGGAAACAATAACTTTAAATAGACTACAAAATTGCAGCAATTAAACACTCACGTCTATACGTTCAACCACATTCAAATTAAGTACCCACGCCTTCAGGTACTTGCTAAGCGGGGGGACGTCATTTTTCGAACAAAAGGTCCGTATAATTGATACTTTGAATACCAGTTAGTAATTGCATTCGAGAATTGACTACCACTGAAGCATCTCGGTAATAATTTAAGTGGAGGAAACTATAATCGCATTGGGCTATAATCCAGATGTACACTTGCAGATTTAAAACGTGGGTATTTGACTTGAATGATACTCATTGAAATTCAATGACACAACTATCAATACCGCTTAAAGAGATAGCGTTAAGAGTAGGAGCTTTGAAGTTTCACAAATACTGCTACCTCGAAAATCGTGCATATAGAAAGGGGAATATTTCCTGTTTAAGATCATTAAAAGATCCAAAAGGAGTACAGTTTGTAATCCCGAGTTTTCGTTTGGATGTGAAGTAGACTGTGGAGTCTAATTAATGGTTGTTGACTGGAAGATATAAGGTTGCTTCTTTCATATCAGATTTATTCAATTGCATGTATTCACGATAGTTGAATGGGTCCTCCCCACTACTGACAATAGTGCAATTTAATGTTGTGAATGTAATTTTGTATCGTCAAAACGAAGCTGATAAATTTGTTATCAGATGAAAGGGTATAAGTAGCAGATTCAGTGCACCAAACACCCCGATTAAAGACTGTATGGGCTCACAGTTGAAATTGAGTTTAATTAAGATTGATGTTTGAATGCCTCAACAGATCAAAATTGCATTCCTAGCCGATACTTAGTGAGCATTTGAAATTACTTCAACATGATTCTGAAAGAGGAGTACATTTCTTACAAGCGTGCAGATTATTTGTGGCTAAGAGAACTCTCCTAAAATTAACCTAAGTTATAAAGGAAATCACTTTTAAAATTCGTTTCGTAATACGTTAAAAACTATTTCGCCTTCACCGGACATTTGAGTTACTCTCACCTGACCAAGTTACTTGTCATGGGTTTTCAAACTCAGTTGGAGTAGTCACTTGCATTTCCAAAAACTCCCCGGTCCTTCATTGGCCATTCCTTCTTCAATGCATAAAATTACGCTTTCGTCGGAACAATGCACCTCTTGAGAAACCCTACTACTGTCATTTTCAGCAAGCCTTCCAACTTTTGGATCTCCATTTCAATTTTATCTAACTCTGACGTTTCGGCAACTAACTTCGATTTCACCAACTCACTGATCTTCCTTTTAAATCTGTTGCGAAGCAACTTCTCTCTAATCAAAACTATTAAGAGAAACCCAACCAAGTGACACATCCCAGCTAAGATCTGTGAATTTAAATACGGTTTTGAATCATTTTTTTTAACCAAGGCCAATGCAAGAACCCCCGACACTAGACAGGGAGCGGCTGCAGTGACATTTAGAGCTCCCCATGCTGCTGTTTTTTTGGAAATTTTGGGATGCCCATCAAACAACTCTAAGCATAATGTCAAACCCATCGTTGGCGTTACGCCAATACTTAGGCCTATTAGAATAGCAAATCCAATCAACTGTCCATAAGAGGTAGAGTTTATCCAGTAGCCAAATGTCAAAATCGTGATGATAAGATCGTAAATTGCAGTGGTGTTGAATCTTCCAAATTTGTCTGCAAAATATCCAATCTTGAGTCTTCCAACAATTTGTCCTGCGCTTATCAATGCTGTAACTACCAGCCCTTGCGAAGAAGTTAAACCAATGGTCGTACTGAAATTTGCAATACTGAATAAGATCATGAGAAAACCTAGAAGGCTAATCGAATACCACATTGCAAGCATACCCACTTCTTCTACTGTGTAGAAGATTGTCAAGTCACAAGTTTGAAGGAAATTCGTGCATATATGCGATATATTAAACGAGTCCTTAAAAGCTTTAGTCTTCATCTTATAAGGCCTCACTAGGACTATTCCCAAACCTGTAGAAACTAAGGTGGTCAAACAAACCATTCTCAATGCCCACTTTTGATTCCCCGTTCTAGCTATCAAGCTTTCAATAGCAAGAGAATAGATCAACCCTCCAAGACCTGAACCACAAATAGCTATACTCATTGCTCTAGCTTTGCGTGTCGTAAACCAAGTGGCGACAGACAACATTACAGGGGTGTAGGTTAATGCAAATGACAAACCAATGAGGACCCCTTGAGTTAAATAGAGCTGCCACAATTTGGTTGCAAACGAAGCCAACAAGAACCCTAAAGTTTGAAGCAATAGACCAGTAAGGACCAATGGCCAATATCCAAACGTTTGGAAGATAAATGCCAGTACTGGTGCTAGTATCTGTGCAAGTAGAAGTACAATACCTCCTATTAAAGCATAATCTATTCTGGTGGCTCCTTTGAACGTCCCTTGGGTCACATAAAAGTCAAGGAAAACTCCAAAGCTACCACTGACTCCCCAAGTTGAAATTGAAATTAACAATCCACCAACCGCAACGGCCCATCCATATCCACCGTTAGGAGGTACTGCAATTTCTTCTTCTACCTCAACCTCATTTTCAGCCACTTTTTCTTCAATATTTTCCAAACTCATTGTGTTACTATTTCAAACGTTTTTGCAGCCATTTACAACGTTTTATACTTAAATCAGCAACAATAGTAGTAACGAGATGCTCAGTTTATTGCAGAATTAATAAGCAGCTCGGTACGAGGAGAGCATTTTGAAATAATTGTCGACCCAAAGGCACAGTATAACGAAACTTCTGACACATTTGGTTAAGAGCTCTGTCATCCGTGACTCGTTCCGAACACTCAAACGTTTTGCAACACTTTTCAGGTAGAGTCATGTGGTACGTTTCAAAGGAATTAGACATTATCTTTAGCTCACTATCATATCATCTTATGATTAGACTTGTAGTTGGACTAGGACGCTTCGTGGATTATTTCTTAAAGAAAATTCATAAGCGTCTAGACCTTTTAACTCTGTTTTTAGAGAAACGTATTCTTAGAGTGCATCAGCATCTCCTTTGCAAACTAAAAGCAATACCAATTAATTCAAAGGCGACTACAATTGAACTCCCGATCGCATATATGTGTACAGGTGTAAATACTACTCTTGTGTTAAAGCCGCAGTGTCCTCCGTGAGTTTTTTGTCTAAGTAAACCAAATAGCATTCCAAGCAAACAAAGAAATAACAAATCAAAAATCCTTCTAGACTCTGGTTGCTGCAAAAACTTCAACCACTGAGTTTGTAGGTAATTCCTCCGTATAGTATTGGTTTCCTTTGTTTACTAATATTTGCAAGTTTTTACATTTCAATTTAGTGTATACAACTTCTCCACTGCTAATTCAATAGCCGCATTTGTTCCTTTGGTCAACTTATTGGCGCTTTTCTCCAACCTGTAATAAATTCATCAATATTTCATTGGCTCTCATCAACTCTTTATTTAATTCTTCTTTGAATTCTAGAGAGGCACTCAATTCTTTATTAGCAGCTTTTAAATCCGTTTTCTTAAGTTTCAGACTTCTTTTAGAGAGTTTTAATTTTTTGGCAGAGGAATTCAATGGAGAAACCTGGTCACTGAGTCTGGAATTCGATCTGCGAAACATCCTCTCCTTTGAAGCTAACAAGGATTTCAATAACATATTGGTGTTTCGTTCAGCTATCAAAGCTTTTTCATTATCGTTAAATTTGAATGTTATCAAGGGCTTTAACTCCCGATTTTCCTCTAACAAATTATTCAACTTCAGAATGCTTTCTGAATTTAGAGGTTGCTGAACTATTGAAGATGGAAACACAGATGTGGGTACTGAAGAAGATATATTTCGGGGGGCATCGTTGATAGAAGTATCTGAAACATTCATATCGTGGTTGACTTCAGATCCCATGCTGCGCAATCCATTCTGTTTGTTTCTTCCTGTATCGTCAGTATTGCTTAATCGATTTGACATTGGTGTTTCGGGATGTACAGAGGCATCTACTTCTTGAATTCTAAGGTGTTGCTGGGTGTCACCAACTTCAGTAAAGATTTTTCCGGGGTCATGGTACTGCTGAGGCGGCATCAGAATTTGAATAGGTGTATTGATGCTCTGAAGTTCAGTTTCAACAGCCCTGTTAGAGGAAAGTGTTTCATGTACCACACTTCTTCCTGGGATGCCAATTAATGGAGCTTGCGTTTGATCCAGTAGTTTGATTACCAAGTAGTCACACTCTCTACTACCTTTCTTGAAATTGGCACAGCGTTGGCATTTAGTATCTCCTTCTTTATAAACGCACGGCTTGTTGTGTGTTCTGCAAAGAGTGCATTTTATCTTGCGTCGCAAAGAGATTAATTGGAACTGAATGACAAGTAATAGTTTACCTGGACTATAAATCAACAATAATATATCAAACAAGATCAATCAAACTTTGAGCTTAATAATAAGCAAGTAAAATAAATAAGTTTCTAAGTTGATGGATGTGGTCCTTTTATATTAACTAATTTTAAACACTTCAGTTGTAAAACTCACACATGTGTGAGTTTTTACTCAAAAATGAATTTCCTTGGTTGTTACTTGAGAAAAGACTAAATCAATCACTGTATAAAGTTTAACATACATATACCTGATCCTCCTTTAGTTTTAGCATTAATCTTAGCCATGTTAACGGAGCTTTAACAGGCAATAGGTTGGGCACGTCTTCTACAGGAAATCCATTAAAAAATGAATAGCAGATATCGGAAGAGCGTAAAATTGAAGTCAGATATCCTGATAATTGAAATCCATTTAATCGATAGTCTATCCTTCTTCTATTCGTTTTGGTCGAAGGTGTTGACCCAACATCTCGAAACTACCATTACTAATTTTGGCTGCAAAAACATTAATTCATGACTACTTGCTTCTTATTATTAATCTCTTACATAATCACAATTATATATGGATCATCAACAAAATTTCAAAGTGAAAGAATTTCTAATCATCATAAATGCTTCGTTTGAACCCAATCATCCATCCAGATACTCAGGATAAGCCTTTTAAGTTTGAGGGATTCCTCCAGAAGGAGTATAACCTTGGACTTAATCCAGATAGGCCGATTTGTCTTATGTTCAATCCATTGAAACCTAATAACCTGTGTCCAAATGGTGTCAAATGTCCTAACAAGCATGTCCCTCTGATGTACAACAACAAGATTGTCTGCAAGCATTGGTTGCGTGGTCTTTGTAAGAAGAATGACCATTGCGAGTTTTTGCATGAATATAACTTGAGAAAGATGCCTGAATGTCTCTTCTTTCTGAAGAATGGCTTTTGCACTCAGACTCCAGAGTGTTTGTATTTGCATGTTGACCCTCAGCTGAAGATTCCCGAGTGTCTCAATTACAACAAAGGGTTCTGTCCTGATGGTCCAGATTGCCCACGTAGACATATCAGAAGAATCGTATGTCCGTTGTTCGTGTCAGGTTTCTGTCCAAAGGGACCTGAATGTGAGTTCTCACACCCAAAATTCGAAGGAGTTGTCAATAGGTTGCGTATTCAGCCTGACAAAGTTAAAGAGGACAATAGTGAGGAAAATGATGAGGAAACTATTGAAGATAAGAACGAGCCTAAGGTTTTAATGATTGAATCGTAATATAAAACAAAAAATGGAATAGCATAATGGGTGTATCACCTCACAAATGATTCTTGAAGAATCATAACTGATTGGCGTATTTGAGCTTCTCCAATATTAGAGGAGAGAAATGATATAAACTCAATCACAAGAATTACTATAGAGGACAAAATCTGTTTCAGCAAAAGCTGAATCAATATCGTTACAGGATTTCCTAGTTTACAACTCATGCTTCAAACTATAGACAGTTTACTTAAAGGCACGTTTGGCTTATACTCTATAACCCCTTATCTGGTTCCGCTCCTGTGGAGTAAGAACCCAGTTGATCCCAATGAACTCGTTCTCCAGAGCTTGGTTTGCATGCTGGGTGCTTTCCTCGTATTCTTCATCATCCATCCCCACTAGCAACACTATTTGGGTCACACGAACAAACTTCTCACGCAACAGGTAATTATCGTCACATACTTTTGTTATGAAGTTGGAGATGTCTCTTTCTAACTTTATGGCACCGGTTTCTGACACTTTGAATCTGCGGAATACGTTTATCATACGCTTTTCTAACATGTTGACTAAATTGATAACGAGAAGACGTAATAATTTGGAGAACACACCTTGTCCATGCAATGTCTTCTTATAAGGTACTATAATCAGTGTCCAATCCTTGGAGAACTTGAAGAATACTCCACCATCCTCACCAAGCCCGCTATGGTAATGTTCCTCTGAGTCTGGTAAAAAGTCATTGACTAGGTTCGCGGCACGGTTTTTGAACAGCTGGTTGTACAAGTTGATTAAACTATCGCTGATAATCTTATTCGTGATAGTAGTGAATGGGTGCAATAACTCCTCGCGCAAGATGAGTTCTATTTTCTCGCAATCCTTTCCAAAAGGAAAAGTTTGCGGAAGCTGTTTGTAAGTATTGGTGACTATTTTATCAAAATATTCTTGAACGGTAGCCACCGAATTTAAATAGACAATAAAATGAAGTAATGTCGTGCTATTTGTAGTTGAAGATTCTCCAACAACGTTTCCAAAGGCAGTAGATGCACCTTTGAAAAGCCCAGATGGGTTTGTTGTTGTGACTGTAGTATGTTTGACTGGTTCCGTAGCAGGAGTCACCATCAGAAGTATATGGTTGTATCGCGGTTGGTTTTCATTCAAGTTTCGAATTAAAAAGTAATTGACTAAATCACGTTGTAAGATTTTGAAACCTTCATTGACAAAGTGCTTGACGGATGAAGGGATTCCTGAGCTGATGACATGCTTAAGTGTCAGATTAAGAATGAGAGTTGTGTCTTCAATCACACTACTGCATAAAACAATCTCGTCTGATTCGTTTGTAGTCCGTAAAAGTGGTTCCAATGATGGCATTTCTTCAATCACCAATGCCTTTTCAATAGACCGGCGAAAGTAGAACAAGTAGAGTGTTTCGAAAATTGGTAAGTACTTGGAGTGCAATTGTTTGGAGAACTTACTTTCTATTACTACGCTTGGTAGTTTAAGTCCTCCTTCAATTGCAAAGTACCTAGTGGCAATGAACTTACAGTAGAGTGACCAATGGTTTAATATGGTTGCCAACTCGCTGATAAGATCGCCCACTTCAACAATCGAGATGATATCATCATCATATACCACAGTCTCATCGTGTTCATCGGGTCTCCTGGTGAGCACCGGGAAAGTATAAAGGTCTATATCTTGGAATAACTTATTGATTCTGCGTGATTCGTAGAAAGTGTCCATTATAATTCCAATCTGTGAATCCAATTCCAGTTGCAATCTCACAATGACAAATTGCATCGCACCACCTTCGAACCCAGCATAATGTTGTTTGATTAAAGGTTCGTGTGTAGCAAGCATTATCAGCACACTTTCAAACAATTGAACAAAGATAGTTCCAAATACGCCCAGTTTCAAGTTATTTTGATTTATAACTGAACCTATCAAGCTCTTACAGGTATCTGCTACAATAGAAGAGACAAACTTCGAGTAGCATGTCAAGCCAACCACCTCTTTTCCAATCAACGGAAATAATTTAAAGTAAGTGGTAAGCTCTGGGACGTTACGTTGCTTTGCAGCATCGTTGAACTGTTTGGTGAAGGTATCTGTGAGCTGAGTTGTGTAGTGAGACAATATCACCAATGGAGGATCTGGTATTTCAGCCGTTGGAATCATTACCAGAGAAAATTGACCTTCAATTAAATCAGTTGGGATCAGATTAATCTGGGAAATGCACTTGGCTGCAACCTCCCAGTCCTTATGTTCCATTGCATAATTGGCTTGATTTATGTTTGTTTTCAAGAGTTGGACTTGAGTAACGTAGTCAAGAGTAGAGTTAACATTGCCTATTTCTTCATCCAACAGCTTGATCTTGAATGTAAGCGAGTTACCCAAGTCCACAGCATTGGAAAAGATAGTAGTTAATTGATTGGAAGTGTTGATGGTAGATGCCAATTTGGTAGCACGCGCAACTTCAACCTGGTTCAAGTCATGCTGATGTGATTTCAGTTTTACCTGAACGTATTGGTTCAACTGAGTGTCTATTGTGTTGAGTGTGGTGTCGATTCGTGAAATTAAATTGTACAAATCATTAGGAGATGAAGCATCTTCGTACGAACTGCGAAGCTTGGTGGCTGTGGCAGTAAGATTAGAAGACGAAAGATGGCTAGGAATATCTTTCATCGTTGAGATCACCAAGGCTTGAAACTTTTCACCTGGCTTTCGATTGGTGTCGGTGTTGGTTTGTTGTTCAAGTCGTAAAAATGGTCATGTGATTGATAAATTTTGATAGATGAGAGTTGTACGATAATGAAGGATGATGGTAGGAGGCTGTCAGGTTAGAGGTTAGTTCTAGGGGTAGAGTTATTTGTAATGAGTAATGAACGAAGTTTGAAGTTTGAGGTATAAGCGTTATAGCTTGAATGACGCAACGCTATCTTCGAAATGTATTAGTTTATAAGTCAAAAAATAGAGAAATGAAGTTGTATATAGAGGAATCAAGTGTCCACATTGGAAAAAAAAATGCGTAGACTGTATCATTCTGAACAAAGATTCCATGTCCTGGTTATCCAATATCAATAATAGTACACGTAAAGGGGACTTTCTTGCTATTATTTACAATATGTATAGTAATTAATGGTAGAAGGGAGAAACCTTCAAGTGGAATGTAATTGGGAATAGTACAACCTTATGTTCCAATTTTAGATTTGGTTGTAGCTGTAAATAATTAACTTGTAGTCTTCTATAGTTGTTTCAAATTTGCAGCCTTTTGTTGAAATTTGGTAAAAATTGTTTAAAATATAAAGAGTAGGAAGTGTAGAATGAAATAATTTATTTGAATTCTATTAAAGAGAATATAGAGACAACCTATTTAGTATCATGATTATTGAAGAGTTTGATCACTGTTACAGTAGCCATTTACTTACATCCACTGACTAACAACCATGAGAATAGAAACGCGTTAATGAATTTTGCCAATGCACGTCTTTATCCTCTCACATACAGGACTAAAATGATTATTACGTAACTTACTGAATCAGAGTTTAACAGATACGCGAGAACGATAGGTTTAGTACTACTTCACTGAGTAGACGACTACTTGTCAATTTCTATTCTACCAATGAAGGGCAGATTTTATCACCCCAGAAGTTTGTTGGGAACCATCAAACTAATCATGAAATTGTATTGTTGAGTAAAAAATTGACAGGTATTGAAAATAAATGCACAGCCTTTAATTTCAATTTGAATGGTCAGTTTCAATTGACCAACCTCAATTCCATCATGACACTACAATTGTAGAAACCAATTCACAACGCAATATGAACCTACTGAATACAATCAGAAATACGAAAGTCGATACTACAAGTCACAGCAAGATTATTCCTGGATATGTGACTCTCCTGGGGCTTAGATGTTTATTCTGTTTAGCAATAGACAATAGTACATTTAATTGTGTTTAAATAGTTCTCTTTACATTAACAATCTTATAACCAACCCATTGAATTGACACTTTTGAACCACCATGAATTGAACACTCCAACTTCATAAAAACCATTCAATTCTGAGGTTAATAAACCATCACGTTGTTAGACTTCGTAAACTCTAATGTTCCCTAACACAAAATAAAAATGCCTCAAAACCTTTAAATTTACGATCTAAAACGATGCACGTTAGTCTATCAGAAATTGGGCTGTGTAGTGAATGAACAGGACATCCCCACCAATGTATCCACTTCTCCTTTGATAATTCGGGCTGTAACAACAAGACGAGTCATCCCTTCTATAGCAATTGGCCGTAATCAATACTCACCTTTGAACTCTCAATCTATTCTAGATGAAATGTCACTAGAGGGGGTTTATGTACCTGTTTTTCTTGGCCTCGCTATCATTTTCGAATGTTGCATACTATAATTTGGGGTATTTAGATTGTTGATAATCCCATTAGTTTCAAGAATTAACAAAAAAAATTACACCATGTCTAGCATGTCCAATAAGTTATCCAGCAAGATGTCTGGTCGGTTTACCCAGAAGTTCAATTCTGCAATTGATAAGTTTGAGAAGATAAGTAATGTCAATGTGAGTTCTTACATTCCTCACCTTGACAATCTTCCTCCAGCTGTTAGAAATTACAAGCCAGGACCTCCTCCATCTGTCAATTCCAAAGCCGTCTCACCACTTGATTGTTGTGGTAATAAAGCAATTACTCATGATGTGGAAATGTACTACTTCCCTGAAATTCCAGATGCTACCATTTGTGTTGGGTGTTTCAATTCTCACATTGGAAAATACAACGTGGCTCACTTGGTTGAGCTCAAACTGATAAAAGGTTATGATCATCCCACATGCCATTTCAACACTGAAGCTGTGAAACTCCATTGGTATAACCAACTCCTCAGAGAACCTTCCAACAAAGAGTTTTACAAGACCTTCATCAGTGTATTCCAAGGTAGGGGTTCTCTAAACCAATGTGAAGGCGAACTGCACGCTGCAGGTACTCGTTACTACAAAATGAAGGGGGACTCCAGATTTGCGGTTTGTGAATTGTGCTACTTTGACTATGCAAAGTACTCTAACTTCTACGATAAGTTCGAACTTGAGGAACTCAACTTGAACAATGAATGGTCGTGCGATCTTGCACACCCATACACGAAGCGCGCCTTTCTCAAGTTCTCACACACCAATGACTGGGACTCGTTCAAAGCCGCCGGAGATCGTATCCTCAAATGTGCACCATGTAGTAACTCAACTCCACTCTACAAGCCACTCACTGCAGACTATGGATTCTGTGAAGCCTGCTACTTGGACAACTTTGGCTTGAGTGAACATCTGGTCAATTTTAAACTACAAGGTACTGGTACATGCTTTTCCCAACTTCACAAAATCCCTGACTTGAAGATCGATACAAAGAGCAGCCAGGAATTCAATGATATAATTGCTACCTTGGCAACGTTGTCTACCTTGAAATCATGCGAAAGAAAGGGGTCCGGGGAACACTACTCTATCCCCAACATGGACTATGGTATCTGTAAACCATGCTACTTGACTAACATTAAGTTGGTGAATAGTAGATTGGCACCCTCGTTTATTGTTAAAAACTCTAACTTCGAGTGCAGCTATGGCTACCTCCCAAGCTTCAAAACCAAAAAAGAGCTCTTGAGAAGTGACTACTATTCGAACATTAATATTTTGGAGCATCACATCAGAACTTATGAAAAGGTTCACCAGTGTCCACAAATCTTAGATTCAGGCGACGAAGTCTTTTGGTTAGCTACCAGAGACAAAAGTGTATTTGCCTGTGAGTACTGTTATTTAACAGTTATCAGATCTACGCGCTTCGGTGCTGACTTCCTGCCATCTAAACCAACAAAACCGGAAAAATGTTTCTTCAGCTATGATGAAGCTCAGAAAGAATGGGCCGCTGCTTGTGAAGCTGGTGATTTACCTAGATACAAGAAGTATGATGCTAAGTGGAAAGGAATAGTGGAAGAACAACTGAAGGCTCGTGCAGCTCAAAAGGTACAGAGCCAACAGCCGCAACAGGTACCGCAGACACAGCCAGCACAGCAAGTTCAGGTACCTCAGCAAGTTCAAACGCCGCCAGTACCACAAACTCAGACGACACCTCAATCGGCAACAACTGCTCAATACAATAAGCAAAGTGAAGCCAATTCATCACAGCCACAATACCCTCCAAACGATGAATTACCCCAATACACCCCACCTGGTGAAACAGTAAAGTATACTCAGCCTGTATCTCCTGCACCACCTGCAGCGCCAGTACAACAAACACAGTACACTCAATCGGCACCAACTGAACAACAGCACACTCAGTCTGCACCACCTACTCAACAGTACACTCAGTCTGCTGCACCATCAAGTCAATATGCCGCACCAACACCACCAGCGGGGGCACCTCAAGGTACACCAGCTATTAACGATGTTGACAATATGAGTTATTTGATGCTGATGAACCTTAAAATGAAGTAAAGGCCAAACAAATATCAGTTTTGATAGTCAACCTTTTTTTTTTTGCAGCCAATTTATAGTCAATTTAAAGCCAAAAGTAAGAAAAATGTGCCACCCCATTGATTCTGCCCACTTTTTTTAACTCAATCAAAAGATAATAAACTTCAAATATAGTGAACACAGACTATACTAAAGACTACTGAGTTTATTAAACACTACCTTTCGTTTGTTATCTCTTTATTTCGAACTTATCAAAACATATTTAAGTCAATTCTAGGCTAACGCACCCATAGGATCATAGAAAGGCAAAACCTTGTATTCTTTCTTCTTAAAGACATCGTATACCAGTTTGTCCACATACTTCTTCAGAGTAACAATCTGGAACACGTACTCATCAAACCACGCATCGGTCATGAGGAAGTATCCTTTGTTACCAACATCAGAACCCCAAGAGTTCTCAACCTTCCATCTGAGAGGTTTTCCCTTTGAATCCAAGTGGACTGCAGTGAGAACCATGGCGTGAGTCATCAGAGAGGAGCCAGTCCTCAATCTCTCCGCCTTGTTAATGTTCAAGTCGGTTTCAAAGGCCAATTCGTACTTGTAAGCCTTTGTATCCATGATTCCCAGTGAAGAGTCACTATACTTGCCTACATCACATCCAAAGAAAACTGGTTCGTTTGCTTGTAACATCTTGATTGCAGCGGATTTGACATCATTGACTTCCAAGTTAACGTATTCGACGATTTTACCCTCCAGGATGTTATTCAAACGGTCAACAGTGTACAATTGGTTGTAGTCGTTTCTTGGGTCGTGGATCAACGAGAAGTAGTCGTTGATGTCCACATCTACGTGTGACTTGTAGAAGTCGATTGGTGTGGTTTCGTAGTGCTTGTACTTACCATCCTTGTCGATGAATTCCCAAGTAAACTTGTCAGATGGTTTTGGTGGAGTTCCAAATGCCAATGAAATAGTGTTGTAAACTTGTTTGTTCATTGACTTCTTTGTTTGCAGAATAATGTCTTTCGAAGCACCCTTGGAGATCAATTTTCTTAAGATCAAGGCAAATTCACGCAATTTCTCTGTCAAGACGTAGTTTAAGGTTGAAGTAGCAGTTGTTTGAGCATTGTCTGGGAACAATTCGTTGGGTACAAGTCCATACTTGTTGACCAAGTTAATGATCATGTCCCATTGACCACCATCACCAACAGGGGAACCCAACAAGTATTGAGTCAATCTAGAGTCTAAATCTTCATCGACAGTGTCAATGATGTTATCCAAAAAGAAGTTAGCCTTTTCTAATTTATCATAAAAGTATAAGTAACCTTGTGAGAGTTGGAAACTGTCGTCTTTTAAATTGTACTTTCTAATCACCTTGGAACGCAAGACATTCGAGGTAGCAAAGATCCAACATCTTCCAGACAGTTTCTGGTTATTCAAGTGTTCTGGGGATCCAATGATATCAACCAGGACATTGAATAAGTATTTGTCAAAGTTTGATTGAGGTTGTCCTACAATAGTTTTGATCGCGTTTTGGGAGAATGCAGCTTGTGCCAACTTATTCTTTGGACTGGATTGAAATTGTTCTTCCCATGTAGCAAGAGACTCTAAGATATGACCTTCATCATCTTGAGTACCAGCCTCAATCTTCAAGCCACGGAGATCATGTTCGAAAGCGTCAATTGAAGACTTCTCATTATACTCTTCAATGTGCTCAGGTTCAAGAGTAATAGTTTTCTTTGGGGTTGCACCAAACAAGTACTTGAAAAGTGACATGTTTAGAAATCAAGGGAGTAGAGAGGAAAGAAAAGAGAGATCAGCGAGGGGCGAATATCATCCAGTATTTATAGTGTGGATATCCACACTTCCAAACGGCAAAATGAAGGGATCTTTCCTGATTGGGTTTATCAGTATTATACTGTAGTGGTTATTAAAAAGGGATTGAGAGGACGAATTTGGCAGCTAATTTATGGATATTAATGTACTCTGAAGTAAACTCTTCATTGGATATATAGATCAAGTAACTTGAGTACTTCTCCCTTCAAACTACATACGTTTTATGATCATTCTTATTTTGTAGAGATAACCACAATTTTGGTAGGTGGGGGTTGATTACGTAATTGTACTGATAAGTAAGAACACAGATGTGTCAAAAAGTGAGTGATTTAAGGAGAGTTTGTAGAATTATTGTGGTATGTATAGATCCTCTTCTTTAACAGTAACCTTCTACAATTCAGTATAACTATGCATTCTTCAACTTTTATAATTTTATTTGTTACTGATATTTTCAATGATATCAAGATATAATTTACACTTCATAGAGAGAGCTTTACTTTTTGCTCATCTCCTTTCTCATGTCATCCCTCTCAGTTCTGAACTTAGTTGATCTTTCTCTCAATCTTGGCTTCTTTACTCTACCCTTTGCACTCTTCAAACCCTTAACACCGGCAATCGAGCTTCCCTTTTGAGCTCTTTCACCTTCAAGTTTTCCAGCAGTGGATCTGTCTGCTTTACCCAAAACCGATTGTGCTCTACCCAATTTAGTCTTTTGTTTATCAGACAAGTGTAACTTTTTATGGTTCTTCTTTTGGTTATCAATATGGTTTGGCGACAAGATCGATGGCTTTGCGTACGACTTAGCTCTGCTAATTCTCAATTTTCTTCCATTCTTTTTCTTCTTAGTCACTTCATCCTCAACAACCAATGGCTTATCGTTTAAAAGAACTGCCTTGTTAACACTCAAGGTGTCCTTAAACTGCACCAATGCAAATCCCTTACCAACGTTGGTCTTCAGGTCTCTAATCACACGCACAGATTCAACATCATTCTCTGTCTTGGAGTTAAAGTATCTCCATAAAGTCTCTTCTTTTTCTTCAAAGTCCAAGTTTCCTACAAAAATAGTTCTCTTGTTATCCTTAGGAGCAGGGTGAGATACATGATCCACTCTTAAGTGAAGACGCTCAAAAACAGTGGCATTCAACTTGAGAGACTTCAACAGGGCTTCCTTTTCCAAAAATACAATATAAGCATTACAGGATTCTCTCAGCTTGTGCAACGACTTACGTGCGTATGCAACTTTACGAGGAACAGCCTCGTCAAATGCAATCGAACGGAAACGGATCGACTCGATCTTTCCAAATTGTGAAAATAACTTCTTGAATGTCTTGTATGTATGTCTCAGTGAGATCACAGTAGAGTTGACATTACCTACAAAGACGGTTTTTTCAGCCTTTTCAAGTTCTGATTCTTTGAGGTCGAGAGTCTTAGCAGATGTTGATTTTGATTCTTTTGTCTTAGTTTCTGTCTCAACTTCAGAGTCAGAATCGGAATCAGAACCGGAATCAGACTTCTCTTGTGATTTTTCAGTTTGTTCATCTTCCTTAGTTACTTTTGGTTCATCTTCTTTCAAAACTTTTTCAAAGTATTTAGCTTCTAAGTCATAGTTGACATCATCCTCATCTTTACTTCTCTTCTTCTTTTCCTTTTTTCTCTTCTTCTCAACCACTTCTGTTTCTTCTGTTTCAGTGATTGGCTTTGTTTCAACTCTCTCTGGAATTACAATTTCAGTTCTGGATTCTCTCAACTGATCCTTCTTAATGGGACCAGTAGAGCTTTTGAATAAGCTATCAATACCAGCATTTACCTTCTCCTTGGCTCCACCAAAAAGTGACAGAAAACTACTCATCGCTAGTGTTACTTTATGAGATGAGCCAGAGCCAAAAATTATGTTTGGTAATAAAAATGTCCGGGTAACAAAAATAAGAGCATCTTGATGGCATCTGAATGGATGTTCAATGGGATTATAGTTATTGAGTTCGGTCAATGAATGATTTATATTGGAGTGATAAGGATTCTTCTGTTTAGTATTTTAAAGTACTTTTATTTAGAGGTTCTTGTTGTACTGGTTGAATGAATGGATTCTTGATGTCTTATAAGTTATAGTTAAGACTTGGTAAGTGAATAATTGACACATTCAAATGTAATTGGTAATGAATAGGGGAGAACTCAACTCTTTAGATATTATAAATAATGATGCCCAATTAAACATTAAAGAGTTTACCAGGATGTTATCTGTTTATCTTGGTGTTATACTAATCAAATCGGTATAATATGGGTGCAAATTTAGTCAAGTGAACACCAGTTACGAAACTCCAACTTATTCCAATATAGATTCTACTTTGTCATCATCAGAGAGTACTTGGAGGGGTGAGGATTTAGAACAGAAGACGTTCTAAAGCTACTTAGAACCTACAATCTTCTTCTTTGGAAACCAGACCTGTTTTAGTAAACCTTCAATGATATTTGCTACCTAAGGGTAAAGGTTACGTCAGTAAAATATAATCAATTAAAAAGGACTCTCCACAAGTAAAAGAAGATATTTAAATGTTGGTGGTGCTTCTTAATTAGTGCGGGGGTAGAATGATAGATTTACGTTAGTCAATTACTCTAAAAAGTACTATAAGTCATATCATCCGGATATAAATATATGCTCTTTAGAGGCATGGTGGATGTGTGCATACTATAAGCTGATACACAACAACTTGCTAATTTATTTATTAAACCGCGTTGCTCAAGTACTTTATGTATTCAAATACATCAAAGTCAAAGCTCTCCTTGAATGTACTTTGATTACTCGATAGGTGAATCTACAAAAAGTATAGTAAGATTGTAAGGTGACACCCGCATCAATACTTTGTCACCTACTACTAAATGTCTCACTATATTTTCTAGAAAACACGTACTCAACACCTTCACAAGACCTACACAACACCTACGCAAACTTCACACATCCTCCTCACTCCCTTCGGTGGTTAATTCTCACCCAGTCGGACCTTAACCGGCAAGATGTCAACTAAAGCCGAGCCACGCGTAATTCCAATACTAGTAACCTCAAGACCACCCTGCATAGAAATAACACCTAAAGCCAAAATGCCAAAAACCCCAACAGCTTCTATAAACATCATGAGTTTGGTGAAGAAAGAGGAAGAAGTGATAGTTACTGGTGGGACCCGAAAGGAATCCACTGGTAAAGAATCACCGTTGACTGACATTGCGACATCTCCACCTTTATTTGACTTACAGTTGGGTGTTGATGTAGAAGACGTGCCCCTCAACGCTTCAGCAAACAAGGCGAGTTACGAGAGTTCTGAATTGAGTGATTTGGGGGATGATGACTCCGAGGCAGAGACAGATAAAATGGATTTCTTGGATGAAGAGGAAGAGGCTGTTTCTGATCTCCAACAGTTGGCTAAGTTAACTGATATAGTGAGAGATAGGGACGAGACAGGAGAGGAAAGAGAGGAGGAGGAGTACGACAAAGATGAAATATCCATTAAGAAAGCCAAATCTGAGTCACCGGATGTTGATGAACCTAACAAATCTATCGAATCACAAGAATCCCTCCAACCCAATGGGTTGGCTGATGAAGGTGAAGAAAAGAACAGATCAAAAAGATCTTCTCTGGAACCTGAATCAAGACGGAAGGTACAGAAAATCACTATTGAGAATGGTAGGAATAGCCCAGAAGTCGAAGAACCAAGTATTGACAAGGTTGACCAAGTTGAAGAGGTGAAGAAAACCATTCCGTTCGATGATGTTCTGAATGAAAAATCACCTTACTCAAAAGAATCATCCAACCCGTCTAAAGAACCATCACCTGAAATCAGCGAGGAAATCAATCCTGAAGAAACTGACGAAACGGAAATTCGAGAAGAATTTAAGGACAGTGGAGACTCACAAGAGGTGGTAGATGATCATGAAGACGCGGCGAATGAAAGAGATGACGAACACGATTCGAAAGACAGCGAAGACTCGAACTCGGATGAAAAGACTGCACTCAGTCCACTTGACCAAGCGAGCGATCAACTCACTAAAGAAATAGACGAAGCAGAAGTGGCGGACGAAGAAGACGAAGTCGAAAAAGACGAACAGGACAACGAAGAAGACAAAGAGGATAAAGACGATAACAACGAAAAGGATGAAGAAAAAGAAGATGATGAAGAAGAAGATGAAGCTTCTAGAGAAAACTCAATAGACCTCAACGAGCAACGCAAACTAGCAATTGAAGAGCTAATATCGATCGAAAACTCCTTTGCATCATTACGAGACAAACTCTACCAAGACAAACTCCACTTGCTCGAGAGGGAACTCCAACTTTGCCTTGAAGGCCTGCATCCTGAACTCTCTAAGATTTATTACAAAATCAATGGGTTCTACCAAGAAAGCGTTAAGTTGGCGAATTTCAACTTGACATACAACCTCAAATGCATAGACAAGGAGACGATAGCAACGCGAACTTCGATTCACCAAGATTTCTTAAAACGGATAATGGACTACAAGAATGAGATGATCACTAACACCACTTCGCTATGGTACAAGATTAATAAGGAACGCCACCAGATTGACCAGCTTGTGCCCGACTACAATTTCCAGGCTATTCCCCTGATTCCGAACGTCACTGTTGCCGGCTCAACAGAGGAGTTTGAAGAGCTGCACGTTCCTCATGTAATCCCGCTCACCAAGAAAGCCATCAAGCAGAATACTCTTTATGAATTAGTGCTGCAGCGAAACAGCGTAAACCACCAAATAGGTACTCTTCAAGGATTAATTGAGTTTCAGGGATTCCCTTCGGCTATCAACACAACATTGGAAGATGGGCCGGCGACTTCAAATGCGGAGATATTCTTACGCAGGGCAACAGACGAAGAAATTAATGACGATTTGAAGGAAATGGGTATCCCAATATAACCTTGTACGATTTTTGAATGTAATATACAAACTCGTTAGGACGAGCAAATGGAAAAGTCGCTTCGAGGAAAGTGTTTTGTAGAATAGAAATGAAGTGTACCAACTGAATTATGTTAACAATAGAGAAGTAAATATGTCTGATAATGGAACTATTTGTAAAACGTGTAGAATACAGCATTATGAATCATGATTTTTGATTAGCAATCTAACTAAATATGGAATTGAGTCTTGTAAGAGCTTTTGTTCATGAGAATGCAAAGTTGAGTACTTAAGAAAATAACTCACCTCTGGTAGACATTAACACAAGACAGAAACTTACACCTACAAATTCCGTTACTAAGAAAGACAAGCATGACTGATCTAAGAACGCTAATTCTGAATGCATCTGGAATAGGAGAGTTCTTTAGATGATTTATGAAGTCGACTTCCTAATCCGGATGGATTTTGCAGCCAACACCAATCGAAGGAACTCAAAATGATATCTATTAAAAATCCGTAGTCATAATTGTACGACAGTGGACAGTTTAACGTGTCAATATTCTTTAAAATGGTTACTATGTACTTGATTTGAGTATACTAAAGTTTCTCTCGCTCAATCATCATCATATCTCAATAGACTTTTACCTTTTTACAATTTTACTTAGAAGTAGGATGTAAGTACACTGGCTAATGCCTTCTTGAATAATGAGATGCACGCTTAAAAGCGTTGGTCGTTCTATTTTATTTCCTTAAATGTGATTTTAAACTTCTAATGTGTTTTCGTAACTTTTGGGAGAATCCTCCTTTTAATTTTGCTTCTTTTTTAGATTTTTGGTGACCGCATCTTCTAGCACCGACATGGATAGTGTCATTCAATGAATATAGAAGTCGGTTACTTCAACTTCAATTTGAATGGGGCTTCACATTCACTGTCAGCGATCTTGATTGGAGTTTGGATATATTTACCGTGGCCGTGTTGAGCCAGAGTATCCAAGCACCACAGGTCTTTACCACCGTAGCTAATTGCTCCTGAGTTCTTGTCTAAGGTGAATTGGAATTGTGATGGGTTATACCCTCCACAGGAAAATTGGTTCTTTCCGTTGAAACCACAGTAGCCCTTGGAAGACCTAATATTCACACCTCCAAATGTAGACTCCAGAACTGTGTAAGTGGCACAGGTTCCAAAGTTATAATGTTGGCCGTTACTGATCAAACATCCCAGATGTTCAGATAATCTGAGGTAACCTCTATCGCCATTGATTGGCTTACCATGGCCAGGTGGAGGTGGAGGACGTGGTGCATTGTGGTTTTTAGGGTACCAGTGAATTCCGTCGAGAGGGCAGTTACCATGGCCCATGGCATCTATTTGTACAAAGTCTTGTGCCATGACAGAACCACGAACATGATGGAAGTACCATACCTCCTGTAATGCTCTACTTCTGTCACACTTGAAGAAGACGTTTTTTCCTCCAAACCCGTCGCTCAACGCCTTTGCAATCTGGTCTCTCGTGTATGTTGCAGTAGGGTCTGGTTTGATGCCTGCATCTACCAAAAACTTGTAGGTTGGCAACTGCGAGTACAAGGTTTCTGTTATTTTGAAGAAGTCATAAACGTTTTGGTTGGCTGCGGAGGTACCTTGGTAGCATCTAGGATTCAACGTGTTGATACAAGTAGCATGCTTGTTGTACTCATGTAACCACAAGGAAGCGTCATCGCCATTGTAGTTTTTCCAGTTGCCACTCATTTTGTCATACAACTCCTTGTCATCAAACTCATCCACCAAGATACGTTTGATATCACCAGTTTGAAGGTTGAGTGACGAGTCGCAAAACTGCTCGTAGGTACCATCGCAGTTGTCAGGCCAAAGACCATGTAAAGTGAATTCATCATCAGCACCAACAGCTGGACTATAATCCCAAAACTGTGTTTGTAATAAAATCCCACCTGGGGACTCGTAACAACACGTTGGTTCGCCTGGTTGAACTGAGCATGAGAGTGGGGCATTGGGGCACGTGGGACCGTCGTGGAATACTCCAGGTTTACCCTGAAGTACAGATTGAGGAAGTGCGTTGGCAATGCTCAATAGAGCAGTCAAGCAAAGTGGAATAGAGAGTTTGGTCATAAGTACTGATCAACAGTTTATACTTTACTTCTCTTATCTTCGAACTCTATATATAGTGGGGAAAAGTCACGTGAAGTTTGATAACGAGTCATCACAATGAATATTGTGGGCTATAATTGATGATTATGCATTGATAGAGAAGTAAAATGATGATTGGTTAATTGAGTTAGCTTGAGAAACAGAAGCTAAGTATACTAATCCTTTATTTATTCAATAGTAGTATTAAAAGACAAGTATTAAAAATATGAAGCTGTCAAACCAGTTTAGGTATTTTGAAGGTTGGACAAATTGAAGTAGATTAAAGGCAGTAAGTAATGATTAATTGACTGTACCGATATTTTTTTAAATGAAATAGGTTAATATTCGAAGGGAAATACTGACATAACTAAATAGTCTCAGATTAATTCTATTCTTCCGGTTATGTGCTTACTGTAGTCATTAATCTGATGAATGAAGGGTCTTTAAATATGACGTAATCATAGAGGGATGGCTGAAATGCACAATAATCTTCTAGAACCAAAAGAATCGTCACTCACCAAGCAATTATATCTCAACCAAGAGTATTCATTCTGATCCAGCCTCATTTATTTTAACACAAACCTTGCCACCGCCATCACAGCCTATCATATCTGAAACAGGCATTTATATCGCAAGCAGTAATGCCGCGTTTTTTGTGGCCGCACAATTAACTCAAATAGTATAAAGATGAAGAATTTTGCACCCAAGATTACTTCTCATCACACATCAAACAATTCAAACTATTCAAACAATACAATCTTACTTAAACAAAATGATCGCTCCAGTTAACTTTTGCTCTTCAAAGCCTTGCTGCCCAACTGACTCTTGTCAATGTGGCTCTTCTTGTAACTGCTGTGCTACTGAAACATGCCAATGTGGATCTGAATGCAAGTGCTGTTCTACTACCGCTTCCTCTTGCAATTGCTCCAAGTAATGGTTTGATTGAATGGTAATGTTATGGAATGGAATCACAATTAATTGGCTAAAAGGTATTTAGGAACATCAAAATCAAAATCAAAATTAACTTATACGTCTGTAAATCTAGTAGATTGTAATGAATCAATTACTTAATTCAGTGCACACTGAACTACAAAATCAATTGTACATCCAGTTACTAAAAATGAATCCTCTCAATGATAAACGCCTAAAATATATAATCTCACTCTAGATTTATGAAAACAAATCGTTCTATTAATATTACAATTATATATACCCAATATTCCTGCTAAACAGCTACCCCATTAAATTTGCTAGCCTCAAAAGCAAGTCTTTCTTTCTCTCTTGTCTCCTCACTTCCTCCCAAAGGACCATCTATCATTTCTTGCGTAACACCTCCACTTATTAAAGTTTTCCAGTTACGTCTGTTTGTGAAGCCATGTTCCGCTCGTTCGAAATCTCTAAATGCTTTCACAATATCAATGCTTGAAGATGCAACAAATGGACCATATTGTACTGAAGTCTGGTTCAAAACTTCTCCACCAATCAATACCAACTCGGTTGGTTCACCTTCATTTTCAACTTTTACCTCGATACCATCCATACCAAAAAACACATTTTGGTATTGCTTTACAATCTCACCATTAACCTTAACCCTTCCACTCAATACGTAAAGAAAGTAGTTGACGGACCGATCGAGATTTTGCTGGTACACACCCTTCTTATTAAGTTTGACAAAATAGTATTCCATTGGAGTGTATGCCAATTCTTTAATTGACTCGACACCATGAGAATAACCTGAGATGACTTTTACTTCCAAGTCGCCGTTCTGAGTTTTGACTGTAGGGATTTCCCACGACTTCAAGTCTCTGTATCTAGGTTCACATCCTTTTAAATCATGAGGCAAGTCCACCCACAACTGCAAACCTACGGTAGGCGACCCATCTTCATTTGGTACCGGCATCTCCGAGTGAACAATACCTTTTCCAGCAGTCATGAATTGCAAGTCGCCTGGATATAAAATACCTTTGGACCCTGTGAAATCCTCATGTGCCATTCTACCTTTAAGCATTAGTGTCACTGTTTCCTGGCCCCTATGGGGATGTTCCGGAAATCCCAGCTTTCCCGAACTAGAGAAGTGGTCAAACATAAGGAATGGGTTATGTGTTTTTGCTTGATACACTCCAATTGAACGGCGAACCATAGCACCTGCACCCTCAGGTGTTTCAATTGCATTAACAATGTTCTTTATAGATCTTGGTTCACTCATGTTCAATTTAATTTTTTAAATGACAACAAAAGCAGAAGAAACATTATATTCTTTTTATACTGAATCAGCAACAAGAAACACTTGGGCCGTAAATAGTTCATCCGAGCTCCATGATCAATAAAATGTTTTTGGTTGACATATTTCTGCATAAAACTAACGCATTAGTAAAGTCAAAAAATAAATATATGTAGTTTTGTAAGAGATTGGAAGACGATACGAGTGACAGCGAGAATCAAAAGAAAGTTGACAGCGTGTGCAAATGTGGGTATTAAGATATGTTAGGTGTCATCTAGAAATCAAAATATTTTGAGATTGGGTTGATGATTGTCTGCTGGATTTCGTTAAGGGTGTTGTCAGCGATTACCATTTTGGGAATACTACAAATATTATATTTTACATACCAGTTATCATAATTAAATACATTCCGTACATAAAAGCTAATGGAATTGTTATATATTACTCTAGAAATTAAAGTCCAATCCAATATTGTGTCTTATCAACTTCAAATGAGTTGCTCAATGGAGTATTGCTCAGTGAGTTCCCAACACGTACGGTGTAACTACCCTTTTCAGATGCCCACTTATCCTTGTACGTATCCCAGAATGAAGTGGCTTCTCTAATTGAAACTTTCAAATTGAGAGTTTTGCTCTCACCAGATTTCAAATACACCTTGTTGAATGCTTTCAATTCCTTTTTAGGTCTTATAATACTTGGAGAGTCTTGCGAAACATACAATTGAATAACTTCAGCACCGTCAACTTTACCTGTATTGGTAACTGTTACGGATGCAAGTATTTGACCATCCTCAACAGAAATCTTCAAGTTGGCGGTGTCAAAGGTGGTGTACGACAATCCAAATCCAAATGGAAACAATACATCTGTTTCAGTCTTTTCATAGAATCTATATCCGACAAAGACATCCTCACCGTACAAAACCCTACCATTTGTGTTGCCAAAATTGAGGTACGAAGGAGCGTCTTGAATTCTCTTGGGGAAAGTCATGGACAACTTTCCACTTGGATTGACGTCACCAAACAATACGTCAGCAATAGTGTTTCCGAGTTCGTTACCTCCGTACCATGCATGAACCAAAGCTGGAACCTTGTCGACAACTCTAGTTAATGTTACTGGAGAGCCTGATTGGTTTACTACTACCACATTAGGGTTTGCCTTTGCAACTTCGACAATCAATTGGTAAGTGCTTCCAGGGATATCCATATCAGGTCTATCGAATCCTTCCGACTCCCACTGTTTTGAAAGCCCAACAACCAACACAACCTTGTCGACTTTTTTGGCCAATTCAACAGCCTTTGCAATCTCGGCTTCAGGTGTCGATTTGGGTACGAATCCAAAGGTGACTCCACCTTTTTCAGTTGATCCTGGGGTTATTTCAGAGGTTGCGGCACTTCCAAACTCAACCTTGATTTTGTAAGTTTCTCCAGCATTCAATTTGATGGTCCCTCTTTCTTCCCTTGTACCCCAACTCATCAAAAAGTCGGTACCCTTTGTCTGTTTATTTTTGTTGTCAACGACTAATTTACCGTTCACAAACAATTGAGCAGTTCCCATCGTTGTTAATCCAAACTCTAATTCCCTGGTTTCTTCTGGGGTGTATTCACCTTCAAGATCAACATAGAATAAGCCCTCGTCGGAAATTGCCGAACAGTCGTAGTCAAGTACGTAAAAGAAAGACGACTTCATCGACTTGGTCTCGACATATCCACGGTCTTCAGATCCTGGTGGATTTTTGTAGAATTTAGCAGTAAATCCTTTCTCACCATCATTGTTAATCAATAGAGACCCAATGTCTGGAGCAATTTTTTCCAAAAATGTACCAAATGTGTATTCCAAAGAAACAGTATTTCCTCCTTCTTTCAACTTAGAGGCAATACCTTCAAAAGGAGAAACAACGTACGCGGCAGTCAATGAAGCTGAACCTCCACCTGAATCCTGTGTAGCCTTTGCGTTTGGACCGATAACAGCAATTTTTTCTTGCCCTGGGGTTGCAGTTTTAGAGAGTGGTAAAATGTTCTTCTCGTTCTTTAATAAAACAATTGACTCGCCCCCAATCTTTCTCAAAAGCTTAGCAGCCTCAGGTGATTCATTTGGTAGCTCTTGGGATTTAGTTGGAATACCGATTTCAAGAGACTGATTTACGAAACTGAGTACATGACGGACATTATCGTCAATAACGTCTTGATGAATTTCACCATTGGTAATTTTATGGACAGTTTCACGGATAGTTCTGTGTCTAGTTGGACCTGGCATCTCCAAGTTAAGGCCAGCATCCAATGCTTCTTTGGTAGAATATGTTCCAAACCAGTCGGACATAATTAATCCATCCCAACCCCATTCTTTACGCAAGACATCATGTAACAATCTCTTTGATTGCGAAACGTGAACACCATTAACCTTGCTGTATGAGGTCATCAATGCTTTTGGATTTGAATCGTTGATGGCAATTTGGAATGGTTTCAAGTAGATCTCTCTTATCGCACGTTCCGTAACTAGTGCGTCAACTCCCATACGAAAGTCTTCTTGGTCATTGCAAACAAAATGTTTGATGCAAGCTAAAACCTTCTTGTCTTGAATTCCTTTGATAATGCTACCAGCAGCAATACCTGAGAGAAAAGGGTCTTCAGAGTAACTCTCAAAAGATCTTCCCCCCAAAGGGGAACGGATAATGTTACAAGTAGGACCCAAAATACAATGAGCACCCTTCATGATAGCTTCCTTACCCATCAAATTTCCTGCCTCAACAAGCAATTCTTTGTTAAACGTAGCAGCCAAACCAGTACCACAAGTGAAGCCATTAGAAGGCACAGCATCAAAAAACTTGGTACCCCTAATCCCATTGGGTCCATCACTAACTCTGATTGAAGGAATCAGCAATCTCTCAATTGGTACAGTATGCCATAAGTCAGTACCAGCTAAAAGAGAAACTTTCTCTGCCAAAGTAAGTTCCTGGATCAAATATTCAACGTCCAATTGTTTGTGAGTTTCAAGTATAATGTTAGACATTATGTGTTTTTGAATAAGAATGAGACTTTTAGAAACTCTTGGGAATGTTACATTTTAAATACTTATTAGTTGCAGCCAAAAATGTGGGGCAAGCTGAAAATTAGACTCAGGAATGATCTCCTAATTTGGACTGGCTTAGTTATTGAGTGCCCAAAAATTTGGGAGTATTCTACCAAGATGTATAATGTAGGGATATAACGAGCTGCGGGGTTTACTTTTAATTATTAATGTTCATTTAGTAGTGAAGTGGCTAGAAATGGAAGGAAACACCCCACAGAATAGGGGAAACTGATTACGGATTACGGCTGTGAGACAATTGTTCGCTGGTCCGAAAATATGAGGCTTACCCCAGGTTTGGTTTAGTGTCTTTAAGATGTAGTTGTTAAGAACGAGGAATTTAGAATAAATTTGACTGATTTTCAGTTGTTAATTAGTACTCTAGTTCTGACATGACGTAGCAACAATTTAGGTTTTGCTGATTTTGAGTTTTTTTTTGGGTGCAAAAGAACCACCTGAATGAAAGTGGTTGGTTGGTATTTATGCATATCATTTATCAAACGTGCTTGGCTCGAGGTTAATGGCTGGACTACCCTAGATGTATTCTATTTCAAATATAGGTTTGTTTTTAGAGTTTCGACAAATTAGTTGAAGAAGTTAGTTCTAGTATTCTTATTTCTTTAAGATTAAGTGCATTCGGAATAGCTCGGTAACTAGAATTGTTGGAATAAATGGCTGTTGGGCTGTTATTAGACTTGAACCCCATGATTTAGCTACAGACTTGTAAAATATCCTACCCGTAATATAATATTGAATTGAATTTGTAAGCTTCCAGAGGGGTTTTTTTATTCTAATCTTGAGGAAAGCTAAAATGGTTGAAAATCGAGCCGCCTTACGGCTTGTTAGTCTTTGCATTAAGAGGACTTAGATGCTTTCACATGAGCACTTTATCATGGAAGCTAGAACTCAGTTGAATACTCTTCTCAACTTCCAGGTAGTATTCATCAACCCAAAAAAGAGAGTCGCCAGAGACCATAGAATTATAAACATCAACATGCTTTAATTCTCGAGTCGCTAAAAATCTACCTTGATGCATATATAAATTCAGTATGGGGTAGCTCAGACTATCCACTATCACGCTTAGACATGCCTAATATAGCCTGAAGTACACAACGTAGCATACACCAAATTAATAATCCAGATTTACCTAATCAATTTACTCTACTTGTTTTTACTTGCTTCTACTTGTTTCATCAGAATTGTAAAAAATAACAAGTATGATGGTGTAATGGGAATCTAAACATAATTAGGAGTCATTCCAGTTCCTACCCTTCCTCTCCTATTTATCGTTACGTGGAAAGAAAGTGAATCAAATTTACAGCCAGTTTAAGTCATTTATTCAAAGGTCCAAGATATCTCTTCAACAGAAAGACAAGAGCTCTGGGATATTTCTAGTATGAAGTATAATGCTTGTCAAAGGAATCAATTTCTTGGTGCACTATTTTCTTCTTGACATTTGCAACTGTATATGTCTTGTCAATAAAGAAGTTATCAATCTAAGTTTTCAGAAAACGATTAAGTTATACATTTACTTGATATATTCTCATCAATGGTTGCCAGCATTTCAATATTAATGATTCGCTGTTGATTGATATCTCTTAAGGATATTATTCGTTTCATCGAACCTCTTGATTACTTACTGGTCAACTCATATCAATACAAAAATGTCTTACCACACACGATTTATTCACCCTTCACCCAATAACACTCTACCAAAGAATCTAATTCTTACAATACTTAATTAAATAACAATCTTAACTTGATAATTACTTTATCACTCTAATCCAGATAATCATTCATTTCTCCTTTCTACTTCAAGTGCTCACCAAATCTCACCAAAGGTCACTAATGCACAGCCCATGATTTTTCAATGTCGCCCGACATTCAATCCAAGCCAAAAAAATCGAAACGTACACCACAACAATCAGATCGTATATATCCAATTCCCAATGGTAGAAGTCTCCCTTACCGTAGGCAAGCTTGATGCTTCGCTTGCGCTCTTGTTAACTAAAGACCACCATTTGATTGAGTTCCCCACTATATTATTACCTGATGGAATCAAAGCAGGATCGATTGTTAAAATCAAGTGTGAACAAGATCTAGCGACTGAAAAAGAGGAAAGTCTTCAATTCAGTAAGATCCAGGACGAGATATTGAACACATTTGGTACCAACTTACCATCACCACCAGTCTTGAAGATCAAGAATGTTACTCAGACATCCTGTGTTTTGGAATGGGACGCATTAGAATTGGGTACTCTGTCAATTAAGAACTTGATATTATTGAAGGATGGAAAGAAATTGGGAGTAATCCCACAACCTTTGACTAATAAGACAACTAAGTTGTCTGGTTTAGCAATAGACAAACTGTTTCAATTCCAATTACGCTTGGATACTACAGCAGGTGTATACCAGAGTCAAGTAATTGATGTCACAACTCTTAAGATGACCGACTTGAGTGGAATTACTGTGTGCTTGGGTGACTTCCTGCCCAACGATCCATTCGATCAACAGGATATTGAAGAAACTTTGAAGAATATGGGAGCTAACTTCCCTCCACAAACTCAGATCAAGGTGGACACAACACACTATATCTGTACCAAAGAGGTAAGTTCCAATCCTGAATATATCAAAGCAAGCGACATGAACATCCCAATTATTAGACCGGAATGGTTAAAGGCATGTGAACGTGAAAGACGTATCGTTGGAGTAAGAGATTTCTATGTCAAGGATTGTGCTTTGGTAGATATACTCGCAATGAACTATTGGGGTAAGAAGAAGAGTAACACTGCAAGTGCCAAGATCACTACAGAGGATCAAGATTTACCAGCATTGCCTATTGAGGTTGACCAAGTAAAGGCTGAACCACCAGTTGCACCAGCTACACCAACTGCTCCTAAGGAAATCTCTGAACAACCAGCTGCCAGTGCATCTAAAGAAGCACTTGATTCCGCATTAACTATACCAAAGGAAGATTTGATTAAAGAGGCCACCACGGCACAGGCTGAAACAAATTCAGTTCCAGTAACACAAGTGAGTATACCAACGATCAACGTACAAGAACCGGCACCTGTAAAGGAAGTCGAAGTACCCAAGGAAGAAGTGAGAATTACAACCGAGGAGCCTGCTCTTGAAAGAGCCAAGATTGTTGATAAATTAAATGACGAAAGAGATTTGGGACTGGAAGCTTTAGTGGAGCCAAAAGAGCTTGTAGGAGAATCAGCTGAAGATCAGAAGATTGATGACACTGTAGAAGTTGATTTAGCTGGTGAACCTGATTTAGTTAAAGAAGCAGACTTAGCGAAAGAGGAAGATTTAGCTGGTGAAGCAGATTTAGGAACACCAATTGAAGAAGTACAAGAAGCCGAACCTCAAGAAGAGAAAGAAGAATTGAAGGAGATCTCACTTGAAGAACCAGAAGAGTTAAAGGAAATTTCCCTTGACGATCCAAAAGATGATGAACCTAAAGAACCAGTAAAAATAATAGATACTGGGGACGAGGAGGAAGCAGAAGAGGAAACTCAAGGAGATAGTTCAATTCAAGGAGAGGTAAAGACTCAAAAGGGTAAAAACAAGAACAAAAAGAAGAAGAATAAGAAGTGATGAGTGTATAGAATGTATGCTGAGGGTATTGAAGTATTGTAGATTGTGATGAAATGTAGATTTTGTAATATTTGCTATACAATGAACAACATTAAGTTCAATATTACGGTGATGTTTGAGAGAATGACAGTTTCGTAACAATATAAATAACACTAGTTCGTAGATTCAACAGTTTCCATGGAGTAGATAGTTATGTATGGTGGTTAATTGTTCATTAACGAAGAAGAAATCAAGGCAAGTTGACATTGGATATCCGTAACAGGGTGCCAATTTAATTCTCTGAAAAGGAGATGCTGAATTATTAACCTCAATTTAAACTAGAAGTGATTGGGATAATCCGAGTATTGTCATCCTAATCTCACTCGTGGGTTGCTAATACAAGATAGTACCTTTTTTATGAATTAAGTGTACAGAATATACATTGTAGATAAGAATTGAATTTCATGTAGCAAGAACGTCACTTTTAGTTCTATATCACCTCCCAGGTGTAGCCATTGCATTGCTTACTCCCCAAACAATCTTCTCACCTTCTTCAAGATGGAATCCTTTTCTGGGTCGTAAGGGTGATCCTTCGAAGGAATCTCCAAAATAGCAGGGAAAGCATTGGTGTAGTTGTCAACTCTGAAACGAATCAAGTCAGCCAAATGCTGATTGATCAACAAGATAGCAATGTCATCTCTTTCACTTGTGAACTTGTCGAAAGCTTCTTCAATTTGGTCGACAGTAGTTTTGCCTGGAACAACGGTAAGAAAGTTGGATTCCTTACCAGGCTCATTCGATACCTGGCCAACACCGGCAAGCAAGAGACCGGTGACTGAGTCTTCGTCGGCAATGGTTGCAAGGAGACTACGTTGTTTTTCACTCATATTGTTGTTGTCGATAAGATTTGTTGAAAAAAGAGTTCAATTTAATGAGAAGAAAGGAGTTGGTAGAATTTGAGTGATAGTTAGAAAGTGTGAGTGCATTAAAAGGATGTGTGGAATTTAGAGTTATAGACAGGCTAGAGACGTTGTTGACAACATGCTTTGTTAATCTCGTGTAAGGGTAGGCCAATTGAAAGAATGAGTAGCGGATGCTATTGAATTGAAGCAGTCAACGATTAGTGAATGATTACAAAGTTAGCGAGAATTAGCGAGAACTGACATTAAAAAACTTGGGTTTAGTGAAAAAAAGAACATTTTAGGGAGGACTTTTCTTGATGTGATTTATTGATATCAGTAGGAAGATAACGTATTATAAAGTTTAGCGAGACATTAGTGAGAAAGTCACAACCAAGTTAACTCAATTCTACCAGAAACAAATTTTTACTAATTATATCCTTCCATCTGCACAACAATTACCATCATCAATTACTATCATTTGCATCACAAATACTTCATTACCTTACTCCAATTAGCGAAACCTGTTGATGTAATTTTTTACGTGGATGCAATTTTTTGACATTTTTGAATGAGGTCAATTGAACTACTCTGTTTCTGCCTTTCTATTCAAATTTGTCATGATTATACACTTCAATGTGATATTTCAATTCAACACTTAAACGAATACTTAATAACTACACTATACCTCACCTCTTATCTCTCTCCAATACGTGAGCTCAATTCTCCTAGTTCACGTGAGTTAATATGAAAAATTAACCAACTCCACCATGAACATGTACAGTTGTGTGGTGAGCCCAAGAAACCATATGCGATTTGGTCTTATCAACCATATACGTGCTAGCAACATTGCAGGATTACAGTCAAGAGCATTTACCACTTCGCCTCTTCTTTTGGCTGGGCACTCCAAATGGGCAAACATTCGTCATGACAAGGCTAAGAATGATGCCAAACGTCTGAAGGAAGCTACAATGATAGCATCGAAAATCGAAATAAGTGTTCGTGTTGGTGGTACTGACGCCAATGCACAACTTGAGACATTAATCGAGAAAGCAAAAAAGTTGAACGTAGGTAAGAAGATCATCGAGCTGGCTATTAAGCGAGGTTCTGGTGAAGTAACTACCGAAGGCCCAGTACATTCTGAAGTTCAGTATGAATTTGTGGGTCCTTCAGGGGTTGCATTTATTGTTAACGCTCGTACAGACAATAAGGCACGCACAGTTTCCATCGTCAAAGCAGCACTCAAAGAGTTCCACTCATCGCTCAGTCCATGTCTATACCTTTTTGCTAAAAAGGGCGAAGTGATTTTCGAGTCGACCAGCTCATTGGATGAGTTATTGGATACAGCTATTGACCTTGGTGCCGACGATGTAGAAACATATGAAGACGAAGAAGGTGACTACGATGCTACTAGCCCTCTTTTCAAAATGATAACTGAACCAACGGAATTGTTTTCAATTCTGAACCAATTATCTAAGTTAGGCTTCAAATTGAAAGATTCAAAGGTAGGCTATATAACAGAACCTGGGAATGAGGTTCTGTTTCCTGAAGAATATCAAAAGGGATTTAAGAAGTGTATATATTTGTTGGAGAGTTCTAATGATGTGGTTGAATATTGGACAAATATCAAGTCAGAATAGTTTCGTTGGGGTGATATTCACTGATAGAACGATTAAACTTACTTATGTTTACGTTCAATCATGGTAATACTACACTATTCCTTTTCAATTAAGACCTGAGTGAAATTGTCTCTCTACAAACAAGTTTTCATTCAACTGTGTCCAAGCTCATTGCGACCAGAATTGTAAATATTTCAATGCATAGATAAATTATAATTATCCAGCCTAGTATTCCCTCTTAACATCTCTAGCAACCATATGGTTGATACTTTTCACTCTTAACACAATTCAATTCCAACCAATGGATTATTTTCACTATTTTACCCCAGCCTTCATTAAGCGATTGCTGATGGGCCTACGTCCACAAACCATGCACCGTATATTCTTATACACTATACTCCTACTTCTCAGAAGCCTCAGACTCGTTCAAAACCTTGTCCAAGATGGACAAGTTAGGGTTCTTCCACAATCTCAATTCCTTGTCATGAGCAAAATGTCTGTAGGTGAAGAAAAATCCCGAGGCAACAGCGACACCAACAGCTGCAAACAATGGGTACATCTCAACTGGAATAGTCGTAGCCTTAGAAGAACTAGACTTTTTGGCGGCATTCAACAACATTTGGGTGGCTCTCATCTTGGATACTATATTATCTTAATGTGTATCGAACCATATTCAAAAAAAATTGAATATAAACTGAGGTCGTGTTAGAACCAATGCTTATGTACGCGATTTGGTTGGTTGAGTTTGGGTGAAAATCACGTGCATTGGTGTATGAGTGGACTGAGGAAGTTAAGCAGGAGTGATGGTGAGGTTGTTGTTTGAGTTTATGGAGAATTAATGCAATAGTCAATTGGGTGAATATGTGGATCCAAGGAAGTTAAGTAAAAATATCAAGGAAAGGAGTTGTTGTAAGTTAGAAATTGCGAAGTTCATTCCATCGAAGATTTTAGTTCAAACATCAGAATTCTACAATTGTAGTTAGTTAAACCTGCAAGATTGATTTGCTGATAGTATCATTAGAGGACAACAAATATTGTTTAATGTTGAAAACATTCACTTATACTATTAACTTTAAGCAAATCTTTGGTGCCTTCCTTGCATCCTCGTATTTTTTAAAGTTGCGAATATCCATCTGGAAGTTTGTTCCAAATCGTCTGCAGTTCATACAGAGAATAATTTTATTCACTACTTGTAATTGCCAGTCACAGAATACTTTTAATTATTGAATATTTAAGTAATGGAGCATATCAGGGTGGTCTGTTTTTTTCTTTTGAATAGATCAAAAATTAATGCTGTGCAAAAAACTTGAAAATTGCTTGTAATTAAACTTCTTCTTGGTATTAAAGTCCTGTGGAAAGTTGCTCGTGATTTGAAAATGCATTGGCCCTTTTGCTTTCAAAAGCCAGGCTAAACATTTCCCAAATATTAATTTATTACCTTCAGCTTTTGATAAATACTTCAATTGATTGTCAACTATGGCTGCAAAAAAAATGGGTGCAAAATGTGAAAAAAAAAAAAAACTTGTATAAATTAACCTACCAGTATTACCATCTAAATTACAATTCTACTTCTAATTCGAAGTTCAGGGTACTCAGCCGTAATTAATCCCTTTAGAATTATCGTTTTCACTTCTTATTTCCTGCCATAAGTTCCACATCCCCCATATCCACTCAACTTACTAGGAGCACTTCCACCCCAACCACTTCCTGATCCTCCACTGCTGTTTCTACTACCTCCACTGCATGCACCCCCTCCACAACCAACATTCAAACAATGCAGTGTTGTCAATCCACCAGGGGTATTACCACAACCTCCTGCATCACCATTACCTGCCATACTCGCACCAGCCTTGGATGTGCATAGCCCGTTTCCTGACATTTTGCATTCCAATAGATTAATTGGGGCATCAGGATTAACTACAAAATCCAGACTGAACAGCTCTCTCCAAGGCAACTTTTGGTTCTTATATTTCTTGCTCATGTCATAGGATTTTTTAACTGCTATTCTTGATGGAAGGTTGATTCCGTTGTGTACACTTATGTGTGTTACTGAAGATGTAAGGTCGGATGCAGACTGAAATCCTTTCTTGCGTGTAATCATCTTTGAAAACGTGCTTGAACGTGTGTTCTCACAATACCAGCAGAAACATAACAGGTATTCTTCATTGTATAAATTTTTGTAAAGTTTTGCTGTCTTTTCGAAAGAGTCGTCTAAAACCACCTTTTCTACTTTATCATTGTGGTCGGCTACTGCTCCTTCTGTAGTATGACAGAAATCTTCTAAATAGTAGAAGGGCGATAATTGGTGGGTGTGCCATACCAAATCGATGTCCAAGGTTGGAACAAGAACTCTAGTGTGGTAAGCTTCAAGCATTTTGAAGAAGTTGGAGTACCTATCAATACTTCTGTACATTGTCAAAAGTACAGCAGGTGACCGTAACCAATTAATGGCGTTCATTTTCTCAACAAAATTCTCCTGTCTGAAAACGCAACCAACCAAATCTTCATGGATATTGATGTAGTCGAACTCATCATTTGGCCCTTTAACTGTTAAGTGGACCAAGTTCAAACTTAAATAATTTCTGAATATCAAAGGTGAGATATTCTTGAGTTTTTGCTTGTTTGCACAATTCTCAACAATAGACTCAAAATCACTGGAGTCCCATATTTTGCTGTGTATTCCTCGAAAGTTGTCGGTGATGACCTTATTAATATACCGACAGTCTCTATTCGCAAACCTCAGGGGGGCCAATACGCTCGAGTAGAGTTTATAAACTCCCCAAAGTGGACTTGGGATAACATTTTTACTATCTTGTGAAGTTTTCCTTGCAGGGGTGCGGATATCTGCCCATAACTGTCTGCTTCTTAATTCTTTGTGTGTAATCATTGAGGATGAACGCAATGGCAGACATTCACAATTAGATTGTGCATGATAACAAAAGTTCAGATCGGCAAAACCAGTTTGCGATTCGTTAGTATATGGAACGTTTGTCAATATGATTTTTTTGCAGATGGGGCATTTGATGTCGATCAAGTATTCGTACATTGAGAATTCACTTGAGATGTCGTAGACGAGCACATCGAATATTTGCAGATCTTCTTGACCTGGTAAGAATTCTTCAATTACACTGATGTACGACCCAATTAAACTTTCCTCAGGACTATACTCATAAGTTATGTTGTCAATGGCCTTGTTAATTTCGAACAATGGTAGTGGGAATAATGCAAACTTAGTGAAACCCATACGCATGAACGTGTCGTAGTAAGACTTTGGATTGAGCATAAATGCATGCCAAACCATAATAACATCTAAAGGTGGCAACATACTACTTAAAAGTTTTTTGGTAGCAACCATTCCCTCCTTAGCATCAGCATACATATCATGTTCTTTAGGGACAGGCTTTTTCGTGTACGGCTGCAAAATGCTTCGCAAACTACGTACAAAGACTATAAATCGACGCACAGCGTTGGTCACAAACACTTGCCACACTTTCTCATTGTACTTTTTGTTAGTAGATTCGCCAATCACTTTCTTCTTCATAACCAGGAATGCGTTTAATAATTTTAAGTGCGCAATCAAATCAGGGACCGTAGGTAGTTGCCGTTCTTCAACTGGAACATATGAAGCTACATCTTCAATGAATCGTAAACTGGAAAAGTCTTGGTCTGAATAAGTTCCAAGAACAGAGATGAATTTAGGTTCACCGCTTGACTCGGAGGAAATGCTCATGTTATTAAAAATTTCTTAGTACCTTAATACGTGAGGGGGGGATCTCTACTATTTATATGAACAACTTCTACTGATTAGAGTTTCTGACTTAGGAGCCAGCCCAAATTACGATAAAACAAAACACCAAGTTCCAACCATAATGAATGTAAGGCTCAAAGGGTTACGAGAATGCCGAATTGACTATTCCATGTTTTGTGTTTCCTTATCTACCCAACCAAGTCATTTAATTGATTCATAATTACGGGGTAAAAATTAAGTTTTCGTATAAAATGTAGGCTGTGACATTATAAAAGGGTAACGAAAGTGCATCTATAATGATAAATAAATAGAGTCTATATTCTAGGAAACGTATATGGAGTGAATATTTGTATGAAATGTAGAACCTATTGAAGACTTAGAATTTACAAGTCAATTAATAAGGTCTTCTATTTGATAAGGTCGACTTTTACTGCATCTTGGTTTACGAACCATCAGGAGTCATGTGAAAGTGATTGAATTATCAGCTTTAAAGGTGCGATAGGGCTGAATATTGTCATTCTTTCCATTTTGTGAAGTCATTGATACATTCATGGTTGTAGTCATTGATGTAGTCATCTTTGGTTTAATGTAGATGTCTATGATGTAATGAGGAGTGTATAAAGTTTTGAAGCAAGTTTTGATTGGTGGAGATTTTAATCGGTGTTCCATTGGGAGGATTGCTGCGTTTTAATAATAAGATATCAGAATGTATGAACAGTGATCACCACTCTTTGATTGCCATTTTCAAACTATCATAACATAACCAACTTACTGCCATAGATGGTACTATCTTATACAAATTCGCAGTTAATCCTTTATAAGCACCAGCAATTCCTTCATTCTTGAATATCAGTACTAATGCATGTCCAACCAGTTTATACTGAAATCCCAATTCTCCTCCTGCCATACTTGCCACTTGATACCTTTTGCGTAGCAAGTCTAAAGGATAAATGAGAACACCCCCTACAAACAGTGAAAATGCGCCTGCCAGTAACTTCCAAACTGGATTAGACCAATCTTGTGGTGATTCATCCATCGAATCTCTTATTTTCTCGTACAATGTAAAGTTAATTGCAACATATGGAGCAACCCCCAATGTTGTTGGTACAAGACCTTTGTAGAGTCCTCGGATCCCACCTTCTTTAGAATACACCTCTTTGAGCGTTCCAAATACCGTGGGTGGTTTTTCAAGTTTACCTTTATTCAATCGGATCAAACTGGCTGTTTGAACAGTTATGCGAGCACGTACTAAATCCAAAGGATATGTGAAAAGTACACTACTGATACCACCAATGGATCCAGCTAAGAGCCTCTCGCTCGCGAGAAGCTCATTTCCTTCCTTATTGTCTAATATCAACTGTTTTGTCTTTTCAAACACTGAATATTGTACGGCACTATAAGGAACAATCCGTATACAGTTGAGCAAGTTCCCTCTAAAGAGCCCTTTCCACCCTTCATCTCTATACATCTTCGCTATTGTTGGGAACATCCCATTGTACGCTGCCTTCCCCAGCCCTTGAAGCTGCAATAAGATCTTAGCTCGTTCAAATGGAGAGACTACCGTTCGCAGAACTGCCCCGGCCACCCCTCCAGAAATGAACGAAGAATTCAGGTCATGTTTGACAAACGACTTGAATGAATAGTACAATGTCCCATGCCTCGAGCCAGCGCTCTGTACTTCGGTGTAGATGTCTGTCATATCTACAACCCGGAGGGATTAATTAATTTGGGTTGATCAAAAAAAAAATCCAAATGCCGAGATCGAAGAGATCAAGTTTGATGTGGACTGAGAGTTGAACTGGATGAGAATAGTATGGCTGAGTATTCGTGTACAAAGTGTGTAGCGTAGAGCAGGTCCCAAAGAACCGACATTTACAGAATTGTTTAAGGAAGGTTAGATAACTACCTTGGAAGTGTAGTGATATCCAATGCAACTATCATAGTGCCAAAAGCATTCATGTCAAATAAGTTGATACTTTTTAGTTTGTGCTCATAGATGCGGATGAAAGGGACCAAGCCATTGTGGAGAAAATGACGGAATTAAGAACGTTTAATTGTTCTTTGATTGTTCTTCCTTGTTTGTTTCGAGGGGAGAGTGATGAAATGTTGATAGGTCGAGTTGTGTAGGTTGTTTTTTGAAGGTGTCCGGGGTAGTTATCAATGTATGAGTGAAGGATTGACTGGAAATTATAATGAGCTGCAGGTTTTGTGCAATTTCTGACATTAGAATAAGAGTTTGAGTTGCGTGATGGCTGCAAAATAAATAGCAAACGCAGATATGAATAGTAAGTTGAGTTTGATAAGGATTTAGGGCTGAAGTTGGTAATGAACGATAGTAGAGTAAGAATAAAAGATGTTCATTTTGGTTCTGTCAGTACAGAATTAGTAATTGAAGTGCTGGTTTCCCTCAAAAATAGCTTACCAAATCTACGAACACTCAACCTCTAACTTAACTTAGCATTAGGTAATAAATGTACATCAATCTGCCTGACAGTTTTAATTTAAAGTGTGGGGGAAACGAGATGATGGCTTGAATGATTTGACCAAGTAAAAATTCTGTTTCTGTTTTTGTAATTATAATTCATAGTTAGAAGATCAGGTGCTTGCGTATGCTAGGGTGCTTTTTGGTTTTCTATTGTATGTAGATGAACTTACATTCAAATTTTAGTTCTTCCACTTGTTTGAGGTTTCTTGTATTGATTGTTGTGTGCTAACCTCGAGCTTCAAGTGCAGACAATATCGAACTATGAAGATATGCAAAAAAAAAAAAAAGAAGGGGGCATACTGGGAATTGAACCCAGGGCCTCTCGCATACTTGAAGATACAATGAAGTATCAACCCAAAGCGAGAATCATACCACTAGACCACACGCCCTTTTCTGGAATTTTCAGGTATACAATTAATATATAATTCTCAAAAGAGCACATAATCTATAGCCCTATCACGAGAAGCTTATTGCTTGATAAGCCAAACTAAAGAGAAATTTAGGTGTACCTTCTTTATTAATCAAATCAAATCTTCATTCAGAATTAAGAATGGCTGCATTATTGATTGCAGTATCGGATACGTTGTGAAGCCACGTTGCTAGTACTAGTACCACGCTATGAATTCTTTGGTGGATAATTATTTTTAATCAATAAATGAGCCTATGACTTTCTGAGAGGATTTCGATTTTGCAGCTTGCAACCAGATCAACCAAATTTTTTAGATAAATTGTAAGATTTAGTCTGAGACCTCTCCATTGTTGTTTAGTACCGTGTTTTCAGTATCTTCACTGTAGTTGGAATAGCTGGTGTCCTCACCACTATTTATTTTTTGAAGGTACGTAATCTTCAAGTGATAGTGGTCAGGATCCTTCATACTCGGTTGGGCTTAAGCTTGTTTAAAAGATTCAATTTCCTGCCAATTCCATTGATGCCTTGAATTGTTTTCTCATTTTTAGATCTCTCAGAACTGTCATTTTAACTGTAGCTTGTTAGGTCTATTCAGACATTTTCTAGTATTAGATGTATTACAAGTAGGTTGTTTATTATATCTTTACTCTTTCATTTCCTATAAACACCAAGGGATTGTAACCTTAAGCATATTGTAAATAGGGGGTAACTAGGAGTGTTGTCTTAGCATACGTTGTCGTTCTCGTATACATAAGTTTTACATCAAATTTTCTATATATTCTACTTCACAGATTGCTTTCTGACAATAATACTAGTAAACAAGAGTGTTAACCAAATTGTAACAAAAGGGTATAATAAATGTAGTACACTATATGTTTTCTAGTTTTATTAATTACAGAAATCTCTACAATAAGTTGATTTTGAGGCACCCCTCCTTAAAATGAATCATTTTGATATGCCATTTGGGTACTGAAATACTCTTACTAAGGGTTTACTCTGTTATCCAATTTTAAAACCGATGGCAGGTACATCAAAAAATGTTCTTATCTTTCAAAATAGATTAAAGTTTATTTTTGACTGTTTTCTTATAAAATTTGAGCTAATGCATTACAATTGGTAAACTGAATGAGCAGAGTCATTGGCTTTGATCTTGTTTGCAGTGATATACCTCAAAAGTAGTAATTAGATAGCTTTGCTCCTTATCTTGTGGTATTCTCTATTGTTGAAAGAACCTATCACACACATTTAAAGTCTAAAGCACTACATCGCAATAGAATAATTCCCAATTATTCAGATCTTATCATTTACTTTGAATAGATTTTTACTTCTATACATACTCTATAATTATCTGTTCCAATCACTCCATTACAGAATGAAAGTACGTGTATTCATATATCCATAACCTTACCTAATAAGAAGCTAAAACCTCCTCAAAGATCTTCAAAAACAAGTCAGCGTGCTTTTCTTCGAAAACCAAAGTTGGTCTCAATCTGACCGAAGTTTCAGCACATCCTCCGATGTTAACACCTGCCTTCTTCATGTCACCCAAGAACTTATCTCTGGCAGCTCCGGTATCCAAACTCCAAGCAATGAAGGTACCTCTGTTCTTACCTCTCAAGTTTTGCAAGTACTTAGGGTACTTCTCTTGCAAAGTTTCCAATTTAGCAAACAAGTAGTTACCAACTCTGTCGGTCTGCTCAGACAACTTGTTCTTGAGCACTTCCTTACCAATGGCTCCTGACAACAAGAGTCTTGCTGGGTCACCACACCAAGTGTTGAATTGACGGTATGCAAAGTTTGGAACTAATTCTGGGTCGTGGAAAAAGTATCCAGCACTCTGGAACTTCTTGGAAAAGGTGACAAGGTCTGCTGGTGGGGACAATTCGAATCTTTCATGTGCCCACAAGACACCGGTAGCACCCAAACCGGTTTGTACCTCGTCAATGATCAACAAAGCACCGTGTTTAATTGTGATATCTCTCAATCCTTGGAAAAATTCCTTAGATGCGTGGTTGTCACCACCTTCGGATTGGATTGGTTCTGCAAGGACACCAGCAATTGGAATAGACCAAGAGGTGAAAAGATCTTCAACAATAGCCAAGCATCTTTCGTCCTCCTTCTTGTTCTCTTCAACGTGTTTGTCTAATGGGTACTTGTAGGTTGGGAATTCTGCCTTTGGCCAGTTGAAACTTGGCAAGTCCAATTTGTGGATTGGCTTGGAGCATGTGGTGGTACCTGATGCAAATAATCTACCGTGGAATGCGCGCTCGAACGATAAGATGGCCAATTCCGGAGATCCTGGAGATTTACCCTTCATAACAGAGTCGTTTTCTTCTTGAGTGAATTGGGCAGTGTAACCTCTCTTCTTAGATTGGTACCAGAAAAAGGTAGCCTTGAAAGCCAACTCGTTGGCATCAGCTCCCGATAAACCTGGGAAAATCTTGTCTTGGTGCTTTGGAGCAACAGCCAAAACATCCTTCAAGATTTGTCCGTAGTCAGAACCAGGGAAGTTACCAGACGCAGGTCTGTTGATGATTGCGTTGATCATTTCTTCGCTCTTTGCTACCTCAGCCAAAGCTGGGTTGCTGTATCCCAATGGGATCGAAGCGATTTGAGCGTACACATCCAATAAAGTGTTTCCATCAATGTCGGAAATGTAGTTACCTTGCGATTTAGAGTAGTCAACAGTAAAGTATGAAGCTCTAGAGTCAAACACCTCACCTAAAGCCTTGATCAGTTCAACAGACTTAGGGCCTGGGATCGAGCTCGAAGCTACTACTGGCGCAGTTGGTTCGTTTGGAAAGTACTTTTCACTAACAGACATGTTCTATAAAGAAAGAGTAGTCAAAACAAGTAGTGAAACTGGCTGCGAATTGCTCTTTATATAATGTTGGGGAAGAAGGGAAAACCCGCTAAGAATTCGAAGGTCTCGAATTTAGCGGATTGTTTCCCGATTAGGATAAATTTAAATGGACATTGGAAGCGAGACGGCACTCGAGCTCCATCAAGTTGTGAAAGGAATTTGTGGGTTAATGTGAGGGTTAATGTGAGAGTGTGTAAATTAGTGGGGTGACTAGTATATACAATTGACGACTCTAAATATTTAACTTTGTTCTTTACGGCTCTTATTGTTGTTCTTATTAGAGTAAATGTTTCAATGAGTCTATTATATTTTATTTAGTTAACAGTGGAAAAAGAATAGCCTTGGATATTTTAAATAGTGAGTGGTATGAGTGATGAGGTTACTTTGGTGGTATTATAGTATGTATGGTGTAAAGTAACCGACATCTTACGTAGTGGTTGTTTAATGTTTCCTCGGTAGTAATATATGTATATTTATAGTTCTATTGGTCGATTTTGGAGTCAACTCTTTAAAGTAGCTATCTACATGTACGAATAGTAGTTCAGCTGAGTTTATAAAAACTAGCAAGTAGGAGAGTTTATATAGTTAAACAGATCTAAAATTAACGTTGAAGTTGCCAGGGCACATAAATTAATATGTCAAGTTCAGAGAGCACTGAAAACTAAATTTCAATATTAATCTCCCTAGTCAGATCAGCCATTCTTATGCGAACATTAATCAGATCTGTGATTCTAATACGGACATACCTCAAGTGCAGTTTTCTTCTAAGTTCATAATATGTTCCTAATTCGTAGTAATTTCTATATCTAACAACTTGAAGTTTCGGAAGAAAAGGAAACTTTTCAAGAATAAGATTATAATGTGGAATTTCCACGGCAATACCTTTATACCTTGTTTCAAACTCGGCTGATATTACAGTCTCAGGAAGTTTGCCAACGACCATATATTCTTCGGGATTCATTGCCACCAAATACAATAGCCTCTTCGGTAGCAATGACAAATCCAACGTAGTGAGCGAAATGCATTCTGAAATGTCTAGAGAAGCAAGTGACAGGTCTCTGAACGCAGGTCCCATTGACGAAATAGGATTACCCAGTACATCAAGTTCTGTAATACCATCCAATGAACTGTTGAGTGTAGTAATATTATTTCCGTCCAATCTTAAAATCCTCAAAGTAGGAGGAAGTTGGAGATCGTCTATCAGTTGAAGACCTGCAGAAGTTATTCTTAAGAACTTCAACAATGTGTATTTAACATTCAACTTACTTACAAAGTTCAGGTCGATGTGCAATGTTTCAAGTGAACCTGGAAATACGATGTTGTCAACCTTGCAGCCATTCTTCGTAAGTCTCAATACTTTGAGCTTTTCAAGAAGCTGCAAATTTGATTCTATTTCGTCAAAATAACAAGACAGTACCTCTAGGTTCTCTAAGAATTTTGGAAAATCAATACGCCAGGTAGATTCTATCATCTTATTCCCCAGATATGAGAAAAAATTGGTGGAATAAATTGTCAATGATTTCAATCCAGAAGGAAACTCGAAACGATTCATGTCAACACAAATACCCCTCATATTACTCACCGTTAACAGCTGGAGTCCTTTTGGTAAATTTAGCTGTACTAACTTAACAATAAATGAATTATCTCGTGTAATCACTTCAGCACTGTCTTCTGTAGCCCCTTCCACGCGAAGCTTTCTCAATGTCAATGATTTTAAGGATTCTGGGAATTGGGATTCAAAAAAGGTTTTGGTAAAAGTACAGTCTGTGATGCTCAATTCTGAAACTGTGAGACGTGGGAAATCAAAGGACAGTTCGCCATAGATCAGTAAACCTTTTAAGCTTTTGGGGAGCGGCATTGATATCTTTACAGATCGATCAATCGTTGGCTCCGATATGTCAAACGAAAAATCATTGACCTTGTATATCTCTAGGTTTTGGAGTTGATGTAGATGTGTCAAATTTAAGTTCATCAGTGAGAGGATCCTTATAGTTAAATTTCTTAGTGAGGTTGGAAATTGAGTAATCTTCTTTCCTTTGTTATCCTTCATGGAGCAGAGGAGGCTTCTCAAGCTTGTGGGAAGCTCTACATTCTCTCCAATGATATCATTGACTCTCAAGTTATCTAATCTTCGAGGTAGCTGAAAAGTGTCTAGATTCTCTAAACTTAATTTCAAGATATTATCGTGAGCAAGGCATACCTCTTGTAGGATTTCCCTCTCCTCTAACCCGCCAATTTGTTCAGTTACTTCCAATCTCTGAAAAGTATCAGCATTCTTCCCTGCTTTTTCAAGGTCTCTTGGATTCAAGAATTCTAATACTTTCGGCTTGAGAGTGTTTGTTGAAACAATATGTGAAAGCCTTGGTAGAACAGGGAGGTAAGAGTTCAAAAGCGTTAGCTGCCTGTATTCAGATCTCATCATAATACTTTCCCAAAACTTATTCAAGACAAATGAACGAAATAGACATTCCGGTAGTAGATACATGACCTCAGTTGATAGTAGATAGTTAAAAATACATTGAAGTATCTCACTGGGGAATTTCAGTAGAATCCCATAGTTGCAAGACATTTGAAAAGCTAAAGAACAGTTTCGGCTAGAAGCACTTCAATTGATTTGAATCTGTAACTGAAGTATTGAATCTTAATATTCTATAACAGTAATGATTATGTAAAGCCCAATGCATTCAGGCTTTGGTTGAACATTTGATTTTTGATTCTAGAATTGAATTATTCTTCGCGCATATTTGATTATTTATTGATTTTTGTATTAGTAACACCTTTAGTCATAGCTGTTAGTTGCACCTTACGAGAACTTAGTGAACTGTTGAAATGAATTGGAAGTGTGTAAGTGTTGTTCGATGTTTCTCGTTCTTGTGCGCTATCTGGTTCTACATTATACTCAATACTTTGTACGAATGTTATTCAATTTAATTAGTAAGGTGGAATATAAAAAAAAGTGCAACTTTTTGTAAAATTTGCAGCCAAAATAAGTTTAAAGCTCTTGGCTAAAAACTATTCTAAGGTACATAAAACTATTGTGAACCTTTAAATCTTAAACGCTACAGTTCGCGAACTTAACCGGTTGATTTCAAGTAGTTAATAACAGCATCTCCCCAAACATCTCTACCCTTGTGATAAGCAACATCGTTAGGAAGTGATTGTATTCCACGAATCAAATCGTTAGCATTTCCCTCTTTTACAAGTTGCTGAATAGGAGTGTAGTATGACCTTGTAGTCACTAAGCTTGCACCACTATTTGGGAGTTTAAGAAAACTTTGTCTATCCACTCTTAAGAAGCAGCCGTTAACAAAGTCAATATCCTGAACGGTCAACTGCTTACCCTTGGTATCTTTGCTCTTTGGTGTCGCGTCCACCTTGTTGTGAGTCTGGATAGTCCAATTAGACCGAATCCACAAATCTTTTGGATTCAAAACGTCAAAGAAGTTCAAGTTTGGTTGGGGAACAGGTATATGAATCTGTGAAAAAGTCTTGTTCAAATCGAGAGTAGGATCATATCCTTGAGGGAATCCAGTGATACTTGCACGAATAACATACTCTCTCGAGTTTCCTTCCGGCAATAAAATCAATAAATCTTCTTCGACAAAGGTGACCAAGAAACTTAAAAGTTCTCTTGGGGAGTAGGAACCAGCATTTCTTGGGAAATTGTCACCAGTAATCGAGTTGTGTACATTACCCAGTTTAACAGCAAAGTACTTAGGGAAACGAGCAATGTAGTATCCAGTAATAGCTTCATAGGCTTCTCTAATAGCATCAACTACTCTGTGGTCATTAGAGCCAACCGACAAGGTTTGGTAAGGATTCTTCAGAGTAATATCTTTGCGTAACCTAATGTTCTTTTCATAAGTATTTTCCATAATAAGCCAATTGCCTGGCGCAGATGATCTGTTCTTGATAGCTACTTGATCAGCAAAGTTCTCTTTCTTAACAAATGGCCTTGTTTGAAGTGGAAGCTCGTTTTCCCACTTCCACCCATTACCAACGGGTTCAATATGACTTGAGTCGACTACAGATTTAGATGCCTCATCAGTGGAGGCATTCTTTCTGCTCTGTCTTACTTTGCGTACAATATAAGCTACGAACATGAGAATTAATCAGAAGTTTGAATATGGTTGGTGTATTTGCAGCCTTTTGTATGTTCTTCTAACTCCTACTTCCTACTACGCCCTCTTAACCTCCGGTTACGTCCTTTAAACCCCTCTTCCTTAACTTCGTGACTCGGGGTTAAACCTGCTTTTGATTTTTTTCTACTAAATTGCAAAGTATTAAAGTTTTAGAAAATGCTCAAGATGGAATTGAAAATGGAGAGTATGTACTAAATGAATGGCCTTTTTATTGAGACCCTACCCTTAGAGAAATAGCTAGTTCCTGGGGCTGTAATAGTGAATTTACGTAAGAATCTCTTTGTTCCAAACATATGTATGAGGAGGAATTGGGGCTCCTTCTCCACTAATGTATCTTGAGTAGTAGGTCGTTGTATTTCTCATCGGTTTTACTTCTGTGGAATAAGTAGTGATTGTACATACCTATCTAGAAAATTGTGCTTGCAAGTAAAACATTTTGAACTTTGACGAACATACCTCACGTTTCACACGAGTCACAATTAGTATTAAAAATCCATACTATTCTGGAATTTTTCCAGTTGATATATTCATTTCTGGATTGGCTGCAAAAAATACAAAATATAATGTTCTTCCTACATTCTGACTACAATAGTATATTTGCTATTGATGATGATTTCATATTGTCATATTTGATAATTTCATATTGGTAAATCATCTCTTAACACTAGTCGAGATAGTACGGAACAATTAATAACGCATCTAGTGAGATACAACCTTACCAAGTAGTAATTACTTTGGTTAGTGTTGAATTTCGACAACTGTTCGTTATATTAATTTAATTTTACCAAGTGGACGTCTCCTAGTTGTCGTACTCTCCATTGCCATCGTCACCGTAGTTGCTGTTGTCGTTACCATCGTCGCTGTTGACGGCACCATCAACCGCACTGGCGATATCTACTCCAGCTTCAGCTATACGGGCCACGGGACTGATTGCGCCAGCAAGCTTTAATCCTGTAGATAAAATGGACTTATCTTGTGGTTGTTCTCCTACTGGGCCTTGATCTTGATAGTCAGACATTGTATTTTCCTCTTTTTTGATGTAGAAGGTTACTTTCAACTTATCAGAGTAATTCCCTTCTTTATATACTATGGAGCACGAGGTTATTCTATCATTTATAGGAAATATAGGAACTGCCTGTAGTTAGTTCAACTCCAATTATACCACTGTACCTTTGTGTGCAAGAAGAGTTTCAAATTTAAAATTTTAAACAAACTAACAATAGCCAGAGATTGACACATGCGACATTCACATTATACGAATAACAAGGAACACCGAAAATAATACAAAGGAAGTTGACTAACACAAGACAAAATTACACCAATTGTTATAAAAAAATAGAGATCAACAAGCGCAAGTACAAATATGCTTACGAATTATAAGTTCGCTCTTCACTGCGGTCGGCATGTCGACCCAATCGAGACTCTAATAATTCCAATCAGTTTACCTACTTCTCGTAACTAAACTCATAAAAGCACGTTTAAAACTACTTTATCAAGCCAAAAACTGTTGTTAGAATGCACAAGGTGCATTTACATCAATTCTATTTCATTTGAGCCATATAATGTGTGGAAGTATATAAAATGGGTGCAAAAATTGCAGATGGAACATTATTTTCCATTCAGCACAACAACAATAATTTTGCATTTGAAACATTTACGAGATCTAATACACGGGTGTCGCTACACTCTCAATTCTTAACGCTTATAAAACTTCGTCATAGTTACCCAGTCTTTTTTATACGGCTCGAGTCAGTGCAATACATTGAAGATCCAGGACCGGGAATCTAGACGAATGAACCAAGAGGAATTAAAAAAAAAATCTGATTTTACTGGTGAAGGAAGTCTTGGATAATCAAGAAGATTTACACCCAATCAGCATTCATTTCCCACCTTTCAATATTATTCAAATCTATATTGAAATTAATTCTACTAGTATTCCCTGCTGTGGGTGTTATTCGAATACAGACGTGGCTTAAAACATAATAATTAGTTGTGTTTTTCGTAAATTAGTATGGCTTAAAATGTTTTCTTCTGATCAAGTTATCAAATTGCATCAACATTTCAAACAATAGCTTGAATCCTCTTTGTTATTTGTGGTCTAGTGCTGAATGCAAGTGAAATACCTTTTACTTAGAAAATAAAATGTGTCATAACAGTGCTCCTGATCTCATTATAGCTCTATAGGATTGTATTGAGGAAAATAAATGAGCCGAAACAAGTGATGGAGCATTCAAGAGTTTACGAGGAAACGTTTTGTTGTGGTGTCTTGTTGCCATGAAACACAGAAGTAGAACGAGTGATTGTTGAATTGAGCACCTCTTGGAGTAAAATAACTAAACGTTGGAAGCCTTAATGTCTTAACTTCTTTCATCCACTATTACTAAACTGATAATTATTTATTAGAGACTTCTGCTCTAAGCCCAATTTAATTATAGATAGTTTTGTGTTTTCATTTCAGATGACAAGTACATCGATAACTATTGTTGTTAACCAAGCTTGAACTTACTATACTACGGTAGATAGGTCTAATAGGTGAAGAAATGATTCCATGTTTCATACTATATATAAGGGTGTTTTATTCAAGTAAGTTAAGGAGTGAACAGTAAGTCACTTACAATGCAGTTCGGAGAAGAGAATTGGCAATCTAAGTCTCAATCACCTAACTTAAGGTACACATTTGGTGGTAAAATTAAAACTGGATCCCTTGGAGCTATTGTGCTCGCTATAGATAACGAAACGCAGGAAAAGGTTACAGTGGAAATCATTTTGAAGGAGACTTTGAAGGATAATGAGACGAAGATAACTCATGAGTTAGGCTTGCTTGAAGGTTTGCTGCATCCAAGTATTATTGACTTCCTTGATTGGTTTGAATCAATGACAGAGTTCTATTTGGTGAAGCAATATGCGGCAGGTGGGGAACTAATAGATAGGTTGACACAGAAGGGCAAATTCACAGAGATTGAAACTAAGCTTGTTATTAGACAAATCGCTCAAGCAATTGAGTACTTACACAGCCTGAGAATTGTGTATCGTGACCTAAAACCAGAGAACATTTTGTACTTGACGTCTGACGAAGATTCACACGTTGTATTGGATAATTTTGGTGCTGCGAGGAGATTGAAATCACCCAACGAGAAGTTAACTTCAAGTGTGGACTCGTTTAGATACGCTGCTCCTGAAGTGATCTTAGGAAGTGGATATAACAAGGAGTGCGACGTATGGTCTTTGGGAGTAATTACATACACGTTGTTGTGTGGATACTCACCATTCGCTTCTGTTAGTTTTCTGGATTTTGTGGACGAAGTGATGCAGAACAACCCAATTTCAATGCATGGCGATGACTGGTGTGACATATCTATGGAAGCCCGTGAATTCATAACCCTGTCTTTGCAATTCAGTCCAGAAAAGAGACCCACTGCAAGTGAAATTTTAAAACATCCATGGATCACCTTGAATCAGCCATCTTTAAACGAATTGCAGCCAAAGAAGAAAGGAAAATTAGGTGTAAAGAGGAATTTTAGGAAACTTGTTGGTTTGGTTAAGACAAATATCAAAGTCAATAAGATGATAGATTTACAAGTTGGAGTACCCAAGGAGCTTATCAAAGAAGACGTTTTCAAGAAGTACGCACTTTTGGAGCAGAAGTTACAGACATTGATAGACGAAGAGATCAACCTGCAATCTCAACAAGCGGAAGAAGAGGCACGAATAGCTACTCAATTAGCTCAAGAAGCCAATATTCAAGCTCAAGAATCCCAAGATGCAGCTAATGAAGCTCGAACTGCAGCTAAACTAGCTGGACAGCTTGCGGCTCTTACTGCCCAACTTGAAGTACAAGAAGCTCATCATGAAGCTCAAGAAGCTCATCATGAAGCTCAAGAAGCTCATCAAGAAGTAAAGCAAGCAAATCAACTAGTAGCTCAACAAGCTGCACAACTATCTACTTTGCAAACTCAACTAGCTGAAAAGCAAGTTGAACTAGCTCTACAAGCAACAAAGGCTGCAAAAGCTGCTTCTTTAGCTGCAGAACAAGCTTCCAAACATAATTCTGAGCTAGCTGAGCTAAAAGCTCAACTAGTCGCTCTTGAAGCTCAAATAAAAGAACAAGATCTTAAGCCAGAGAAGTCTAGTACAGAGCTATGGGTTAGGTTACTTGAAGGCTTGAATGAGCTCCTCAAAGCAGTGATTTCGTTCAATTAATGATCAATATTCTTAAAAAATGGAGAGTAATTTCACATTAAAAGGAACTTCGTAAATGGAGACCCACACACACGAACTGTAACCGAGACAAGAAGCAAAATCTTTGTGGCAAAGTAACTCATGGAAATGTTTACAGCTTTTCATATCCTTATGGTTACAGGTAATGTAAATTTGAGTACTTAGTAAAAATACGATAACTGTAATAAAAATACAATATGAGAACTGTAATAAAATGAAACAGTGTAATTATCAAGAAAACAAAACAATTAATTAGAAGAATTTTTATAACTCAATTAACGAAAAGGTGCATACAAGAAAGAGATTTGTGAGGTTGATAAATACATCAATGCCTTAGTTGAATATTCCTTAAGTTCCAAATTTGTTTAACTAGTTTATGTTTTGTTGTTGGAAAGGTTGCAAAAAAACTACGAACTTGTACTCGTAAGCACCTTTACTCCTACATTTTAACCAGTGCATTCTGCTCATCTCCATATTCTAGTAGTTTGATTATATTCAATTTGTTTTTTTAATCACCTCAAGGTGGTTAAAGCAGTTGGCGATATACAAAGCTATTATGTAACATTGAACCCCAAAGGTAAGTTAGAATTTTTGTAAACCGATTGTCTCCGTTTGTGGAAGCTAATACTACTTAATTACTGCTGAAGTTGTTTCTACTGTTCTTATATTGACTTGTGACTGCAATTTTTGTAACAATGCCCAAAACACAACCTGGATTGAAGAGATTTGGCAGTCCCTAAAATGAGAAAGAAATGCTGGTAGTTCTACAAGGAAGCCTGATTAATTCAAAATCAAGTTAATTACAGTGTAATTTGAAGTGACGAGGTATCAAAGAAATAATAGTTTAAGCAGTATAAATCCAATATTTCACAAACGGTTGACATATTGACAAGAACCTTAACCTAATAACCGTACTATAGTCTCGCCTGCCTCTAGATAATAACTTTAGTACTCTTTGCAGCACGCATAAAACTGCTCTGGTACCCAACCCCTACTTCACTTATTTTAAGCTACAAGCGAATGATTTCAAATATATGGTATATTCTATACTCATTGGTGCCCTACAATGTGTGGGCAGAGGGATCATAATAATGGGTGCAAAATTGGGAAGCTTTATTAAATTACATTTTGGAGATGATACGATAAAAAAATGATTTAATTGCAGTGTCAATTCGGTAACTGTGTTTGGATCAATTACGACTAGTGCTCAATATCATTTCATTACAAGTTCAACGCTTTTACGTGCAAATACCTCGGCTTAGTTTGAATTGATAATGCTACCAGAACAGCTCAAAGTTCAAAGTTCATAACCACTCTACAGACCCAAAATCGGAAATTAATGAATCACCGATTTATTAGATACTTTGGAATACTCTGATACGGCGTTTCTTTATTAAAGAAGAAATGTGGCAGATATTCTGCACTCATTGTTCGCTTTTCCAGATGATCTAGAATATCCACAGCAGTGAGTTCTGATCCGTTGGTCCACTTCTAGTCATCACCACTGAATTACATTGTTCATAATTATACCAGTATGTAACCTTTTCTAGTAAACAAACGAGTGTAATTTCCGATGAAAAGAATAGCGATAACGCGTTGTAATTGAAATTGCTGTACACTTTTCTGATCTCAACAAGGTACATCCAAAAGGACATAAAACATAAAATAAATACGAAGAGGAACAGCTGCTAAAAGCCAACACAAATTGGGAAAGAAGTTGATTACTTATGTTTTACTAGTGTGTACCGTAATACTCATTGTGAATTGATCAAAGTGTCAATAATCCCTCCATTATTTGAATGAGTCTAGAAGAAATAAAAATGCTGAATTTGAATTGACAAATAGTGTTATCCTAATATTAGGCTGAAGTTGATAACTTTTTCAATGATATGGAACCTTTAGTGAAATTCCAAGTTCATATGAGTAATAAAATCTAATACACCAATTCGTGTTGTGTCTTATATTGTTCAATGCTCGTAGCCCGACTTTTGGTTGTTCTTCTTTTCACCCTGTTATCTCTAAGGTGATCTCTCTTATTTGGTAGATTTTTTGTTCAGGGGCAACGAACCAATACATGTGTTAATGTATTTATTAATATCAGCAGGTAAAATTGCAACCTAACTATACACCCACAAGTATGGAGTTACAGCCTAGAAGCAAGTATAGACGTCTAATTTCCCCTCCGCCAAGCATTCTTTTTCTATTAAAGAACAATTTTGCACCCATTTTGTAAAGCATTATTGAACTAATACGAAATATCATTAACAAACCATGTGGTTCTTACCGGTTTTATGCTTGTAGAAATGGTGATAAAGAAGTTTAAGTCATACTGCACTTTATATTTGTTATGCACAGCAGGTATTCGGCATTCAAGGTTTTATCATATGCTCAAATTGTAGCTTCAAAGGTGACTGGCTTGCAGATTAAGGTCAAACTAAAGCGCGGTTGTATCTTTATACTTCTAATAGAAGAAGTAAAAGAGAACTCCTCTTAGTATATAAATAAGGGATAATTTCCTATGTAGTTAGAGGAATACCGAATCACTATAAGAATATAGAAATTAACAATGTCTGCACCTCAAAAACAACCGCAAAGCACCCCCATACCAAAGGTCAGTAAAGTGGGTGTCGCAACTGCTTATCTCGATCTTGGTGGGAAAATCAACGAACTTCGTGAAAATCACGAGAAGGAAAAACACAGCAAGGAAGCCTAAACCATGCTCACTCCAGGAAATTCGGAAACTGGAAAATGAACAGTACAGAAATGTCAACATCAATCGCTGAAGAAGGTCACTTCGTACAGCGTACTAATGTTTTGTCTCACTTGTTACTGTAGATGTAGTTATGGGAAAGCTCAAACATTTAATATGACTATTTAATAATCTTAACTTATTAACAATTAACATTACATTGCAAACATGTATTCTTTTGTAGTCATAAAATAGGAAAAGCAAGACATTTTACAATTATATGTTGTTGGGTTTTTGCAATAGCAAGTTGAGTCCACAATAATCCTAGAACATTATACCTAACACTGTTGATGATGCATGCCTGGTTCAACATTTACCAATAGATTCTCTAGTTTTTTTGCACCCAATGTTGCAAAAAAAGTAATTTCAATAATTTTAGATAGGGCTTATAGACTCTAGTATATGTGGTATTAGTATCTCACCTCAAGTATTTAGGAAATCTGTCTCTCTTATGTTCTTAACTCTCCTGGGAGTGATCGAAGTTAATAATTTCCATAATGTGAGAACAACTTTTTATCAACAAATACTCAAATGTAAGCTAATATTGCATCTCCATAAGGCATAGCTGATATGACTATTACTTCCCAGCAGTATGATTTCCAAAGTGTTTGGCGAATGTGAAGTATACATCAGTACATGATATTTCTAATTAAGAATTTTAGTATTTGTTACGCGTTTGGCTTGATGCTGATTCTACTGGGGTGTATTGCGTGACCTACTCTAGAGTGAGAGTGGTTCGTAAAGAGTTTAATGAGAGAAAATCCAGAAGGGCGTAGGACACTAATTCTCAGATCTCGTAAATAGAACAATTAGAAGTATTGTGTGAACACACCACAGTTCCCTCATTAACATGTTACAACACTACCGTTGTGTTTCTAAGATGAATGAATCAATGTTGCATCCATTCTTATCATCTCCCTCCACACATTATTATAAGGCACAATGTTTTCAGAGTAAATTAAACACCATGTGGTTGATATAATTCGCTTGTGGCTTAAAATAAATTTTGAAATAGGAGTTTGGTCGCAGCAACTTTAGACGTGCTGTAAGAGTACTAAACTAGGGGTAGGTGAGACTAACATAAGATTTTTTAGATTAAGGGTCATATCAATATAACAACATGCACTGATGTATACTCATCGTAAATTAATCTTGACTTGGTCTTTTAAGTTACATTTTATAGTCTCTACTTCTCGCATATGCGTCTTAATTTTTGATTTTTTAACTTACTCAACTTCCTTGCATTACTCTGTTATCTTCTGCAGATAGATACTCTCTGATAACTTCGTATTTACTCTTAGTTACGGGTTTTTTCAGAAAGATGCCATTTCAATGTGTTATAATTGCAGGTTTAGTTTTCCAGTAAGTGCTGAGACTTACCCTTCTCAAATAGCTACTTTGAGTTTTGAAAATACCAAATGCTGGACTACTTGGGGGAGCGTAATGTAGATACTTCTGTAGATATATCTTAAGGATAATAGAAATTAAAAGAAGGTATACCACTCTCTCTTTCATAACTCGAACGATGAGGTTATATTGACTTGTATGTATAATTGAGCAAGAGAAACCAATAAACATTTTTGTCAACTTATCACTGTGGGTTCATGTTTGGCTGCGAAAGAATAAACAGCATAAATAAAACTGTGCTTGGCAGTATCAAAATACCGTTATCTCCAAATGAAAGCTTCCCTATACCTTCAATTTTCCAAAATTAACTTCACAATCTTGTTATTGTTAAATGGTATCTATATTTACACAGAAATATCCGATCGATGTCTTCACTTATCACTGACATATACAGTAAATAAACATGTACTATAAACTTAACAACAAGTATATATCTCACTTACAGCTTTGAAGTTTAAAATATTAACATGATGCTTATAGCACCCACCTTTACTAGATAAACTTACTCCATTCATTCTCATCTCTCAACTTTAAACTCCTCTCTACAAATTCTCGATTTCACCAAATGGCATCTCATTCCTGCGCTACCACTCCACAAAAAAAAGTACTTTAAGAATAACAAACACTGATGGATCAAGTAGTGAAAAACGAGCCCGTAGACCGGAGCTTCACCGATATCGAGGAGCCGGTCCATGACGAAGTAATTATTACCTCGCTGGTAACAGTTCCCGAAGAAACTGACCAGTCATCTTATCCACAGCTGCAACAACCTACCGGAGAGAAGCGACTGATTGAAGAGGAGACTGATGTAAACAAGAGACATAAAGCTATTGAAATTCCTAGCAATGAGAATGATATCGATGTGAACCAGTCAAATACTACTGGTGAACCACATCACTTTGATCAACAGCTTCAAAATGAGAACCATGTTCAAAATGAGGCACCTACCAATAATCAGCCAAACCCTATCGAAGTAGACACCAATGGTGTGATAGATGTAAGAGAAAACTTGGCTAGTATAGTATCCCAATTCGAAGATGCAACTGAGTCAAATAAAGATAAAATAGCTCAGCAAAAACACTTAGAATCACTCCAGGAACAACAACATCAGCAGCTCCAACGACAACAACAGTTGCAACAACAACAAGAACAACAACAACAACAACAACAACAACTGCAGCAGGGAGAAACTGAAAATGATAGAGCCAAGACAGTTATGCATGAAGGAGTTTCAGTTCCAGCCAATTCAGAACTTCTCAACACAAACGAAGCACTTGCAGCATACAAGTCACTCTCCAGACAAATGCCACCTTTGGCAGTAGTTGCACAAGCACACTTAGCTGCCCTCCCAATGGCAATTGTTGCCAATGACTATCTTCCACCTCGGATACAATTGTTAATCAACACATTACCTACTTTGGACAACTTGCTGACACAATTGTTAAGGATTATAGCAACAGGTCCATACCAGAAGATTGTTGATATTGCACTGAACTCAGATACACCCGCAGGAGCAACATTCCGTGACTTGACATCCCTCTTTGAGTTTACCAAAAGACTTTATTCAGAAGATGATCCATTTTTGACAGTCGAGCACTTAGCACCAGGGATGTGGAAGGAAGGAGACAACACACCGTCGATGTTTCGCAACAGGGAACAAAGTATAGAGTCGACGTTAAGAAAAGTTAACTTAGCAACCTTCTTGCTGGCGACACTAGGAACTATCGAGGTAGGGTTCTTCTACTTGAACGAGCTGTTCTTGGACGTGTTTTGTCCAGCCAACAACTTGAGTGTGGAGAACTCATTGAGTAATATGGGAATCAATACATTAAGTTTACAGCTGGGAGTTAATACTACTATTGGCGATAGTGTGGGCAAATTGCTTAAACCACTCGCTATTTTGTACCTAGACTTGAAAACACAAGCGTACATTTCTGCTATCGAAGCTGGTGAGAGATCGAAAGAAGAAATCTTAGAAGATATCTTACCACATGACTTGGAAAGTGTTCTTTTATCGCGAAGAGGAACTAAAACATTGAGTCCAACTGAAGTGGATTTTATCGACAGGTGCAAGTCAAGGAAAATCAAGTTATTGGAGCACCAAAACGAGGCTGCGCTAAGCGAAGAGTACGAGTGGTTTGCGTTTTTGAAAGATTTATTTGAGTACGTAGGAAAGAATATGGGGTACATAATATGGGGAAAGAAGATACGAACTCCTAGGGAAAGAAATGTTGAGCACTCGCAAGAACTTCTTGAAGCCTCGGAATCTATGCCTAGCCAAACAAGAACAAGGCAACCACCACCTGAGTTTGTTCTCAATACTACAAACCCTACAGGCGCTGAAATCACCAACATCACCAATGCACTTTTGCCGTCTGAGATTATTGAGCAGCAAATTCATCTCCGTATCAACCCATTGTCGTCTAAGACAGCCAACAGAAGACCATGGACACGTGATGAGGAGAAGGCATTACGGCATGCACTTGAGCTCAAGGGTCCTCAATGGTCAGTAATATTAGAACTATTTGGAAACGGAGGAAAAATCTCGGAAGCACTCAAGAATAGAACACAGGTGCAACTTAAAGATAAGGCGAGAAACTGGAAGATGTTTTTCTTGAAGAGTGGGTTACCGGTTCCTGCGTATTTACAAAGGGTTACAGGAGACTTGGATAGAGAAGAGAAGAAAAATGCAAGACAAGCGAGAAACGAAAAGACTGCTGCAGCTCCTGTGCCTTCGATAAAGTAGGCGAAACAATAAGTGGAAGAGTAGTGAGTATCCAATGAGCTGAGATTACTTGAAAATGAGCTGAAAGTGTTGAAGTTAGTGAGTAACTATGTTCCTCAGTATGAGTAGCAAGCTTCTAGTGTTAATTAATTAGTGTAATATAGAAATGAAGTAAAAACTAGTCTGCTAACCTGAGATATATACCTCGCTTCTTTGGTTCTATTAATCAGTCGCATACTAATAAATAGAAAATAGACGTGGTAGAACAGTAAATGTGAGCAAATGCGACTAGGAAAAGGTATGAAATAAGATATTGTAAAGTAGAAGAACCCGATCATGTTCAATTGACCTTCTGTGCTCTTAAATCGTTACACGCACCTTTTGCATCGATAAACATTTTATTGTTCTCACTATGCGCATTTGATGAACCATATACTTCTGTTAACCTTAATAACTTATTTACAATCATGAAAAACCAAGAAGAGTCTCTAACTAATGTTGCTCATGAGGTTTCAATGATTATTTATAGTAAGTAAGTAGTTTCAGCAGATTAGTTGTAATTTTACAGTATTATTGTGTCCATCTAGAAAAGTCTCCCTACACTCCGAAAATTACGACCGACTTTGTTTCCAAATAATTTTAGTCAGCGCATTTCAAATCACAATCGCTACCAATATGTGGTGTCTCTGAATATGAACTAATCGAGGGGAAGGGGGGTATTTAACATTCCTGGAGTAGAGCAATAAATACTAAAACATTCTAAGGTTACGGTTACCTTGAACATTCCTCTCTTCAGCACCTTCCAGTAGTAGTAGTCACTTGGTGACTAGTATTTGAAACGACTTACGTGTTTTGAATTTCAATTCTACAATACCAGTTGGAACAATCGTATTCACCTTCCTTCGGCTAAGCCAAATATAAGTATTTGAGAAATTGATAACATTTCCATTCCAAATTATATGATATACTTTACTTTGTCAACACACCAAGTTACGAACCTATTAATAGGACAACGACAAGAACACAACATACAACTGTATCACTTTACTTCTTATTTACTTTACTACTAGACTTATGAAACCTTTTTCTTTCCCTCTCTCATACGTTTCTTTTGCCACACAAAGTATCTCAATCAATATCCACTTCATCTTCCGTATTGTTCACTCTCCTCTGAAGAAATATTTTCGGGGATTGAGATCAAAAAATTCGCAGCCAAATGTGTTTCATTTTTTGTGTAAAGTTCCCCCACGATAAAATCAGAGGAATCAAAAACCAAATTCCCATTCAATTCTAACATTACAGATGTCATATCAGATCGAGTTGTTGCGTGTTAATCAATTGATTGCTACAGAGCGTTCTGATGCTGCTCTTCTATATCAGGAGATTGAGTTAGTTCGTAATCGTGCTAAAGATGCTATTCTTTCTGATTCTGCTAAAAGAGTTCCTTTAATCCCTCGTCAGTCTTGTAATTTAAAGCTATACAATACGTTAACTGGTCATCAGAGTAAGGTTTCTTCCGCAAAATGGAGTAATGATTCTACTCGTATCTTAACAGCTAGTCAAGATGGTTACATGATATTGTGGGATGCTGTCAGTGGTTTCAAGAAGCAGGCAATTACATTAGACAATCAATATGTTTTGACATGTCTGTTATCTCCTCTGGGCCGATTGATTGCTTCCGGTGGTTTGGATAATGCTTGTACTATATACAAAGTAAGAGGTGAGGATGGTGGGATGATTCGTGCTAACCCTAACACCTTTTTCGATCATCTGGTCCAGCTGATTTTCAAAGGCCATACTGCGTACATCAGCGAGTGCCACTTTGTAGATGAAAATACCGTTTTGACAGCCAGTGGCGACATGACCGTCAAAATGTGGGACATCCAACGTGCAAACAGTACACACGAATTCACAGATCACATGGGTGATGTGTTAGCATTGGAATTAGTTCATTCAGACTTGTTTCTTAGTGGAGGCTCCGATGGTTACGCAAAAGCATGGGACCCAAGATTACCCACACCTGTCCAATCACATCGTATGTCTCTGTCAGATGTTACATGTATTAAATCATTCCCTGATGGGAACGCATACATATCAGGAAGCGACGATGGAGTAGTACGTCTCTTCGATTTAAGGTCTGACGGTGAGATAGAACACTACTCATTAACGAACAATATGCAGAAGAAACTGATTGCAGGAACCGTCTCACTGACACTGCTGACCCGCAATAGTGTCAATTCAGAATTCGAAAGTCCTGGTGTTTTATCAGTTGACTTTAGCAAGAGTGGAAGGTTACTTTATGCAAGCTACACAGACTATGGATGTATTATTTGGGACACATTGAAGAGCGAAATTGTAGGTTCTGTGGGCGCAGGTCATCAAGGAATCGTTAGTAAGGTAGCAGTTAGCCCTGATGGAGATGCATTATTTACACTGAGCTGGGATCTGACTGTACAAGTATGGTCGGTTTAAATTAGTGTGAGAGAACTCATGTTGATTTACTCAAATTGAGATCTGAGATTAAAGAGTATAAGACTTGTAAGAATGTTAACTTCCCATCAAGAGTTTTCTGGAGAAATATGGAATTCTCTAGAATGTATATTAAGAGAATCTATAGTTAGTAAATTAGATTTGAGTCGCATACAATAAATAGTTTCTAGTTGTAGAATTGTACGCAGTGACCAAGAGGAGTAAACAAACTATACCAATCCTTACGGATCACTTCATATTTGATTTAAGACTGATATATTCATTCTTGAGATTTCTCATTAATAAGACAAATGGGTGCGAGGTATCACGTACAATTGGTCGTGTTAACTTTGCTTGAGTAACTCTTCGGATTTCATCTTGAAATAAAAGGTGTTACATCAGCAGATACTTCAATCACATAGATCAGTACATGAATTATTATGAACTGCTTCTCATTTCTCTCTGCTTAAACAAAGTGCTTTATAGTTTTGTGATATGTTTTGCAGCCATTCAAATATATGGCTACAATAAAGTAGCACAACTCAACGCTATCCTATTTTTTAGTTACAAGTTGAATTAGGTCTAGACTGATTTTAACCAACTATCACTTATAATTCTTGTAATGCAGTTTTGTTCATGGTTATTTTGTACTCAATGCAATACAAGAGTGCTCTTTAAAAATTTGTTGGAGGGTGGTGCTTTCTCAAGTTAGATTTGAGAGACTAGAAGTGACCCTCTTGATGGGATCTCTAACAGCAACCAATGCTCACCCAATTATCTTTCTTAACAAATTTAAATGTACATCTCTCGCTATTTTGTAGCTGATAATATCTTTCACAAATGGTTAATGCGGAGCATCAAGTTGTGATCTGAAATCCTGTGTGTGTTCAAGACGAAACCCCATGAATGTTCTAATCGCCATACAATTATTGTAACAACAACTAGTGTACGTCGCATATTGAACGGATCATTAGCGTTCGTACCATAATATATGGTTGAAACGTTATTTAGGAAAATGATACCATTGTAAATTTAGATGCCCCCCTTCCCAAAGGCTTAGTATTAACATGTTCAAGAAAACAAATCAACAATCCTTCTCTAATCTTTGACTTGCCAATAATTGGCATCCAAGGATCCAATTTCCCGTTCCTGCGGAACGGTAAGTGGAGTATATTGAGGAGGGAAAGGACTTGATCGTGCTGTGATTATGCACCTCGTGTATATGCTAATCTAAACCATACATCTGCACATTGAACGCTCAATATAGCCTTACCGTTTGTCTAAGGTTTCACAGCATGACCTTCAAATCATAAATTTGTACTGCTTCTAGTACTTTTATAAGTCAACGCTTCGTTCCTTAAGCTTCTAGTCTGTTACGAGTAGAATACGGGGATAGATCATAACCAACGTCGCCAAATCAACTAATAGCCACTAGGCATTATTTTCCGACCATCATTCTTCTCCAATGCTCCCAACTAGATCGAATCAAAATCTAGTGGATAATTACTTTCTCAACCTGATTTCAAACGTTAAAAGGGTATTAGATCAATCGAATGCTTAAAAATATCCGAATCAAGTCATGTCCTTCATTATTTGACTTCATGTCTAAGTTTGCATATGAAAAGTATAAACCTTAAAGCTTCAGTTGTAGGCATATTAAAAATGACGTGGTCAATGTAACCGATCCGTAGCGATGGAGATAGGGGCCTAGATTAGATAGTCTAGATCATGTCAACAAATAGTCACTATAGTCTAGATCATGTCATTATAAGTAGTATAGTCATAAGGGAAATACTAATGTTGAGGCTGATTATCATTAGAAAGTTGGGGTAGAGTTTAATTGATTCTAGTAATTAGTATGCACAAGCATGCCTAAACTAACAGATTGAAAGTCAAGTAGCTCAAAAGCAAACGCGGTTGAATCATTAAGATGACGATGATGATGGTGATGATGATGTCTCTTTACGGTTAACTGTTTCATAAGTTATTCGAGACTTTAGGGTTTCTGACAGCAAATGACTAGGAAGATCAGGGAAACAAATGACTCCGAAAATGAGAATGTGATTTGCATAAATTGGAAGAATGATTAACAGTAAGCGAGGGTGGTAACTTTAGGCTTTTCGAATTATCTACAAACAAGATTAAGCTAGGTATTTTGTATGATATAGCCCATTTTACATAGGAGTTGGTTAAGAACGTGCGACTGACACGAACTGCAAGGACTCTAAGTTGTAGTCTCGAATATCCAAGTACTTTCTTGATCGTTTGGACATTGCGTGAGAGTGTTAGAGTGTGAGAGTGTGAGAGTTGAATAGCACACAAAGGTTGTTTATGTAAATCTTTAGTTTCCTGTTATGTCTTGTATTTGATATCATATGACAATTGATGTGTAAGTATAACTCGAAATGCATAGCCTCACGATTAACAATACATACTTTCAATAACTAGTCACCTCTGAGTGGCTTACATTACTCAATGTGCGTGCTCAACGGGCACCTATTGTCACCTTCGAATTCATCGTTTATTGGTTCATAAAATATTGACTCTCTGTACTAGTGAAGGCCGATCATTTTAGATTGAACGTTTTGGTTGCAAACATGTAAAGAAAACAATCAACATTTTAAGCAAGTAAAAACTTCTATTTCATACGAGTACCAATGAATTATCATATCTGACTTATTACACCATAATTACACGTTCAATTGCTCAATTAATTAGTTATGAATTAATATCAACTACTATAATACTCTCCAATCACATCACCCAATTACATCATTCTATCTTTATACTTTATTAATACATACAATATCCCCAAGTAGCCCAGGAATGTAAAATATTGAATACCGAAAGAAAGAGTTGCAAGGTTTAAGTATCATAGTCAGGCCCCATCAGCTGGTGCGATCGGTGGTCCATGTGATATGTTACGTGTGTGATCCAGCTCTCTATTTCACTCACTGTGCTCACCTTCTGCATCAACTAATATCGATTTTTTTTTCACCTTGCTAAACTTTTCATTTATACCTCAATCACCGATTCCCTTGATTCAAATAACCTAAACTCAGCAGGCTCAATTCTTCAACTATCAATTACATTCATCGTGGTGGTAGCCTACTCAGTATGCTTTCTAACATACTCCCACAAACTTTTTAACAAACTCTCCGGCAAAGTATACAAGTCCATCGTGAACTCGCCGTTATCCACATCATTCTTAATGTTCATTTCTCCAGTTCTGTTGTCTGTAACCATCTGCACTATGACGATTAAGTCATCTTCGTTCAACTTAGTTAAGCCATTAGCAAGCTTTTCCAAGTCCACACTTCCCTTTATGGCCGTGCTGGTTCCATTTCTTGCCTTCTTAAGTTTGCTATCTTGTGGTTGTTCGAGTTTACGCTTGTTGTCGACAGGTGCGGCTACAGGAACTGCAGCAGCAGCAGCAGCAGCAGCCTCGTCAAATGGCAAGCTACCACTTTCAAGCAAAAACTTATTCAAACTAGGGTTTTTGCTTGCACTTACAGGAATCAGAATGACATGGTCGTTGATATAGCGTTCTTGCAAGAAATTCAAGTCGTGGTTGAACTTTCTTTCACCAGCCTTGCCATTAAGTCCCATAATGTGTATGGCAATGGGAATATCAAACTCACCCCATCCTTGTTCTTCTACTCTGAAAGGTTGTTGTTTAATTGCTCTGATTGGATTGGCAAACGTTGGATGTAATGTGTAAGTGACCCTGTCCAAAATCAGTGCTGGTATTTCCTTTCCCGTGTGATCTAACATGGATATCTGAACCGACCATCTTCTCATTGGATAATTCTCCACAGGGGGAACGTCCGTCATGATGTGTTGTTCAGTGGTTATACGAATGGTTCTTTTTACCTATATGAGTTAGCAAATGTTTTGGTCATGTAGTTATATTAAATGTATTGAGTACTTGGTGTCATCAATCAAAAGATGTCGGTGTTTTAATTGAAAGATTGGATAGATCGACCAATGACAGTATTCACATTGGTTACACTAGTTGAATTATCACATTTTATACGATGGCAACGAAAGGTTTACTTACTTCTGACATTTGTTGTTGTTGGTGGTTGAAATTTTTTTTGTTCGTTTTTCACAAATGATTAAGACGAGTGGTACGACGTTCGTCCCTCGACTCCGTCAGTTGTGGTGTTGATAAAGAGAGTTCGATGTGTAGTGTATGTATAGGATGAGAGGTGTTGGTTTGTTATGATAACCTTTAAATGTAAATTAGATTAAAGTTTGTATTGTTGTTATGGAGATTGTAAGGATTGAAAGCTGTTGAATGAAATACAGTCAGTGAAAAGAAAGAAGAGGTATGGAGAGTAGGATATATTAGAATACTTGTAAGATGTATCAGTTAAACTATCTGTATCTTTTGAGTGATTATCCTTCATCTTGAAAAGATAAGACTTCATAACATTTTCAACGGGCAAAGGAGGTAAATTCTCTGAACAATAGATGAGTTGAGGGGAATTACAAGTACAAGGTTGGCAGGGGGGAAGGTGTTAGGTTAGGTAGATTAGATAGGAACAAGAGAAAGGCGGATAATCAGATTGGTTTCCCGAGTACCAAATAAGTAGGTGTTAGGGGTGTTAAAATAGTCTGTTAATATGGAGATTATGATGAATATTGTGGTGTAACCGGAGAATATAGATCAGATAATTAGAGCGGATGATTAGAGGGTAGGTGTATTCATACTATAAGTATATTTTCAAGACTAACTTAGTGAGTGAGGGAGTGAGTGTTGTATGGAGCAATAAAATGAATTAAAGTACTTAGTTGGATAGCAATATACCTTACCATAGCATTGGGCTTCATGATTTAGGTTTGCTATTAGAGCTACTTCACCAAGTACCAATATAAAAGTATTAAATGAGTTCATGGAATTAACCAAACTCACGTTCAAACAGAAATCTGAGCTTCCTGAATAATAGATGAAAAGTAGGGTGAGATTGGCGAGAGCTGGGGATCCCTGTACACACATAAAGTACAACATGACAACAATTCAGGAGGAAATAGATATTTCCGCAAACTAGAGTATATAAATTATTAGTATATTTTATTGACTTAAACACAACTCTTTGAATGACTTCACAACCTATTTACCGCAATCTTCATGATTCGATTTACGTTCAAATAAGATCCAAATGGCAAACCATCTCATCAAGAGGTTTTTTATCAAAATGGCTGCGAAAAACTTGACTCATACTTGAAAAATAGACGAATAGACTTCAACTAAGAACAATGAAAAAGCGCTGACAAGATGTTTGCTATTAAATCAACACCCTCGTGGTGGAGATAAGTTGCTAGCATTTAGTCCCAATACATTATTAATATTCTTCAATATTTATAATAATTAGTCTCACCTCTGTAGGATTACTAGAGTTCTTTTAATATATTTCGTGTTTCTATAGTAAAATTATTATTATAGTGGTGGATACTAGTAATCCTAATGACACTGTTGAATATGTATACAGGTTTGAATACTTGATGGTTCTATTATTGAATTGAACTCCAGCAAACGTGGGAACACTAATACGGAGAATATTCGGTTTTGGGATGGAGGCTGGGTTCCGAGAGTACTTTGCAATACCGTTTGATCGATTTGATGAAATATTAGACAAACTGGTAGTTTGTGGAATAAATGACGTAAACTTCAACTTGTGTGTGAGCGATTTGTATAATTTTAATTCCGTAGAATAATCTAGTTCTCGTTCATTTGATAAGGCTTTCGTTGGGAATAGGATTTTAAAATTTGAGGTTGCTGCAGCGTTTGTGTTTTGTGTAGATACGGTCAAATTCAGAGTTTCTATACTTCGAAGCTCACTCTCTTGAGGGTCATGGATGATTATAGGATTTACTTTCTCTTCTAAATCTTCACCTTGGTTAGATTTTTCTTCGTCTAATACATCTTCAATAGTATTGTTTCCTTCATCCTCTTCCCACACCTCATCTACAATTTCATCAGTCTCCCACACCTCATCAATAAATTCATCTTCTTCCCAGACTTCATCAAGAAACTCATCCGCCTCCCACACCTCATCAATTGTAGCTACATCTTCATCCGCAACTTCGTCTACTTGACCTTCCTCTCCTCTATCGGCCGTCGGAAATATAACATTTTGATTTTTCGTACCTTTCAATGGGGTAGTCGTCAGTGGCCTCAGCAGCGTTACTGACACTTCGAAAACCAAGCCACTCGTCAGCACTACCAGTTCTATTGTTGGCATTTTTGCAACTGAGGTCGGGCTTATCGCATGTATATAACTACTCGGGCATATCGACATAGTTGTTAGCCCTTCACTTCTTTGTTCACCCCCACTAGTCTTTAATCTGGACCATTCATTAGATATCCATTTCCTATTCTCCATACTATTTGTAATGCCAACTCCAAGGGACTTTCTCACCCTCTTTGAACTTGCACCCTCTGCTTGATCACCTAGTCTCAAGTGACCGTCAAATATTCTCCTTACCGTAGCGTTGTCAGCATCAACAAACGGAAGCTTAGAGACAATCAGGCTCCACAGCAGAATCTTTGGAACAATACTATGAGTGTCAAAAGCGCCAAATGCAGTAGTAACGCCAATCATATCACTTTGAGTGACGTTTGAATACAGGTTTACCATTTTGGGCTGCGATGGCTTATTTGTTTCTTCTCCAATTGTTTCTTGGACTATTGTTTCTTCTTCTATTGTGAGGTGTATTGTGCTTACAAAGGAGCTGAGGATTGGGAATGGAGCTGTGATTGTGGTCGTGATTGTTGTAGTAGTCACACCTCGATTAGAAGACCAACCTACGGCAGAACCCAGGGCCCTCCCAGCAAGTATACCCGATATTATGATCACCTTCAAACGCATGGGGTGTCAAAAAGTAGTTGCAAATCTTTTATTTAGTTCACAAACGCAGGCTGCAGAAGGCATTCCACAAAAAAAAAGTGTCATCGGAACAGGAAGAGAATAGGACAAGGCATTACATTTCCATTGGAGAATGAGATCTGCAGCTAACTTGTAGCGCAGAACAACGGTTACATTTCCTCTAGAGAAATAGAGGCATAATCCAGGTGCATAGATAAAGACTTGGGGTGAAATAATGACACAAGGCAATGTAGCTCACAATCACAAAGAAGAAAGAAACATCAATGTATGATTATATGTGAGGGTCAAGGCCGGCAGGGACATGGACTACCAAGTTCAAAAGAAAGTCTCAAGTTGAAGGATATATAAACTACAGATACCAGTATGAAAAGTTATGACCACTGTGCATCCAGTAGTTCTACGCCATTTGATTGGTTTGTCGTCAAGGCACAAGATTTAAAGTCAGGACACATGAGGCGTTGTCCTGAGTCTACGTTCAAAAATATAGTTATTTAATAATATGAGCCTATTGTTGCGCATTCTAGAAAGCTTGTGAAACCGAGCACCAACTCACTTTAGCCCCCGCAGGCAAGGGCACCTTATTCTGGGGGGTTAGTTTGGTGCGCATATGTACATTTTGGGGGAATGGGTAGAATACTAAGGATAAATAGTAGGGTTTGTGTGAAATCTTTACGAGTGTCAGTACGAATGTTATATGCACTGCATCTCCTCCAATATGACACTTTGAATTCTGCTATTGTCCACCTGTGAGAGAGGTGCGAGTTTTGTGCTAGCGAGCTGATGTAGTAGCTGTGCCAAGTTAGTGGGCATCGTACGATGTATGCAGTGATTAAGTTTTGAAAACTGCTGAGCCACTTGTAATTGGTGATTGTCCATGAGCGTGGAGTTTACAATTACGGCGAGGGGTTTGTTTAGGCGGAGGGTATCTAGGATGGACCCTGTTCCGGCGTGTGAGATGATGTGCGATGAGGAGGAGATCCATGGTGAGAGTGACGGGGTGATTTCAAAGAGTGTGATTGTACTGGTATTCTCATCATTTTTTTTTGTAATGGATGTGGAGGGAGTTGATGGAGAATCTTTCAATTCTTCTTGATGTTTAGAATCTGTGGTAGATCTTCTGGTACCTTTGTACTTATACTTGGTTACTTGAGTGTTTAATTCTTCACCTTCCCATATCTTTTCCAAACCCAATTGTTTAATCTTCAGTTCAACAATTTCTTGTCCGATATTTCTTCCATTCTTTAATTCCCTACCATATTGTAGAACCACATCATGGAATTCGTTTAGAAACTCTTCTTCCAATATACTCTCTACCAACTCTTTAAAGACAACGGTAGCTCCCGTCGTCACAAATACTCGCATTGATATATTGATACTGATAAGACACGGGTCGCCTTTCGAATTCAGTCAATAAAAGTGAAAGAAAAAAAATCGTGTCCCGTCTAATACTAGACGAGCACCACCACCGCAACAAGCTGAACCGGAGAGAAAGACTTAGGAAAACGGCACAAGGTAACGCCAGGCTACAACTGCAGATCCTCCCCCCAATGATATATTTAAGCGATACAGGCCATCAAGACCGTACACGGTATGATCAAAAATGGTAGACCAAAGTTAAAGTATAATGGAGTGCATAGTAAAGAATGTAAACTACTCTTCAACACACACGCACACACATTCACATACATAGATACACACATATACACATATACATATACTTAGTTATAATTAATATTCACTAAACCGTAATCAAACAGAGATATACTTTATTATAACAACAACAAAATAGACTAACAATAATACATACATAAGAAATGAACTAACTAAGCAACCGGATACCAATACATTAAAAGTCGACCCATAGCCCCAGACGAAGTCGAAAGTCGAACAACCGTCAGGAATTGAATGTGGAGTAGAAGCTTCTTATCGCAGGGTTTAGGCAAGGCACAAGGCAAGCAAGAAGTCACTAAAACAAAAAAAAAAAAAAATGCTAATTCTGTCAGCAATACACACGCAAATAGAGAGATAGACCCATTCACAAAAATAAAAATAACATAATAGATTAAGGATAGTATGATAGTAGTATGAAGCTTGCTACAATTGCTACACTTATCCTACAAAACATATAAGAAGTATACACACACATAACACACACAGATACAAAACACAGACACAGATACAGAGACACATAGAGTTCCCCATTTGCAACCAGTCATTTCCATGCTCCATTGTTGTCCCAAACAACACACAAGGTCTTGCAAACCACAATCATTCACCTCTCTTTCAAGGGACTTCCTAAAAGGTAAAAAGCTTAATAGTGCATGATAAAAAATAATATTTACACTCTATTTCTTAATTAATCCCGCGTTTTTTTGCTCCCGCCAGGTAGGATGTATAAAACGAGAGAATTCCGCCAGGTAGTTTGGCGGTCCATCAATTGTATATATCCTTTGAAAGATACAAGATAGTTTTAATTTTAAGTTAAGAATAAGATGAGAGTCAACAACACTGCCGATTTGAATGAACCCCCACCGACTGGGAAATCGTTTGCTTCTACTTCGATTGATAAACTTTTGGTTATCAATAACTCACTTGTCCCTCGTCTGTGTATTACTCCGTCACTGCTGACCGCATGTGTCACTGACATGGACTACTTTCTGCAACAGCGCAACTATAATCTCAACGGGTCGCTTCCCTCTCCAGTTTCGCGCAAAAGTAGTATTTCTGAGTTTAGCAACCCCGACATTACATGGTTGCACCAGTACAATACTACCTTGGAAGCTCATATCGGGTGCCCTCTGGTTAGGGTAATCCGGCTGCTGCAACAGTTGAATCTGTTGCTTGATTTTTATTACACCGGACGTTTCAATGGTGACGACAATGTTGACTATGACGTTCGCATGTTCCCTTATTTGCATGGGCTTCAGAGCGTTAGTCAACGCGAGTTTTTTGTCTCTGATTCTCTGGAGTTGGCGCCGCAAGTGCCATTGTTGAACTTGATGTTTATCAATGCCGGTAAACCTGCCGCGACTGCGGCAGCTGCGGCAGCTTCCGAACCCGCGTTGCGTAACACGGTTCAGTTGGATGACTTGTTGGTCCGCAAGGGACAGTCGTACCAACCCTTTAATGAGTTTTCAAACTGCGTCTCCACGAGCTGCGAATTGAACAACCGTAACTTTCGCGACCAAGTGCGTTTAATGGCCCCATACCTGAGCTTTGTAGTCTACAACTTTGACAACAATGTTCAAGCCAACACGCAATTGGCTGTGTTGCTCAACTCACTCAAACTGTCTAATCAGTTTGTTTACGTTGTTGACAAGGTTGAATGGTCCGATGTCAAGCACCGCGAAGTTCATGAAAGTCTCTTTGAAAACCCATTGGTGGAATCGGTTCCATACAATGCGAAGCTTGCTCAAAGCAACGCGTCCACCTGCCGCTTCCTCAACTATGAGCAAAACCTCATTTGGAAACTCAACCTGAGAAGATGGTTACTGCGTAACTTTTGCGTTGGCAGTGTACTCGACTTCAACGAAGGAGTTACCTCCAAGGACTTCAAGTTGGTGGTGAACTGTAACGAGCACGCCAAGTTGCCACTGTTGCACTTGCTCAACTCTATATATAATGACTTGAATGACGGCTCCTCGAACATGTACTACTTGGAGTTCCCATCCAGTGGGTCACAACTCACAACTAACTTGACCAACCTGGAAACCTTACTGGTTCTCAACTCACTCAAGCTCATGCAGTTTTTAATTAAACTCGACTACAAGATATTTGCGTTCTCGTTTGACGGGTTTACAGGACTGACTCTCCTCACAATAGCCATCAACCAGTTGCTCAACCATACAACATACCAAGACTCGATCCTCTCGCTCGTTCGCAACAAGACAAAACTCTATTACTTTAAGCTGGACTTGGCGTTGCTTAAGAATTTGGAAAGTGACATCAACCTCCTCAAACGGGACACTTCAAGTAACTTGGTTATCAAGGAAGTGAACTTTAGTAATGGCGGACTCCGGTCACTGGTGTGCTCTTACGACTGGTTCCAGCAAGATAATGACAACAACTTCCCGCTGTTTGTGCTACCCAACGTCTACTTGGGTTCACTCAACCATGCAAACTCACAAACAGTGGTGCTGACATTGGGAATCCAAACACTCATTCTGATTGGCGAGTGCCCAGTGTGGGCTATGCAGTTACAGGACCAGTTTGTATTTGACTTTGTCGAGTTCTACCCCAAGAGCGCCCGCGTGATCAAGCCCATCTACACGTATGGCGAATGTAAAATCTACGAGGTGGACTTGCTGGGATACAGTAAGGCACCAAAGGGACTCCTGAAGTTGGTATACATCTACAATTTGAAGGACGACGGTAAGGACCTGATCTTGCCGCTCTTGATGGACTGTCCTACACTGGTGCAAAACAAATTTTTGCCATCTTTTGGAACCACGACTTCAATGATCCACTGCAGAATCGGGGTGCTGCGTCTGGCGCTGTTGTTGCTTGCGCTGATGATGAGACACTATAAGGTGGATTTGCTCACTGCATATATGTTCTTGCGTGTGCAAAGATTCAATATCATCATCCAGCCTAACTTACGGGTATTTTACGAGTTGTTCTTATACCAGGATTACCTCAAATTAAGAGGTAGAAATGGAATGAATTGGGAAACCATGTGTGTTGAAATTCATAAGTTGAATGATTATTACATTTAACAAAACTCCTATTGGAGTACGCTTTAATTCTTGTTATTATTTATATATATTTAGTTTAATTCTCTGGGTTTATTGTGTTATTCATTTGTTTTTATTTCAATAAATTGATAATGAAAGATATTCTGTTAACTCTGGATTAAAAAGAGAGTTAACTGATTACTAGTGACTCCTCAATCTTGATGACTATAAATTTTAGTTAACAATAACTAGAATGTATGAGCGTAAAACCTTAAAACTTAATAGTTTTTACAATTGTTGAGTATCAAAGACATAGAGTTTGGAAAAATATTTCAGCTAGAATTGGACCGTGTGTATCCAATAGTTTGAACACACTGGTGAGTATTCCGCTAGTGACTATAGTTTGCACCAAAATAGGAGCCGAATACAGGGTGCTCCAGCTTTAAGCTGAAGTCATTTGACACCAGAGTGTTGGCAAACAAAAGTAAAAGTTGGGGCATACTGGGAATTGAACCCAGGGCCTCTCGCATACTTGAAGATACAATTAAGTATCAACCCAAAGCGAGAATCATACCACTAGACCACACGCCCTTTACTTTTTCATATTTCTTTCATGGTTGTACTTAATGTATTCTTCATTTTTCACACCAAAAGCGTACAACCAAAAATCTTTATCGGTATACTTGGAGGGAGTAGTAGACATTACAAGTTCCAAATACAAGAGGTTTTAAGGAGTCATATTTTGACTGACTCAAATTAGTCCCCACAAACTGTTTGTAATCAGAATTAACTCCTAGCTAACCGTCCCACTTCTTCCACTCCACTTGGCAGGTTCTTATGGTGAAAAATAATTATAATGACATGGATTTCTTCTGAAAAGTGGAGTTAAACAATACTTGGCTTAATCATCGAGTTTGTTATTCACATGATTACAATGTCGTTAGTTTATTCCTTGTGTGTGTTCCTCTTCCGATCAGGAATACCAAGAGTCATTTATGAGATTGAAGTCATGAAATCACCCTACTTGTAATTGTAGGGGGTGTGTTCACATGGAATGCGATCTCGTATCACAACCTATCATGAAGATACGAATTATAAGGACGTGGTGTACATGTTTCAGGAGTATATGATTTCAAGATGAAGTGATAACATACACTTAGATTAGAAGTGTTTGAGATCTGCTATAGCAAGCCGCAAATATTGCAAACACTTTTGGGTTTCCAATTGAATTTAATTGCTCCACTTGGTAAAACTCACTTATTTTCCAAACTCATGACAGCTGAATCCAGCTTAAAACGTATGAGGTATGCGACGAGTATAAAATACGTAAACATAAAACATACCTATTGTTGTATGAACCAACGATAGCCTGGAGTATAAGGATATAGGAATGTGGGGATAAGTTGGAGGAGAATTATGTCTGAGGAGAAAATAGCAACAACTATTGACTATTGTTCATCCAAGTGCAGCAACATATATGCACAAATCATCAGTCCATAAGCTAGTTAAGGGCTCTTAATATCATGCTTACCCCCATTTTTTTAATCACTTCGGAGTTTGTTCATGCATCTCTAACCACCGAACCAATGTCCAGGGTGGAGAGTTAGTTGTCTATAGTTATTCCCTCCTCAAAACCAAATCGTGCTCCTCATGAAACAATAGCTTTAAAATATTTACACCCCAAAGTTCAATCCTATTGTTTCTCACGATCAGCACATGAGATTTCCAAACAATAGTTGAAAATAATACACCCTGACAGATTCTTCGGTCATGTCACCAGCAGTAGCCTTAAATTTGTCCAAACTTTTCACTTTAGGGCCAAAGGGTGCAAAATTATAGATTGTGCAAAACGAAGAATATATCACTCGAGGTGTAAATGGTGATTCCACAAACCCCTTGTTGCTACCTTCCCACTTGTTACCAGTGGGTTCGCTTGGATAGCCACAAAAGGCTGTATTCCATGGTTGGTTTGTTAGTAACTCATGGTACGTTAAGGGTTGCCAAGAGCATACAATCAATTCTGGAAAGCTGCAAATATGCTATTGTAACACTACAAAGAAGTCTGGTACGGAATTTTTCAATATCTTTTACTAACTCAGTCCACATACTGCACCAAGTGGAATACATTTCTCAATCTTGCTCCTTCTTCATCTTATACGTTTGCTCAATGATTGAGGTTTGTTTGGTTATATTGAACCTGTCAACCGGTTTTGTGTATGAAATATACAATTTGAGGTGCAAGGAGTAGGGTACTTCAAAGGTGCAAGGTGCTACGCAATCTCTTCAGTTTAAGGAGCTGTTCATTCCAAATTTTTCAAGAAACATAAAGATCAAGAATGCAAGTACCAAAGTAGTCGTCACGTCCCTCACTTGATAGCTGGGAAGGCGTTCTCTAACTCTCACGTTATTTTGAAATACTAGTATTAGAGCATACGCAATGTCTCTGCTTTTGTAGTTTAACAAGAAAGAATTCTAAATAAGGTTTGATCAGATCAATTGTGATAGACGAGTTTGTTTACAAGGCGTCACATCAGCTGTCTGAACCTCCTTTCAATCGGTTATGCTCTATAGATATGCATTCACGCAATCAGCGTAACCAAGATGAGGCTAGCAGATTGTTCAAAGTTTAATCTGGACACGGATATACAACGCCTGAGAGCTAGGTTTTGATATTGAAGTAAGGTATCTAACAATAGGGTGCGTTTGAGGGTTTGGGTTCTTTATCATAAGAGTAGATGGGTAATCAAAGAAGATAGCTAGCCTATAATCGAGGATCGGATATACGATTGCAAAGTTATGGAGACGCTTATTAGCTTGTCTCTTATTTGATTAGAGACATACTCCAGTTCGATAAAATCATGAAAGCAATGAGGCAGTGACAATATCTAGATTCTACTCATCTCTATTCGCTGATAGGGAGTTGATTGGCGTTCTTGCTACATGTTTGATTCAGTGAACCTGATTCTACTTTTCAGTAGAGAGAGAGTCTAAATCTCTTCACACAACAACTATTGTTGGATTTCAATAGAGTCCAGCCAAACAATCTAGGATCTGGAAAGTCTGAGATCAAGTTGAATAGCCTTTCAGTAGGTAAAATAGAGCAATCAGTGCTCAGTAGTCAAATTCTTTCATATTTGAAGTACCAAATGTGTACGAACTCTCAATTCGCAGCCAACTGCTTCTAAACAAAAATTTAAGAACGTCAAGGCTTCGAAATGTGAACTAGGGTAACGCCTGATCTACCAAATCGTTATACAGAGGCTTGAGTACTGTCAATACCAGTAAAGTTGTAAATTCAGCCTCTTCTATTTATTTAGGGTCATCCTAATAGGGTTATGGCACCATCTATCATCTATAATTAAGCCCCTTTAGCTTAGTGGTAGAGCGTTGCACTTGTAATGCAAAGGTCGCTAGTTCAATTCTGGCAGGGGGCAATTTTTTTTTGAAGTCGTTTCCAGTTTTTTATCCGGATGAAGTAACACTTTACAATTGTATCTAAGTCAAATGAAGGAGTAAGTAAGCGAAGTGTATAGGTAAATGAAATTCTCGCATGTGATTGACCACGCTTACCCACTCTCCAATTCCTAACCGTGAACTGCTCTACCTTTCTTACTGACTAACCCCATCAATTCTTCCTTGTTGCTTAGACATTATACAGGATTGAAAATTTGGCTATTAAATCGATTAACTATTGCTACCATGTCTAGAACCTCAGTTACAAGAGTGGTTAATGCCAGTAAGTTCAATGAAGTACACTGAACAATTGATGGTTTACTAACAATTATTTTAGTTCAGAAATATTACCCTATTGCCTTGGCAGATAAGTCATGGGATAACACTGGGTTGTTAGTGGATGCTTCGCATGATGAAGAAGTTTCGTCCTCTGAGCCACTCAATATCTTATTAACGATTGACTTAACCCAAGCAGTTGCAGATGAAGCAATTAGACAGAAGGCCAATTTGATTATGGCATATCACCCATTTATCTTTCGTGGTCTTAAGCTGATTACCCCTAGTGATCCGCAACAGAAGTCGTTGATCAAGTTGATCAAGAATAACGTGAGTGTATACTGTCCACACACGGCAGTTGACAGTGCTGCTGGAGGTGTAAATGATTTCTTAGCTGATGGTATTACCAAAGGCTTTACTGAATTATCAAGAGAAGCCATAGAAAAGGACAAGACAGCAGAAGGATGTGGAATGGGGAGGATTGTAAACCTCAAGGAACCAGTTGCTTTACTGAAGTTAGTACAAAATGTCAAAGAAAGTTTACAGTTGGAACACCTTCAGGTTGCAACCAAAAACAAGAACCAACAAGTCTCGAAAATAGCAATCTGTGCTGGGTCTGGTGGAGGTGTTTTCAAGGGAGTTGAAGCAGATTTATTCTATACTGGAGAATTATCTCACCATGAAGCGTTATATTTTACTGAAACCAAATCTTCGGTAATTGTATGTAACCACTCAAATACTGAGCGTGCATTCTTAAAGGTTTTCAGGGAACAATTGCTCAAGGAATTGCCTGAAGCTAATGTTAGTATTAGTAAGGAAGATAGAGATCCCTTCCAAGTATGGTAGTCGTACTGGATGAATAAAGCTACTGAAGGAATTAAAAAATAACCCCAAAGGAAAGGTACCCTGTAGTGTATACCTGGGACCTTTGAATCTGCTTAGCTTACCCCACTATATGGTTATGGTACTATTGATGAGCTGAAATCGATTAGTGAAATTTCGAAAATATTCCTTAAAAATATCATATATATTGAAAAGTAATCAAAAAGAATTCAATTGTGTTTAATTGTATACCATTTGAACACTGACTATTCTCAAAAAAAAGGTCTCTTCATCTATAGTGTGTTTTAGTTTTCAATTCATGGTTCTTATCGTTTATGATTATAATTCATTAATTTTTTAGGTAAACATCGAACAATTCTCAATCGGAATATGAGGTGACTTTAATTATACTCTCTCGAATCATTGTTCGTGTATTTTTACTCATATTGCTCTCAGTTATAGATGATTGCTTGAAAATATTGAGTTCTACTGTAAATAGTGTTTTCTAACCCTACATGCATGCAAGAATTGTTGTTTATGTCGTGTCAAGAAAGCACCAACTACAGGTTTCTTTTCGAGTTTAATTTGACCTAATTTGTAAGAAACTTACAAATTTAATGCAAGATTAAAGTACGGGGGGAGGGGGAAAGGGTTGTTTGACTAGTGTTCGGAGGAAATATATTGTTAGGCAAGGATGAAATTAGGGAGTGCTTGTTGTGGTAGGTAGACTGACTTAATAGTTAGAAGGGGTCTTTCAACTTATTCAGGGTGATTTGGGTGTACTTTAAGTAATGAAGTCACTGTTATTCTTAAGAACAATTTTCAATTTAATCAAGATCTTGTGTAACTGAACATAAGGATGATGAGTTGATAAGAGATCCAAATATTCTTAGTACAATACCATACAACCTAATCTTATAGAGATCTGAAGAATTTAATGCACTCAGGGGTTGTTGATTCGTTCTTTATACTTCCACTTTTTAGTCTTCTTGCCCCATATCTGAGTTTTCATTAAATAATTATCAGGAAGTAAAGTTTGAAACTTAGACAATTATTGGTCCAAGTCCTAATGCATTAGTATACGTGGAATACTTTATTTACGCGAACATGCTCTTTCTTTTTATAAGCTATGTAGGTTGGCTTGTTATGCTTGTTTCGGACCACGTTTTATTTATCAATTTCTCAAACCGATGTATGCAATGGTTCGTTCAATTTCTTTCTCTGAGCCTGTAAAAGAATTAAACTATCTTTGTTGGGTACCCTCAGAATATTAACAATTTAATTTTTTGATGCATTATTGGAAAGAAATAATTTGGTTGCAAAATTATAGTGTACATGAGAACTGTAAGTTTCGAATTATTCATAATATCCATACTCATCATTAATTAACCTCTCACAACTAAGAAGTTTTCAATAGCTACAGTATCGATGTCCTATATGTTTAGAAGAATACTTTCTTAACAATTATCTTATTGCATCAATTGCGAAATAAACCAACCCTGCCAGATAAATTGTGGTAGATACTTGAACGCTTCCTTTATGAAATGGGTTTAAAACACCACACAAGTCTCGAGCAGATTGAATATTTAATTGAGCATTTCCCTCCTTGTATACTCGTCTGAGAGTATTCCCGGCTATCTTAATTTATAGCTTTTTCAGTCGATTTTCCATAAAACAAATGGAAACGAGGCTCTTCGGTACAACTATTGTACTGTCTGCTAAAAAAATCCCAAGGTTATTCCAATTCAAATAAGGTTTTCGATTTTTATAAAAAGATGGTAATGTCTTGTCGAGCTACCTTTAGACATGTCTAGAATTTGCAGCCACTTCATAGTACTATTCTTTTCGCAGTAACAGAATTAAAAACCAAGCCCATATAAAATATCACAGATTTACTTAAAGTTATCATGGAGTATGAGGAATGTCTTCATCTTGAGCTAGCAAAGCTACTGTAATCAATAAGCTCTCGAAAATGTTCAACATCTCCTCTCAGTGCATCTTTTCAGGAGTGGGGTATTCCCTACTATACTAAAAAATTTGTAATAGAAAAGAGCTTAAATTCTAACTAACTGGTCAATGCTATACAAATAGAAAGTACTAATAGTAATTAAATTGAGTTCTTCCTTCTCATGGGAAATTAAGAAATAATGATGTTGGTTGTCTTCTAAATAGGCGTTTTCGTTACTGCTTTACCAAAATGCTTAGGAATTCTCAACGTTAGTCTCGCTGATAACAAAGTAGAAAAACGAGACAATCATCAGCTGCAATTTATGCTTAGGAAATTCAAATAGATAGAACTAACTCAAATCTGTTTTGAGATTGGGTTTAGGAATTTTAGTTCTATTCTTTTGAATTAAAGTTGCATCTTGTTCGGTAGATGATACATGAAAAATCATTGTGGAGTACAATAGAACACCACACATGTTAATTTTGATTATACCCTTTCGATTTCACTATCTTAACTATCTATCGACATCAAATGGAACGTCCAGTTCATCTTCCTTCACCTTCTTAAATCTATATGAAGATTATATGATTACATCATTTATTTGATAATCTTCACGTGCCATGACTTATCAAAGCCAAATTCCCCCATACTAATCAAGTACTTACTCTTGATTCATGAGTCTTAGGATTATTGATGTTAGTGGATTGAGTCCTTCAAATAACGACCGTTCTGCTATTGTTCCTTGTGGTGATACGCCCTATGTATTTTTATATGGTGGTTTTGATGACCTGGATGCATTAGATAGTACAGTCTACTTGTTGGACTTAAACACTATGGAATGGGAAATAGATGACAAACATGTTGGAGTTGAACGGGAAGGTCATCTGGCAGTATATGTTGGGAATGGCAATATATTAGTTTTTGGAGGACTTCCGTATGATGACTTTAGTGCTCCTCCAGAAGTTGTGACTGGTGGTAATACAGTGCATAGCACAACTACCTTTCAAAAGGATCTGTTGATGATGATATACAACATTTATGATAAAAAGTGGATAGGAGCTCCCCAATTTGCAATGGATAATGCTCCTAGCCCAAGGTATAGACACGCATGTTGTGTATCGCCAGATGGACTGAAAGTGTACTTGAGTGGAGGGTTGGTGAAACTGGTTCCTTTGGATGATCTATACTGCTATGATTTAACCAGTGGTAGCTGGTCAGGGCCAATTAGATTTGTGGCAAGATTCGATCATTATATAACCATACACGGTGACAAATTGTATGCGTTTGGAGGCTTGGATAAAGACATGATCCATGTAAATGACACTTATTACTATTATCTGTTTCTGACAGGCACTATTGGCAAGATTTCGGTTGAAAATTTACCATTTCTGCCCCTAAACCAGGATGACAGTCCTGGTAGTATTATTCCAACAAGTATGACTTACTTAAACTCACCAAACCCTTGCATTAACTTAGAACTTAAATTGCTGCCTTTGGCGATCGCATCCATCAACTTGGAAGAAGCATGCGAACACCAGTCGCTTCTCGGTGCTTCTGAGCTAGCTGCATTCTTCAAGAAAAGGGATGTGAGCGACTTCATAGGACGCCAATGGAAACAGCTGTTTGTAGCTGGAGGAACAATGTACTTGTTGGGACACGATGATACCCATGACCAACTTTCAAGTGTGCTTGCCATTAAGTTAGAAGATCTCGGTATACCACTTATACTGCCTACGAAAATATCACCAAACAGCACGGCCATTGCTAATGATTTTGAGAAAATCTTGCTCACTCAAGAGTTTACTGACTTCAATATTTACAGTTACCAAAATGAAGCACAGAAATTAGATAAGGAGGAAGAAGATATATTCAACAAAGAAGAACTCAAATCACTTAGTGTTGTGAAGGTTCACAAATCAATATTACTAGCACGGTGGCCACACTTCCAGCGCTTAATACGCAGTGGCATGAATGAAACTACCCTGAATCGAATGTTCATTCCAGAAGTACACACATTAGTAAAAGGGCTAGTTTACTATTTGTATACTGGACTGCTTGACTTTGCGCCTCTGTTTGTAGAGGAAGACTTTAGCATACTTCTGTTCTCAGGATTGCTCATATTAGCAAACATGTACGAATTGTCTGAGTTGAGAACATTAGTCTTGAACAGACTATTTAAGTTTTTCGATGGAACAGAACCGATAGAGCTTCTTCTCAAACTATGGGCAGATTTAACGTTTCTGAATGAAACTGTTTTCATTGTCAAGGTTGTGGAAGTGCTCAAGAGAAACTGGGCAGGTGTAACACGTAGCAAAGAGTTTCGCCAATTACCTAAAGAGTCTATCATTAGATTATGCCAAGATTGCAGTTCTGAACCATTCCGACTTACTGAGTCAGATCCTTTTGTTGAACTGGCAACAACGGTGACAAGTTTGGGTCAAATTACAGCACTTCTGCTCTCTCCAAACTTGTCCCATCGAACCTCATTTGAAAGTATAGACAATTTGGCTAGCCCAGAAACACCATTAAGAATGACCAACTCGCCTTTTAGAATTGACTCCCCAAGGCATGCTATATAAACTATTTACGAATGAACGAAGAAAACAATTATCATTAGAAATACTTTTGATCATAAACCAGAAAACATCAGATAGTCGGAGCTTTCTATTCAAAACCGATTAAGTAGCACATTAGCAGAGAAGTGAAGTAGAGATCCATTCCTCTCACCATTGATTTTATCTCCAGCTACGCTATACTTCAAGTCTCTTATTTATTCCGCTCCAAAATAGTTGTTGTCTACGTTACATTGCTCTCCAGTATCTACCATAAGATTCGGTTCATATCGTAGTTGTTTTATTTCTATTAACAAGCCTGATAACAATCTATGAATATCAATTTCATGAGGATCTAGAGAATAGATGTAATACTAAAATCATCTCTCAAATAATATTGTTTCATGCTCTACCTTAAGTTAGTCCAATTTAGTCTATACTGTATTTCCCAGTCCAAAAATCCCTGAAAACCAGCTGCTCACCTCATTGATGGAATCACCAATTGCATTGAATGTGTTGTCTATTACATTCCCAGCATCTTCAATAACATTTCCAATGTTATCAACAACACCATCAATTAAGTTATCGATGCTGTCTTCAATGCTTGGCCTAGATTCTTCAGGCTTTGAGTCCATAAAATCAGTAGGTTTAGGAAGTTTTTCTGGGTCAATCAGGTTTGTCAGCTCCTCACTCTTCAAAGACCCTTTTGGATCATCATTCATGCTAACTTCTACAGTGGTGTGTGTATCCCATGGCTCCGCATGTGGTTTCTTGCGGAAAAGCAAGTCATACGTTGCATCTTCTTGAACAATATGTTCCACTTCGAATTTAAGATCTGGATACACAAGTGGGTCATTCCAGTTCTCATGGATTAAGTTACTGTTGGTTACAACCTCATGCGTTCCGTTATTTGGAGCTGGGTTTAAGTCTAGCGATTCGCAGACAATATTGTACACTTCAGTGTTCTGGAATGGATTAACTTTAAACCCGTTGCTCAACTTTTTGTTGAAGTATGGACCGGTTCCAAGGAAAATTGCTCTCATAAGAAGCTCCGTGTTGTTGTATCCATGTACACCCTTGGGTCTATATTCACCGTCATTTGCTTCCATCTGTTTTTCTGTAGTAATCGAGTATCCAACCAGTGGAACTATCCAAATTGGCGCAAGTCTATAGTTGAACTTGTGGTCGTCTAACTGTCCTCCAAACTGCCATTCCTTAGGTAAATCCTCAACCTTGTAAAGTTGATAGTCGTCGTTATCTTTCAACTTTTCGTATAACTCGTCGTAGATTTCATCTACCGTATATGGTTCTGCGGGTCTGAGTCCAAAAAGAGGCCATCCATCTGTGTGCTGTATTTTTTCCAAGTCAATGATTTTGTCCAAGTAGAGGAGCCTATCGTTCGAAGTAGGAGCCATTCCGTGGTCACTCACTAAGACTAAGTTCACTACGTTTTCTAAGTTTCTTCTCCTAAGTTCCTGCTGGAGAAGTTGAACAAAGTTATCCACATATGTCAACAGCTCTTCCAAGTCTTTACCTGAGATTCCGTACTTGTGTCCGAATTGGTCGATCGTAGGAACATACGTTAAGATCAACTCTGGTCTGTCTTGAATTTCACGGTCTAGCCATCCCATGACTCTGTCGACTTTTGATGATAATAATTCAGAGCCATTGTACTTATCGAAGTCGGAAACAGGGCCAACTTCAGGTACCTCGCTTCCGGGCCACATGTGAACTGCCAGTCTGACACCCTGGGATTCTGCTGTTTTCCAAATAGGTTCACCTCCGCGCCAGAAATCAGGATCTAATCCTCCTTCCTTTGGTTTTGTATTTACAAACTGTTTTTTGAGTTTTGGATCATAAAAGGTGTTACCCACAATCCCATGTTCCAGTGGGTGGAGTCCTGTTATTAAAGTCCAGTGGTTGGGGAATGTAGACGATGGGAATGATGGGATCATGTATGGTGCTCCAAAATCATGCACTAGCATATGGTGCATTGAAGGAGTAATTTTAGGTGAAATGTAGTGTGGGTGAAACCCGTCCAACAGCACTAAGATTGTTGTAGGGTAAAACAGATGCGTTGAATTAGATAAAATCCGTTTCAGCAGCAGAAGGTTGCCTTTCAGATCTGACACTCCTACCGAGCTGTTCTCTGGTCCGCTCTTCGTTTTATCTGAACCAAATAATGTCACTAATAGCACGAACAAGACAACAGCCACCGCTATAAACGTGAAAATGGTCTTTTTCAATTTCCTTTCTAGTAACTTTATCTTGTAATCACGTAAATCGAACCATGGATAAGATTCTTGTGGATTGCCATTCTCTTCGCTATCAACTCTAAGGGTTTCTTGATTATTTTCACCTCCAACCATCTCATACAGATTCGAAGGCCCAGGTTTCTTACCAAAGAGAGATGTCACCCTATCTGTGAATCGCGTGGTGAAACTCTCTTCTTCTTTTGGTGTATACTCATAGTCTAGTTCGTTAAGGAGATCTGAGGCAGTTGGTTGTGTATCCAGAAGTGGATTGGTTTGACGTTGCTCATTGAAAATGATGTCATCATCTGCATCATCCATATCCGTCAATGGAATATCTACTTCATGCCGATAGTTCACGCTCATGGTTGTTATTGGTTGTATATGTTAACAGCGAGATGATTCCACGTTGTTATCTGTAGATTTTGTTTTCCAAAACGGGTTTGGGGCGTTATGAAAATTTGAGATGGTAACGATTGAGAGGTTAGTTGAGTGAATTGTATAGAATATGCTACTACTTTCCTAGTATATATGCTTAATGTTATGATGACTTGCGGCAAACTAAAGGAATCGTAGAGTTTGCGATGATTGTGTGTAATATCGAATACAACTCAATTTATTTAGTGTCTTGTGAAGACTAAATATAAATCGCAACAAAAATGTTGCAAAGAGTTTGAAGAGAAGCCAAGAGATTCTGATATAATATGTACTAGACTGTATTGAAGATCCAATGAATCCTTTAGTTTGATTGACGTGAAGGGTATTAAATTTAGAATAGAGTTCCACTACGTAAACGTATGCTTCATGTATTCTTCAATCCAAATATTCTACCTCTATCGATTTGTTTATAGAGATCTCCTGTCAAATACAACCCTTGTGGTATCTTATGTAAAGATGTTCATAGTCTTTAAAGATTCAACTTCGTAGATATTTTATGACTGTATGCGATTTGCAGCCATTAAATGTTTGAGAAAATTGAAGCAAAATCTAACACCTCGCTCGCTTACATTTCTACTCACTCTACTTGATAGAGCTAACAAATCAATCTAAAATTAATAACCTTTATTAAATACACAAATCTCAAGAAGTGAACGCAATTCTATAGTCTTTAAAAGACATCACCCAATTCAAACATAGCATCGGCAACCTTAATGAAACCAGCAATGTTAGCACCCTTCAACAAGGATGGCAAGCCGTCGGACTTTTCAACAGCATACTTTTGTGCGGTGTCGTAACAGTTGGCGAAACAGTTGTACATGATATCCTTCAACTTGTCGTCAACGTCTTCGGAGCTCCATTGGATTCTTTGGGAGTTTTGGGCCATTTCCAATGCAGAGACAGCAACACCACCACAGTTGGCAGCCTTACCTGGGGCGTACCAAACATTGTGGGAAGTTCTGTGGTTTTCAAAGACCTCGATGGCTTCTTGTGTAGAACCCATGTTAGATCCTTCAGCGATGATCTTGACACCAGCGTCAATCAAAGCTTGGGCTTCTTCTCCGCTGACTTCGTTTTGGGTAGCAGATGGCAATGCAATGTCGACTTTACCAACCTTGGTCCATGGACGAACGTCTGGAATGTATTCAACAGCTGGGAACTTAGAGCTTGAAGTGGAGATTTCTTGCAAAGATTGGAACTTAATCTTACCTTCACCAATGGCGCTAATTTGTTCTGCGGTGATTCCGTCTTGAACAATGAGCGAACCCTTAGAGTCTGACAAGGACACAACAGTTCCTCCCAACTCAATGACCTTTAATGCAGCAAATTGGGCAACGTTACCGGATCCAGAGATGGCAACACGCTTACCCTTGAAGTCTTCACCTTGCTTCTCCAACATCTTTTCGACGTAGTATACCAAACCGTAACCAGTGGCTTCTGGTCTGATGAGCGAACCACCCCAGTTCAAACCCTTACCGGTCAAGACACCGGACCAGTTGTTTTGGTAGTGCTTGTAAGCACCAAACAAGTATCCGACTTCTCTTCCACCAACACCAATATCACCAGCTGGGACATCAGTGTCTTGGCCAATGTGTCTAGATAATTCTCTCATGAAAGAGTAACAGAATCTTCTAATTTCGTTGTCTGACTTACCCTTTGGGTTGAAGTCAGAACCACCCTTACCACCACCGATGGACAAACCAGTCAAAGCATTCTTGAAGATTTGTTCGAAACCCAAGAACTTAAGAATCGACAAGTTCACAGATGGGTGGAAACGTAAACCACCCTTGTATGGACCCAACGAAGAGTTGAATTGGACTCTGTAACCATTGTTAACTTGAATCTCATTCTTGTCATTTTCCCAAACACATCTGAATTGAATAATTCTTTCTGGAACAGAGGCTACAGCAATAACTTTTTCATACTTTGGGTGCTCCTTAAACAAGGTAGAGTCTTGCAAAGCAGTGACCAATTCGTTGTAAGCTTGTTGGAATTCAGGTTCGTGAGGAAGGACCATTGTAGATATATATGATTTGTGATAAACAAGAAGTTTCAAGAAGCACGGGAAGACTTGGCCATTTTATACATCTCTAAAGTCTTCACAACCTCGATCAATAATTGCAAGACTTTTGCAACAACTAGATTAAACAATCTCTGACCAATGAGAATGGGGCATCAGTTAAGAAATGATGTAAGAAGCCCAGGTATCCATGGTATCGTGTGCAGGATGTATGATTCAATACGGCGACTTTGTGCAACAACAAGTGGATATGACTCTGAAAAGCAATCAGGAATGCAGAGAAGGGCCACTATTGAAACAAACCCGTTCTCGGCACCCGCTATCTTCAACCAGTAAAAGAGGCCCGAAGCTTACCGGGCCATAATGTCACCTAAGACCATGAGCGTTTGTGGAGAAAATGCCTTTTGGGTTTGATGCAACGGGGATTATTGTGCAACTGATGTGAGTCCGTTATTGGTGGAGGAGTGATTTCAATGGTGGCAACGGTCGTGTCACTTAGCGGAGTCTATACTTTGTCTTAATTAGAGTAAATCGTCGGGATCAATAATTAGTGAACGGGACTAAATTCTAATATGTACTGTAATGAAAATACTGTGAATAGTTTATCAAGAAAGTGAAAGTGGAAGGGTCTGAACATATGATAAGATATTAATATAAGAGGAAAAAGGTAATAATGATAATGACACGAAACTAGTCATAGACTTTAAGTAAACTAACTACAGTCCGAATACATTTATCTCTCTAAACAATTGGAAAGCTAGACCCAATTCCTAATCTGGTACTGACTCCAAACTTGAGTTGTGGAAAAACCCGGATCACCATGAAATACCGAAAAACGGAGATTTGCTCGTAACTCGCTTGGCCCATGGTAGGTGCCGGTACAGGAGTCTGTATTTGGCAATCTGAGACGCTGAGGGTGAAGAAGAGATTGATCTGGTGAGGGTGAGGGTGAAGGTGAGGGTGAGGGTGAGAGAGATTAAACGTGTAGGGTCAAAGGGTGAAGTGACTATCACTGAGCAATATTTGAATTAGATAATAGGTGGCAATTTGACGCAATATCCAAAGCTAATACTCTATTTTCGAAAAGTATTAACCAATGTAACAACACCCCTTTTTAAGTTGTTATCACCTATACTTTTTATCGTTCGAGTAATGTCTTCAGTTGTAAGGTATCTCGAGATGAACAAGAGGGAAGTTACCTCAAGCTAATACTCTATCATCTAAAACTAAGGCATTCTAGACAAGGGGGAAATACATTAAGCTTAAATCTATTAACCCGATGTACTTCGAAATTAAGACTTGAGCACTATGGGGCTTGCAGATCATTTTTTTAATCGATCAAGTGTTTACTATAACCGATCGCTCAACCCCAGTCCACAAAGTGCAAGAGACTTCATATTCTTCTCTCGTATTTTTACTTCAGCAGTATGGGTCTTTTTTCGCAGCCATCAATGAATCAAATGTAATGTTGTAGTGTGAGAGTTCAACCAAGAAGCTAGTATCTGTTCATATCTAAAATATGGAGACCTTGAACATAATACATCTATACTTAATTGAAATATTTATTTCACTATCGGTTCTTCTTCAAACTACATCATAATTCAATAGTTGTAACCAAATAAATACTATTTGAACTCTACCAAAACCGCTTACTAGTTCAAATTCATACTCCCTATTGGCTAAAGAATCTTGTATGTAATACTAGGCTAGATTAAACCTTTACTCCAGTGTGTAAATATCAAAAGACAACTGTTAAACAGTATACTTACCATCCACCCTAATTTATAACCACACCAACAATAACCTCACCATACTCAAAGACTATAACCTGTCGACTAATTAGCTTTATACTGTTCTCTTTCTATACGTCTAAAGTGATTGCTCTCTCTTCAACATCATCTTTCCCTTCCTCTCCATCACCCCCACCTACTCATTCCACCTCCCTTCTCTATTCTACTGTTCTTATATCCAGACCTTATATACACACCTCTATTCCCAAAAAAAATTAACGATGAACCAAATCTTTAAAACTCCAATTCCATCACTACTGGACATGGATAATAGAAAAGTATATCGAACACAGAGGTCTAAGAAGCCCGCACCTTATCCAACTAGCGGGATCTTTTCAAAGGTGAAAAAGTTTTTCTCATCTGGAACTGATGAACCTACAAGAAGTAGTACACCATTCCTTTCGAGATCTTCACTGAGCACAGCTTCTATTGCTGACAATAATGAATTCAAGTATCCCGAGTCTTCGTTGAAAAATATTCCTGGATCATACTACAATACTAGCGTTGCTGAGAATAGTTTTATTGGCAACACCACATCAAACATTTCAAGTCATAAGATCTTGTCCAACTTCTTTGAGCAAAAGGGCGAAACCCCACTTTCGCAGGTGGAATATGAAGGTGTATTACTGCTCATTAATAAATCGACTACAGAGAAGGTGATTGAGTCAGCGAATAACTCCGTCGTGGGCACTCCTTACACCCAGAAGGTGTTGAAGTCGAAGAGACTGGTGTCGAGTATTGGTGGCCGTGGAAGCGCAAATACATCAATCATTCTGACTCCTGATTATACACCCGTGTACCATACGATACACAGCAATAACAACAGCTTCTCAATGCGTGATGCTCCTTCAATAAAACGAGTGTACCAGTTCTCTGGGTTGCCTTCGCCATATAGAACTAGAATAAGAACACCTAACTTGAGGAGAAAGCCAACAGAATCTCCACCAGTAATAGAACAACCAACCAACAAGAAACCTCGCAGTGAAACAGCAAACTCATTGTTGTCGATGTTGGACGATAAAGAGGAGGCTCCTACGAAACAAAAAGAAGCAGCTCCAAAAAAAATCTCAAACCCTTACTCGTCGCTGCGCTTTAAAAAGGTTCAATTAACGGCAAAGGATATTAACAAAACAATTTTATTCGATAAACTGAAACCATTGCCAAAAGATGACCAACCTGAAATAAATAAACCACAGTCACAAGCAGTAGAAAATGCCATTCCAGAAACAACCTTTAACTTCAGTTACAAGAAACCTGTGAATGTGCAGTCTACAGTTGCTCCAGAACCTCTAGCTGAAAAGGTGGTACCTCCTGTTGCTCCATTTTCATTTACTAGCAAGCCAAAACCTCCTGTGGCTGAATCCACCACTACTCCATTCACGTTTTCTGGCGACTCTAAGCCACCTCTGGTTGAAAAACTGGCTACAGCAACTCCATTCACATTCTCCCTGAGTGATAACACTAACTCAGCCCCTGCATTCAGTTTCGGTAAATCGAACAAAAAGGAGACAGCGCCTGCTTTCAGTTTTGGGAACACCACTACTCCACTTCCCGTTGCACCTATCAAAGCTTCTCTTCCTGTGAAGCCTTTTGCCTTTACATTTGACTTACCTGAGGTGAAGCCTGTAAAAGTTGCTTTGGACTTGGAAAAGGTGAGTGAATACAAATCTTTCTTCAACTTTTAGTACTCATATATAGATCTTTTGTATTTAATACGTTGATGCTTTTATTGTTACTGCTTTGAATTGTAGCGCATTGGTAGATGAGAGTTGAATATGCGGCAAATAGAGAAGATGAAGATGCCTTCCCTCTTAAAAGGTGCAGATAAGAAACAATTCAAAATTCAACAACCTTCGATGGGTTTGAATCTATTTGAACTCTTGGTTGAAACTTGCATCGGGAAATGGTTAATAATAGTTATACCGAGGGAGACTAAGTACACTTCTTCTCACATACAAATTCACTATAAAGTCCAATAGAGATTACAGTAGTATTTTACGATTACATCAGAACCATTAGAATGGAAATCCTATACTTCCACATCCAAGAAGTGAAGTGAACCAAGTCCCCCATCTAACAAGTAAAGGCTGCAAATGTAAATTTAACCTTCTTATTGACGATTACATAATCAAGAATTTATACGATAGAGTTTTTCAGATCAGCCAACATAAACGACTAAACAACTAAAAGAACTACTTTAAAATGTCCGAAGTTAAATCTGTTTTATTGGTTGGAGGTTCTGGGTTTCTTGGACTTCATTTGATTGAGCAGTTCTACAGAAACTGTCCAGGAGCAAAGATTTCAGTCTTTGATATCAGACCTCTTCCAGAGAAGATCTCTTCTTACTTCACATTCAACGCTTCTGATATTGAGGTGTTCGTTGGTGATATTACCCTGGAAGATGACATGACTAAAGCCATTTCAACGAGTAAGGCTAATGTTGTTGTTCATTCCGCTTCACCTTTGGCTAACATCAACAATGACGAGTTATATGAACGTGTGAATGTCCAAGGAACTGCCAATGTTATCAACGTGTGCAAGAAGTTAAAGATCGGAGCTTTAGTATACACTTCTTCTGCCGGTGTTATTTTCAATGGTACCGACATTATCAATGCAGATGAGACCTGGCCTTATGCTTCTCCTCATATGGACAAGTACAACGAAACAAAGGAGAGAGCAGAAAGATTGGTTGTAAATAGTAACGACTTGAAAGGCTTGCTCACAGCTTGTGTGAGACCTTCAGGTATCTTCGGACCAGGTGACCGTCAATTAGTCCCTGGCTTTCGTGCAGCAGCTAAGTTAGGACAATCAAAGTTCCAGATGGGTAACAACAACAACATTTGTGACTGGACATACGCCGGAAATGTTGCTGACGGGCATGTATTGGCAGCAAAGAAGTTGTTATCACCTAGCGAACGCGAGAAAATTGCTGGAGAAGTGTTCATAGTTACAAATGATGCTCCTATCTACTTTTGGACTATGGCTCGTACTGTTTGGAAGGCAGATGGGATTATTGAACCAAGAAACATTGTTTTCCCAAGACCATTAGGTATGGTATTAGCTCACCTTTCGTCATTTTTTGCAGGCTTAGTTGGAAAGGAACCCGGTTTGACACCCTTCAGAGTCAAGATGGCTTGTGCTTCCCGTTACCACGACATCACCAAAGCCAAGACACTTTTAGGTTACAAGCCTTCGGTTGATTTGGAATCTGGTGTCAAGTATACCATCGACTGGATGAATGAAATGGGCCAATAATTAAATGTTATTACAAGTATAGATTGAATAGTTAATTTAATGTAAAATCGAAAAAGCAGTTAACAAGGTCAAAATATATAAAGCATTGCAGGCTACAGTGCTACTGGAACCAGACTCGTTTGCTTTGACTTTACCTTGAGTTGAATTCAGGGTGGAGTTCGAGGGTGAAGAGTTGTTGCTTACATTCTTCAAGTTGGAAGGTGCAATTATGGTTGGGATGGCTGCGGAAAAGTCAAACTCATCATAGTCGAACAACAAGTCAAGAGCTTCTGGTTCTTCAAGATCTGTGTTTTTGCCTTCTCTGATTCTTGATTTTATCGAAACGTCTAGTGATTCCGTCGACGAGGAAGTCTTTTCCGAAGTCAATTTCCTTGTCGCTGCCAAATTATCATCGACCTTCTTAAATGGAAGCAGACAAGCATTTACATCATTCAACAGTGAACAATCTTTCAATAACACGCTTAAGAAATTGGCACTTGGATTTCCAGGGCACAACGTGTAGCATTCCTTCTTTATACTCTGGAGTGCACAACATTCACAGGCCAAGTCGTCGGCTTTGCAATCATCTAACTTCACCAAAACCTCATTGCAGCAATTGGACAACGTTACCAAATCCTGTGCATCACATCTTTCGTAGGGGCGTGGGTTTGGGTTGACATAGGAACCATGTTCCTGAGTTCTTATTAGATCCAACGCCCAAGAAGTGTTTACACCTGTTAAAAAAGGTATGATAAGCATAAATAAACGCATTCTACAAGCTGGTGTATACGTCTCTAGTTTCCTACCGGTTATTAATGATAAAGACAAATTTGCATTTGTAAAAATGGCTGCAAAAAAATGTTTCTGTGGCAAAAAATTGTATCTCATAGATTTGTGAGGAACTGTAAGAGTTTATTGAAATAAAGTAGCTGTGATAATTTTCAATACCTAGCTTCAATTCAGCTCAAAAACTAGTAGTAATTACAAAAGGAGCTCAAATATATTCTTATGTATTCTCAAACCCTTTGATTTAGAAGCTGCAAGACAGGGTTTAGTTTAAAGAGTCTTCTAGATATATAGCATACCCTAATTTTGGGGATCTAAACTTATTTAACTTAATTCAAGTGCATACCAGTGTTGAAGGCTTGAGACAGCTGAACAACCAAAGTAATTAATGTTAGGGTAATTTGTGCATTTTTAGCATCTCGCTTGAGATATGGTTTGGTAGAGGAGCGCTTGACTGAAGTGTTCAGTTTAAATATCTCCAAAGCGCCTAAAGTATTGGCTCTTTGCCAGTAGAACAGGAAGAAGTACTAACATGGATTCATAGTTCACAATTAAGAAAGAATGATGCAGCTTACGTCAAGCTTGAACTGTAAATAGACAGGGCTATCCTGCTTCAATGTTAATTCAGCGTGTATTAGTCACATCCTATGATAACTACGATCACTTCACTACAAACCTGTTTCTTCTTCTTAGCTTTATGATATTTTATTTAATAAGCAGTCAATCTGAATGTATATTTATAGAGTTTAGTTTTTGAGACGGAATGTTTTGATGCCAACAGATTAGCAAATTTATGTGTGGATACTACTCAAAATTTGGGCTCATCAAACCACACATGATTTGATTGCAAATGTGAACTACATTATTTCAGAAAAGGGCGTGTGGTCTAGTGGTATGATTCTCGCTTTGGGTTGATTCTTAATTGGATCTTCAAGTATGCGAGAGGCCCTGGGTTCAATTCCCAGTATGCCCCCTTCTTTTTAACTTTTTTTTTTGCTGCAAAAAAGTCATGAAGCGGTTAAATCATGTTCAATAACTTAAACAGTAGAAAACCCAGTGTGCGTAGAAGGGTTATAAGAGATGCTATTATGGCCAACTTGAAGTCACGCAGGGAATCTAAAGAATTTGTTTTAGAAAACTACTTGGAGGTTTTGGATGATGTACCTCAATATGACAATAATGGGTACAAGAATAAATCTAACCAATTAATAGATGATATCGAGGAGAACGCGTCTGACAAAGAGAATAAGCTCATTGATAGGCCGTTTAATGATAATCTAAGTCTAAGAAAGAATCAGAAGCCTAATTTACCCAAACAATCAGGTACCAAAATATTGCAGCCGTCAAGAGCCAGTAATAGACCGCATCTGCCGATCTTGAAGCAGGTGGAGTACATTCAAGTCAAATACAACTCGTGTAATATGCCAAAGCATGTTGGAATGTTCAATAACGTGCGAGTTTCAGGAGCAATGCGTCGAGTCTGTACCATCTGTCGTGCATCATATAGCGACTTGAAAGGCTTCAACAGGCACTACGAGTCGATTCATTTAGGACTAGCGAGGAACGGTGAGAGGAAAAAGAAAAAGGTCTAGGTTATGTTCATGTCATAATCACAGGAATGATAAGTAAGAGTCCATAACAGCAGTAGCGATTGTTCGAATAGTGAACGCACGTCACCTAAATCACACAGATATGCAATATTGTCGACCTGCACTCTGACGAAGTAATTCTGGAACAAGCCTGTGGGCCGAACCAAACATAGCCACTGAGAATTTTGCATAGATTGATCAGGATGAAACCGAAAACTATTAGTTAAAGTTGTGTGCGGAAATGTTCTGTTGAGCTTGTGCGCAGTATGGAGGCTTTCACCAAGATTGTGGACTTGTTCCATTGTCGCCCCCTGTTCTGTGGACATTTTGTGCTATGGAAATGAGTGGGTAAAGAGCGTTGGATCAAAATAAGCCACTACGTCACTTAAATGGGACAGAATAGTATCATTAAAGAGAGGATACAGAGTATTCACAATGAAGAATGAAAGATTAGTGGTAATACGAGATAAAGGTACCCTTGAAATGAAAGTTTAGGAAGTGTATGAAGAATCTTGGACCATTCGAGACCTTTAAGTATGGGGTGGGGAGCCGAGCGCGAGAGTTTCCTGCAGGTTTGTGTCAGGAGCGAACGAATACAATAACAAAGGAAAGGGTCCGCAACCATTTTTGTAGTTAATTTTTGCTCAAAACGGATGGCCCGACTTTGAAGAAACGTTACAAGAAAATGGACAACATTAGAGTCTAGCTAAGAGATCCAGAAGAATCTTGAATTTCTTGAGTACCGTTTGTACCAGGTATTTACTTTGCAGAATGACAGCTTTGCCAAGTGTTCGATGATGGCTGCAAAAAACAGCTTAAGCCACCTCAGGGAAATGTGAAAAAAAAATTGGGGAAGGGAGCCGACGAGTACCTGGATCAAGAACAAACATACATAGAGTGGGTGAAAATTCTTACTCCGCCCCTCACGAATTCCCCTAATGTACTCACCCAATTATTCCGTTTTGGAACTTCCTTTTGCCAGAGATCAAAACAGAAACTCGCGTTAGCAGGTTTTTGGCCTATGAAGAGTGAGCATTTTTTTCATATTAACCTTTCGCCCTTTTCTTTTGATACGAGTGAAATAGTATATCACAATGTGTAGAGTAGCATGAGCGTGGACGCCTCGTCATAGGCTGCATCAACTTCGGGTCTATTTTTGTTTAGAATTATTTTGTAAAATATATAAATGTTTGGGAAGCCGCAGAAATTTAATTAAAAGATAACCCAGCAATGTTTGCACAACTCCCTTCGCTTGTATTATTGGTATCCTTGGCAGCTTCAGTTCTTGGAGCCAGTCCAACTATTGATGTTGTAGGAAACAAATTTTTCTTCAGCAACAATGGTTCTCAGTTCTTAATGAGAGGTATTGCATACCAACAAAACACTGCTAACAGCAGTGACTCCACTTTTGTCGACCCACTTGCTGACGCCGATGCTTGTAAGAGAGATCTTAAGTACTTCCAACAGTTGAACACCAACGTTTTGCGTGTGTACGCTGTTAACACCAGTTTGAACCACGACGCTTGTATGAAGATGTTGGACGACGCTGGAATTTATGTCGTTGCTGACTTGTCTGAACCAGACTTGTCCATCAACAGAGCTAGCCCTGAATGGAACTTGGACTTGTACAAGAGATACACTAGTGTTGTTGACATGTTTGCCAACTACACTAACGTTTTGGGTTTCTTTGCTGGTAACGAAGTTACTAACAACGCTTCGAACACTGACGCTTCTGCATTTGTTAAGGCTGCTGTTAGAGACACAAAGAAGTACATTTCTGACAAGAAGTACAGACTGATTCCTGTTGGATACTCTTCAAACGATGACTCCGAAACCAGAACTGCCATTGCTGATTACTTTGCTTGTGGTCCTCTTGAAGAAAGAGCCGACTTCTTTGGTATTAACATGTACGAATGGTGTGGTGACTCTTCTTTCCTGACTTCTGGATACTCTGATGCTACCAAGAATTTCCTGAACTTGACTATTCCTATCTTCTTCTCTGAGTACGGTTGTAACGAAGTTAGACCAAGAAAGTTTACTGAAATCGGTACCATCTTCGGAAGTCAAATGACAGATGTTTGGTCTGGTGGTATTGTCTACATGTACTTTGAAGAAGAAAACAAGTATGGATTGGTCTCCGTTAGCGGAAGCTCTGTCTCCACCATGGGTGACTTCCTGTACTACTCTTCGGAAATCAACAACATCAAGCCAACCTACGCTAAGGCTGCATCTGCTTCAGCCCTGGCTTCTAACACCTTGAGTTGTCCTGGAAATGGTGCTTTCTGGAGTGCATCTCCAACCTTGCCACCAACTCCAGATGCTGACACTTGTGAGTGTGTTGCCAACTCTCTCTCTTGTGTTGTTAAGGATAATGTTAAGTCGTCGCTGTACGGTGACTTGTTCTCGCAAGTGTGTGGAAGCATTGACTGTTCTGCTATCACTGCTGATGGTGGAAAGGGTGTCTACGGAGGTATGTCTTTCTGCTCGGACAAGGACAAGTTGTCTTATGTCTTGAACGCATACTACCTTAAGCAAAACAAGAACAAATCAGCTTGTGACTTTGGTGGATCTGCTCTGATCAACACCGCTGCTTCTGCTGCCGGCTCGTGTTCTTCCAAGATTGCTCAAGCTACCCAATCCGTCGCTGGTTCCTCTAACTCTAGTGGTTCCCCATCGGGTTCAAGCAGCTCTTCTGGTTCTAAGAGCTCGTCATCCGGTTCTTCTAAGCCAAAGTCCAACTCCGCTCCAGCTAAGACTGCATCTAAGGGACAATTATTAGCTGTCTCCTTTATTGTCACAGCTTTTGTTGGTGGTTTGTCTATGATCTTGGTAGAGTAAGCTTACACTGTTTATATGTACTTCTCTAAAATATATTAAAAGGTTAATTATTCGATATCATGAAAATTTCATTAAGAGCTTTCTCGTCCATTACAGATGCTCTCTTCTGCTTAATCCATTTGGATCTTGCAGAAAGTCTAGTTGCAATGGCTGTGGGCGGTGCTTGAACTGTAAGAGACTCTTTTTCTTTCTTCTCCTTCTTTTCCTTCTTCTCTTTCTTCTCTTTCTTCTCTTTCTTCTCTTTCTTCTCATTCTTGGACTTCTTTTCCTTCTTTTCTTTCTTTTCTTTCTTCTCCTTCTTTTCCTTCTTGGACTCTTTCACCTTTGTCTTCTTTGATTTAGGTTCTTCGTCCAGATCCAGGCTATCCAGTTCCGCCTTTCTCTTTTGAGAGTATGAAATGAGCTTCTTCTTATCGGTATCCCAAGTACTACTTAAGACTTCTCCTTTAATGAAATGCATACCCCATTTCCCACTCATCCAGTTGTCCTTCCTTTGTCTTTCTAACTCGTTATTTATCGTTTCTTCCTTTCCGTTTAACCTCCCCAATAAGCGTTGGAACAGGTCTAAACCAAATGCATCTCCTTGTTCTACTCCATCTTTCTTCTGTTTCTTAGCAAGACGTGCCCCTAATCCTTGGTTATCCTCTTTAATTTGTACTTTAACATGGGTTGTCATTGCATGGGACACAAGTCCTAACCCTTCGCCTGTTTTCCAGCCCATTTTCTCCATATACTGGTGACCAAATCGAGACGTATCATTAGCCCAGTTTGTATTACGTGGGTCCAACCCAAACCTTTGCTTCACTTTAGTTCCTGCTAATCCCATAGTTGTGGTAACTTTTCTTTATCTCATCTCATTATGATTTCGAAAAAAACGTACTCGCTTGTTTGGTAGCGCCATCATTTCCTTATTCTTGATGTGGGACAACTTGGTGTGAGTGCTTTTGGTAGTAATAAACGTGAATGAACATGTATTCTAGAATTTTATCTAGAAACCTATGACTCCGAGCTATTATGGAAAGATTTGAATATGCAAAAGGTTAATGTTGAGAATTTTTTGCAGCCAAAATTACTATTATTCAATTCATCTGGCTTGAACAAATTTTAAAATCGCAAAATGGAGTTTACTACTATATCACACAATCAATGTAGAGTGCAATCGAACTTAACTAAGCTTACTAAATCTCAATTGAAACCGCATAGTTAATTGTTAATTGAGTTTATTAAAAGAGAAACCAAGCTTCTCTTCTTCTACGATTACTTATTTTTCTTAAATTGTTTCTTTTCTTGTTATAACTATTGTCTTTAATACGAACTTCTTCTGATAAGTAAAAGGTCAATATATGGCTGCAATAGTTCACGTTTCACTCTTTGATCTATGTTTCCCGGACTTGTTTCATCATTTTCTTCATCATTGTCTCCATTATCCTCATCAAAATTGCAATACACTATTCGAGAGTTCCCTTTGTGAAGTGGCTCTAAACTACCACACAAATCAAGAATTGATTCAGTTTCCAAATCCTCATTCTCACCCAAGTATATGGACTTAAGAGAGTCACACAGAGTTTTCAACTCTATCTTCAGAATCGAATTATTTGCTAAACTGATAGCCACAAGACTATGTGGCAATTCTAGTGGACTTTCTTCAAGAAATTCCCCAAGATTATTTTCGTCTAAATCTAAATCTAACAAGTTCCTCATTCTTGAAACGTCTCCTTGAAATTTAGTTATCTTAGCTTCTGTAACTGTAATAGTTTCAGCTGAAATAGGGAAAGAATCCCAATCAAATGTCACTATTTGAACCTTACTTAGGTCAATTAATTTAAGGTTTGAACAACCTTTAAACGAGGGTTGAAGTATTGATTTGGCTGCGATAGTACTGTTCGATATACATAGTTGTTCAATTTTCGGAAAGTGTAACTCCATTGATGTACCATTTTCCACTCCCCAGTCCAAGTCTAAGTTCATACTCTCCACGTTTGAAGGGATTAAATCAAAAAAATCTGAAGGGGATGAATAAGGAATTTTGCCTTGAAAAGTCAATTCTTTTAAGGTGTTTGGAAATTGTATTTCAAGACTATTAAAATCTCGCAAGACTAAAGTCTCCAAGTTTGGACAGGTGACAGCCTCCATAGTGTCAGCACAGCCAGTCCCGCTAAGAAAGAGTTTCCGCAAGTGCTTTAATTGCCTAGTAATTAATGGCAGTTCAGAACTCAATGAAATCTGTTCCAATTTGTGAGGCAAGAATTCTGCTGATTCTGAAGAAATATCCTTCAAGTTATTATTAAAACAATCCAAGTACTTTAGGTGATCCAAGTTGTGTAAATTACTACCGCTTAAATTCGTTAATTGGTTGGACCTGAGAATTAAAGTTTGAAGTTTAGGTGGCCATTTTACACCTTGAATCGTTGAAATCTTTGAATTGCTTAGATCCAATCGTTCTAAAGTGACCGGGAACTCTAAGTTTTGTAAAGATGTCAATGGAGAATCTACTATGAGCAAGTGTTTTAAAGTATTGGGGAGTTTGAGCTCATTAATGCTAACATCTGTCAGACTAACTCTTAGTTCAATCAATTTTGGAGGAATATTAAATTCTGCCTGGATTTTAAATTTTGATTCGTCTATACCCTTCTGAAGTACTTTTTCTTCAATCGGCAGAAACCTTTTGGTATTTCTCAATTCTAATACTCTAAGGTTATCTGGGAAACAAAATTCATCAATATAAGGACAATGATCAACTTCTAGTTTCAGCAAGTTTTTTATTTCCAGCACTCCATATAAGTCTGTGAGACTTGTGCAAGATCTTATCATCAAATTAGTCAAGTTCTTAGGGAATATAAAATTCTTTAATGTTTTGGTCTTGATATACCGCAAGTTCAATACTTTTAATTTGTGCAACGCATTCAAATCAACTGTAGTATCAGGTTCGATTTTTCCTGCCAACAGGAGGATGCGCAAACTCGGGAAGTGAAATTCAAAGTAATCAGAAGAGACTGCTTCAATTGTCAACGATAACGTTTGTAGATTGTGAGGAAGATTATAAAGATTTTCTGCTGTAATATAACCATTAATTTGCAATCTCTTCAAATTCTCTAACATCTGTATTTTTTGAGTAAAGTAAGTGTTGGGATTGATTTCTGAAGAGCACAAAAACCCCATCATTAATGTATGTAGTTGAGGTGAAAACTTAAAGGAGCTACTATTCCAAACTGGGTCATGTGTTGTTTCGAAACTTATACTGGTAATATTATAAGCAAGTCCACAGACAGAGTTCACCTCTTCAATGTACTCTAGTGGTGTATGTTTTCTCTCCTCTTCAACATATTGATCATCAATACATACGTGTATGGACTTTGACTTTTGTAATATTACAGGGCAACAAGCATGAGCAAGAAACAAGTCGGTGTACAGATGGAATTCTATAGTCTGTGGTACATAATTGGGGTTCAATTCAACAAATTTAAGGAATGGGTAGATGTTCAGGAAATAGACTGAGTTGGATTCAAAGGGCTCTTCAAATTGGTCATCAATGCTATAAGTACTTGATCTACTTGAGCTTTTGGGGGAAGGAGGTAAGAAGTCCTCACTTGAAAGTATATTAGGACCACCACAACCATCCAATTCTTGAGCACCAATTTCAATTTTTAAGTAGTATCGTTCGAACGCGTAACCCCCAATACTTGGAAGATCAAGTAAACATCCGATTACTTTATTCGGTAAAAAATCCATAACCCGATATACAACTTCTTTTGGGAGGTTTGCTATTAACTCATTCATTCTTCTGGACTATTGTAAACTAACTTGTTGTTTATAACTTAAATGATTTTAATTAATTAAATAAATTCTTGGTGTTCACTATACGAAGCGAAGTCACACAAAAATTATGAAGTTGCAGCAATTGAATATTGTAACAATTGACGCTTCAAAGGGAAACTAAGATTGCATTTGGAGTCACTGCTTATTTTATGTAGTTTATAAGTTTAATGGAATGGTTCAGAACTCGTTTGTTTAAGGTTTTGAGTGTCTAATACGTTTCAAACATGATGTGATTAAAACTTTGCAGCCATTTTATCTCAAACTACAATGATTAACGTAACCCTAACAGATAATGCAAAAGCTAGAAGCTCAAAGAGTATTCAAATCGGAGCCCCCTAAGTACTCTTTCCGGAGCTTTATGTTCATCATTGGAATTCAGTTACTCACAAGCAAAGTAGAGGAGGTCTCCAGTTAATTTCTTCATCTGTAAATTTAATGTTACAATAATATTACACTTTTAAACTAATAACCTAATATACTGAACCACTTTCCTGTGGTCCAGAAACCTCCATGGGGACCTTTCAGAACACAGCCTGATTCAACTAACCATTGCACTACAAATTTGAAATCTCGCGCGCCAAGAACTGCTTGCAGCTTGCTGTAAAGTACCCCACTTGGAATACCAGGTCTGAAATGTATCTGGTACAACACAGCATTCACAATCTTGATCCACATATCTTCATTGATGTTACCATTCAAATCGAGCCAGATATGCGAACAAGCTTTACCAGTCGGCACTGGCGCTCGACTAGCATTTGTGTGGTCTTCTCCGAAGCTCTTCTTTTCGTCACTCTCGTGTTTTCCGTCCAAAACCAATATATCACAGGCGAGTTTCTCTTTATCAATGAGACGTGATTCGTAACCATTGAAGCTGTACAACTTGTCTACGTGAACCAACAGAACCAGCATGTTTGATAAAAGCTGGAATATCAGCGCCATGTCTCCATTGGAAACGTTTTGGGAGAGAAGTAAACCTTTGCTGGCCTCAATAATAGTCAGCAACCGGTCGTGGAAAGATGCTGCCTGGTTGAAAAACTTAACAGGGAGTTTCAGTACTAAAGCGTTGTTAACTCTGTCTGTAAGCATGAATTTAGAGTCAGCGTCATCCTGCCCATAATAAATCATTTCTTTGTCTTTAATCAATGCCGATGTAGCTTCATGTGTTACATCTTCGCCGTACACAGATAAGATCTGCTTTACTCTGGAGGCAGAGTAATTTTCTTCAGTAGTGGAAAAGATAGCCTTCAATATGGTTCTCAAGTCGTCATGTTGTTTAGGGATGATTTCATAATTCGAATCGTTTAAGAAAAATGGCACAGATGACAATATTCCTTCTTTCTGTCTCATCGAGTTGTCTTCCAATTGTTCAAAGAGATCTCCGGATCCAGCTTCATTCACTTCCACTTTGTTGTATTCATGCAAATTTTCATCCACTGTAGGATACAACGGATTACGATCAACATCATTCTCCAATATCGTCCCGTCAGCGTCCTTCCATAAGTCGAGGAAAAAGGGAAACTTAATGTTTTCCAAATCATCTGCAGACACCAACTCATCATCGATCCCCTTCATAACGATTCTCTCAAAAGCTTCGATTCCTTTAGTGACAGCCTGTAGTCCTCCAACCAGCTTGCGCACAACAGACCATTTTTGTTTTATGCTTTTTGCGTCGATATCCTCAAACAACAATGCTATCTCTTCATAGTCGATAACTTTTCTACGTAACGCCTTTGAGATCACAATTGCACGGAATAAGGTAGTGGCGTCATTATTGTCAAACTTGTAAACAGTTCTAACACGACGCTTCTCACTGACAGCACGCTTCTTGTCCAGTCTTTTCTTAGGTTGTGTCTTTCTGCGGTGCTTCTTCGAAACATAAACGGGAATTGAATTCTCTTCGTCTGCATCCTCCAAGTCTTCGGTTTTTGTTTCCACTGATTTTGTCTTCTTTTTGATGATACCATTTGCACCTCTTCTGCTTCTCTTGGGTTTCAGATGCAGATCTGAGATCGCTGTGGTTTCGTCATCAAGTGAGTCCAACCGATTCTTCCTTTTTGGTTTTCTACTAGGCTGCTTACTTAAGTAAAGTACCACTTCTCCTTCAATTGTACGTTTTTCAGAGGCAAGTGGTCGGTCACCCACATCTGTAATACAGTGTTGTTTCACATCTTCAATCTTTTCTTCCGATGGACTAAACTTTGGATCAGTGATTATCAAAAGCTTACGCGTGGTGGGCTTTCCAGTCTTCATAAATGATACTGTTCGTATCTCCAACTCATTGGCTGCGACAAGTATTGAAATATCCCGCGCCAATGTCTTCATGTCGGTTGCTGTTAATGACCCTAGTCTTTCATCTAAAACGCGACATAAGCGTGCTGTAGTATACGTTACACCACCAAGTTCCTTGATGATCTGGATTAATTCGTCTCGTCTCTTGCGACCTCTAAGGGTACCTGTAGCAACTGTTACCTTCTTTTGACGCGAGCGAGGTTTGGACAATCCCACTGACGGCACAATTGGTGCCATGTCTTCAATTAGAACAGGGCCTGAATAGTTCTGAGAAGGATTTGAGTTAAACATATTGTCATTATCATTTGATGAATGTGCTAACAGCGATCCAGTGAGAAGATCATCAAACTGCTCTTCAACAAGAGAAGACTGGTTTTCTATCTTAGGAACAACAGATTTTTCTGGCCCTTCACGTATAACTTCAATGTTTGATTCCATGATACTCGAACCGGAAACTGCATTGGCATATGCTGCGTTGATTTCCTCCTCCGAAACCACTGACGCTGCTGCCGCCGCCGCTGCCGCAGCTTTGACCGCAGCTTCTTCAGCTAACTTTTGCTTCTTGGTCTGCTTCTTTACTGTAGGAGTCCTGTCATCAGCTGTTCTCTTTTTACTGGGTTTTTTCGGTTCTTGACTATTTCCCCTCTTCTTTATCTTAATATAGGGACCACTGGCTACTTTGTCTAGGTTTAACTTATTTTTGGCAGTCAATTCTGCTATTGTTCCGCTAAATGGTTTCCCTTCTTTCGGTCTTGAGTCTTTGTGGGGTTTAACTGGCATTTCACTGAAGGCAGACTTCACAAAGTATCTGTAGATTTTAAACTTCCCTTCAAAGTCAAAAGATCTCACCACAGAAGAGCTATCGTAGTGATCTGGGTACTGCTTCAAAGGTAATAATTTATCCTCATCGACAACATAACTTGCCAAGTTATCGAGGAGTCGCACCCAAGGTCTAAAACCGGACACACCGCTGATTTTCCGTACTACTTCCTTGGAAGTCGTGCCGGTTTCACTGCTCTGGATGGATTGGAAAAGTTGGTTTGAGCTTGGAAAGAATGTATTCACCAATGGAACTTGCTGTTGGTCTTTTTCATTGGCTATTTCTTCACTAGAAGTACTTGCATCGTTTTCTTCAGTTGATGTGAAGAGCTCAATGTAGTCTAGTCCTGTTGTGAAATCCTTGGGTAGATCCTTCAAGTATTTAATTGAATAGGTCTGTGTGTCAGCTCCTTTGTCATTCACCGTTAATTTTTCAACATATCCCAGTTTGTGCAAATTATCAACTACATCACCAAACAATTTACTACCTTCCAGTCTGGTTGCCATGTTCAATTCAACCTTTAAGTCGTAGAACCCACGTAGATGGTTTTTGGCGTTTTTCGCTGATGTCACAATCAGTTGTTTGAGAGCGTACGATCTTCTTGATGTGGTTAAATCACTCGAGGACTTGGTTGCAGTTGTACGTTGCGCAAACTTTGTATGTATCAAGTGGTTGGTGTGCTGATGTGTTTTATCATTGTAGACACTAGTTTTTACGATTAATCCCATATCCTCTAACTTTTTAAACCGTGATGGTAAAGATCGAGGATCTTGCTTAGCTTCTTTCACCAACTCCGGAGAGAGCACACCTTTGCTGCCATGCTTTGCAATCACACAAAGCAACTCAAAAGGCTTTTCTCCTAGTTGCATCTTTAACTTCTTCAACGGTTCGAGCCCTGTCAAGTACTTCCACTGAGTATCTGGGGTTGGTTTAATTCGAATTGAACTTTCATCATCACCGGCGCTACCCAAGAATTCCGTGTAGCTCGGATGTATGACCAATGCATTGCCTTCTTTTTCAACATACACAGTCAAAGGAGTGTCCTTATCCTGAGAAAAGAACAACCATTGCCAAACACATTGTTGTTGGAATGAATCAATCACAGTTTCCTGTTTGATTGGCTCATCGTGGGTTTGGCGTGCGAGGTATTGGGTTACCAATTCCCATAGTTCCGTCAATGATAGTCCATGCTGTCCCAGAAAGGATAAAGATTCCAGTACATACGAGACTAGCTCGGATGGAGGGCACGTAAACAGCATTCTGGTAGACTTGGTATATTTTGTTTATGTTTTTTTGTTTAGTTTTGAGGGGACTCCACAAATAAAAGAGATCATTGATGAAGAGAAAGAATTGAGGATGCTTGGTAGAGCTAGGAAATAATGAGTAGGGGTTAGCTAGACTTGAAGAAGGTAGAGAAAGGAGGTAAAATATTTGGTGAAAGTGGAATTACTATTTGAGGGTAAATTTATTATCTATAATCTATTCATGTACCATCACAACGCATTGAAGAATCAGATAACGGTAACGTTAGTCTAATCTTCTAATTTCATCTTATTTGACTTCTCTCGTTCCACGTTTCTTTAAGCAGAGTCAGTTCTTGATTAGTTTATTAATAGCACTTCATTTACTTAGTATACAAGAGTTCATGAAGCAGTTCTCATTTAACGTTGATACTTTTTTCAGAATAGTTGCAAAATTTTAAAAAACATGATTGAATATAAAGTATATGCTTTTTAAGTCAGAGAAACAATAAGCCGTTTTTTTATAAACGTAGTAAAGACCTGAGTCAAAAGAGATTCTCATTGTAACAGCTCATCTATTGTGCAGTAATATCATGTTCCAGCGATCTCGGTTGATATATTTACCGCTTGATCCGCGAAAGATTAATGCAACAAAGAACCAAAATCCAAGTTTATCTAAGGACTAATTAGCATGTCAACGTCTGATCACGAAACATCGTTTATGCTACTTGAATATAGAAAGTACGCATGTAAGTGAGAGTGATATCAAGCAGGTGCCATATTTTCATCCAATGTATCTACGTGTTTCATAAGTGTGATTAATTTGCACCGAACCCATATCTTACCAAACGCAAGGAATTGTAATAATTGCGGGAAAGCAATCAGGGGAATGGATACTTTCACTATTTTAACACCAAAATCCACACAACGACTGATATGCATATCCACTTATCTTATTAGTATTGTACGCACTAATAAGCTGTGGTTGATTAAAGAAGAGAAGTCGAGAATGATATCTTATCTTTGATGTGTGGCTGTAAACCAACTTTTAGATATCAAATGCACCCTGAGCACTTGAGTTGATCACATAGCGATAAAGGTATTATCATGTCAACCTCAAGATACGAAGTATGAACAATCTAAACTTTGGACTCCAAGCTCACCCCAAGTATAGAAATAAGCTTCTTAACAGGACTTGGGGGGTGAGATGGATAAGCAAGAAGTAGATATATAAAGGAACAGATTGAATCACTAGGAGTATCAATTGCAAGACAGCAATGACTCTCGAAAAGAATAATCTGGATGGAAGTGACGTAGCCATTTCCATCACTAACGAAGACACTGACAACCACAATACCGTTACCCAAATTGTCTCGCCTCATACCGGGAAACCTGTCAGGATTACCGATAATGTAGATGAGGCGATGGAATATGCCATTGATATTGAAGAAGTTGATCCTGCCCGGGATCGTAAGTTGCTTTGGAAAATTGATTTCTACATGATGCCACTCATGTGTTTGCTTTACTGTTTCCAGTTTATGGATAAGTTATCAAATTCATATGCCTCCATTTTAGGTTTGCGTAAAGCCTTGAAAATGAAGGGTGACATGTACTCGTGGACAGGGTCTGCTTTTTACCTTGGATATTTGGTCTTTGAGTTTCCTGCAGTGAGACTTTTGCAGCATTTTCCAGTTGGTAAAACCGTTTCCTTATTTGTGATTCTATGGGGGGTAGTCTTGGCTTTGCATTCAACACCAAACTATGCTGGTTTCGTTGCATTAAGAACAATCTTGGGAATGTTGGAAGCTTCAATTACCCCAGCATTTGTGATTATTACCGGTCAGTACTACAGAAGAGAAGAGGTTTTTTTGAGAACTGCATTGTGGTTTTCGTCAAACGGTGCTGGAGCAATTCTTGGAAGTGCTATATCTTATGGATTGGCCAAACACATTGGTGATTACTCACTTGCAGCATGGAAACTAGTTTTTATCATCACAGGGGTATTGACGATCACCTTAGGTATTGCAATGTTCTTTCATTTGCCAGACTCACCAGCAAAAGCTTGGTTTTTGACAAAGGAGGATACCAGATTGGTGGTTGCTCGTATCAGATCCAACCAACAAGGTTTCGGTAATAAGACTTTCAAATGGTACCAATTCAAGGAAGCATTTACTGATGTTCAAACTTGGTTGTTAGCTTTTTATTTACTCATGCTGAACATTCCCAATGGAGGTATCACCAACTTCGGTTCTATTTTATTGAATGAGAGATTGGGTTACTCAACTACGCAGTCATTGCTTTACAACATGCCTGGTGGTGCTGTAGAATTACTAGGTTGTCCGCTTTTAGCTTTTATTGCACAATACTTCGATTCCAAGATCCCAATGGCTGTTTTCGCAGTTGCATTGACTGTGGTAGCAACATGTTTACTTTCCTTTGTTGATTCCCAAAGGGCTCAATTGTGTGGATACGTTCTCACTCTGATTGCACCTTTAGGGATGATATGTGTGTTGTCGTGTGCTTCATCGAACGTAGCTGGCCACACTAAAAAGGTTACCGTGAATGCTATCTTGTTGATTGCCTACTGTGTAGGTAACTTGATTGGTCCCCAAACCTTTATCGCTAAACAAGCTCCAAAGTATCAAACTGCAACAATTTGTATGGTTGCTTTTATGTGTGTAGGGTTAGTTGACTTGGTTGCACTTTACCTTGTTTACAAATGGGTAAACAAGAAGAGAAATAGTGCTGGGGCAGATACTTCTGCGTTCGAAAAGATTGAAAACATAGAGTTTGCTGACTTAACTGACAAAGAGAACCCTTTCTTTAGATATACTACATAGTAGAATGAAAATTCATTGCACATGTTCGAACCGCACCGGGGGACAAGATTCCAAGAATTTTTGTAGATTTTACTCATCATCCATCGAAAAAGTTTGTATTGATGAAACAACCTCAGGAATGGACTCTGACGACGAATTAACATTATCAGCGCATGCTCTTGCTGCCCTTCTGGAGTTTAAAAAGGAAGAAAAAGAACGTGCGGAAAAGTTTGAGTCTCTCTATATTGCAGCTCAAAAGGATGCTGATTCGAGACCAATAATTGCTACCATGGAAACTTTTCCTGAAGACTGGCAGTTGTCGCAGTTCTGGTACTCGGATAAGTGCGCCGAGATCCTTGCGCGGGCTTTATTAGAGGGTGCAGACAGCGAAACTGTCATTGCAATTGCAAGTGCACCTTCAGTTTATGCTGCAATTAATAAACTCCCAGAACTGGACGTTCCAACTAAACATATCTACTTGTTGGAGTATGACACCAGATTTGAATTATTGAGTGGTAAGGATCGCTTCTTCTTCTATGACTACAATGCTCCTGACAAAATTCCTCTTGCTTTGAAGAACAAGTGCCACAGGATATTGATAGACCCTCCATTCTTGGAAGAAAATTGCCAACGTAATTCCGCTGTTGCGGCCCACAACATGCTTGTTAAGGACAAGAACGAAAAGACTGTTGACGGAAATCTCAAATATAGAGTGATGTCTTGCACCGGTGAGAGAATGGCCAATATCATTAGAGAAGTTTACCCAGGTGCACACATGACTGATTACGAACCTGAACATAGAGGTTTACAGAATGAGTTTAGATGTTATGCTACGTTTGAATGTCCTTACTGGAAGTTCGACGACAAATAGTTACAACAACCTAGACTTTAGATCTGAATTATCTGTATTGAGAAGAGATGACATTTTTCACACATTTAACAAACCTACGCCAATGAACAAAAAACTAACTAGAAACCCCACTAATTGAAACCATTCACAACTCTAACCAACTCTAAACTCAAAAGAATATAGATTAAACTAGAACAATATTTATCTTGAAATGAGTCAAGATGAAATGACTCAAATACTTGTAGGCTGCAAACTTCATTTGGACAATTCGGTAACGAATTGCAGCTTCTTTACATAAGCACCCAACGTTCAATTTTTCAAGTTTGCGACTTTTAATTGGACGACTTTTATGACTTTTTTGAATGTAATAAAGAAGAAACACCAGGTCGTTATTACGTCAATGATTATGTAACAGGTATAATTTTCAATTTAAGAATCCATACCTCGATTACCCGGACATGCTTAATTTTACACGTACCCACGCGTTCCCTTCAGTAAACCTCATAACACTTTTCGTTGAAAAATCGTCACTAACTATTGCGGCATTAGTCTTTCGATGCCTAATAAAAATCTTATTTAAACAACGCATTGCCCACCAAAAAATTTTCTGCTTCTTCAACTTCAAGTCTAAACACACAATGTCCTTCTCAGACTTCTCCAAGGTTGAATCCATTAAGTCCTTGAACGACTTCTTGGTTGAAAAGTCCTACATTGACGGGTATGTTAAAATTTTGTCGAAGGATTAGCCCCCTTTGAATTTAGCAAGCATTGGTTAAATTGACCCAATTCTTGTCCAGTTGAAACGAAATAAATGATAGATGATGATTTCAATCTTTGGTCCGTGTTTATGAGGTGGATTCAAGACCCACCGTATGAGTGACAAAGAAGATTTAAATAAAATCCCTGATTATCAAGAAGCGAATTGACAGCTTTTACGTTCAATTTACTAACATTTCTGTAGTACTGCTGCTACTCAAGCTGACGTTACCGTCTACAAGGCTTTCCAAAAGCAATACCCACAATTCGCCAGATGGTTCAACCACATTGCCTCTTTCGCTGATGAGTTCTCTGACTTGCCAGCCGGTAAGGCTCCAGCTGGTAGTGCTGCTGCCCCAGCTGCTGAAGAAGACGACGATGATGTCGACTTGTTTGGCTCTGACGATGAGGAAGTCGACGAAGAAGCTGAAAAGTTGAAGCAACAAAGATTGGCTGACTACGCCGCTAAGAAGGCTGCTAAGGGTCCAAAGCCAGCTGCTAAGTCTATTGTCACCTTGGACGTCAAGCCATGGGATGACGAGACCAACTTGGAAGAATTGTTGGCTGGTGTTAAGTCTATTGAAATCGAAGGTTTGACTTGGGGTGCTCACCAATGGATCCCAGTTGGTTTCGGTATCAAGAAGTTGCAAATCAACATTGTTATCGAAGACGCTTTGGTTTCCTTGGATGACTTGCAATCTCAAATCGAAGAAGACGAAGACCACGTTCAATCTACTGACGTTGCTGCTATGCAAAAGTTGTAAGATTGCAATCATCTTAATGACAACCCCTGTATATTTTGTTGGTGCCTTTTATTCTTGATAAAATGAATTCTATTGTATAGAATATAACATTTTTGGTTAATTTTGATGTTTATGTATAATAATGAATATTTAATAGAAATCTAGAAGGCTGCTCCGATGAAGTGTTCATAGTGGTAGATAATCAACATCCTTTGGTAACCATTGCTTGAGATACTCCTCCTGAGTGATCCCTAGTTGCCAAACTTGTTTTACCACGTTCCGCAATGAATATAAGGTCCCCATTTGAGCATTTTTATACAAGTTATCCATGAACAAAGATAACTTTCCACGTTGGAACTCACCTTTACATTCACATCCAACAGCATAAACAGGCCAAACCATTTGAGTCACCATTGGAGAGAGTGGGTCCATCCCTCCGTACACATCAATGAATTCTTCTACCAATTTAGGTATCATAGAAGACTTCGTATCTTTCGTACGCTCAAGTGTAATGTACACTGCTATTGACCAGCATTGCGCTGCACGTAAGCGGATAGAGTATTCGCCTTCTTCGTGGTCAACATATTCACGATAGTTTAGTAATATATCTTTAATTAATGCATAATCTTCGTTTAGTTTGTGATATGGTAGTCTATTGTGTTGCATATGTCTGACATGACACACCTTTGACATCGCTTTAAATATTTCCCCTGGACATCCCATCATCTTTGCGGTGGATATGCCTGTAATTGCAGTGCCGTTTGAAGAACCATTCCCAGGTCCATACCATTCTTCAGAACAGTTTGGTAGTCTACAATCAGGTGAAACAATGGCGCATACAGTGTCATACCAGGACAAAACTACTATTAACGCCTTTTTCTTCTCATTATCTCTCACCAAAGTATTGAAAAACACAGAATCTCGACAGATGTTAGCGAATACTTCGAAGAAAAATCTCACCAGTCCACTCTTACCTTCCTCTAAAACAGAAAATAATATGTGCACGTTGATTAGTAATAAGATCACAAACGCTGATATTTGCTTCTTCTTGTCTTGTGAAGAAGGTGCTGAGGTCGAGTTTATAAAAATGACCAATTTCTCCATAGTACTATTGATGTGAGTCATTCCCTTCTTGTAATACGCCTGTAAGGTGTTCGCGTTGTACGTGAAATTATCATTGTCAATTGTGACATCTGCCGTAATCTCTCGATTATCCTTTTGTTGTTGGCTTGTTGGGTTATTCTTCTTACCTTCATACAAGTGTATGCAAGCTAAAGAAATGAAACATGAGCGTGCTATGTTGAAATCACAATACTTCAATGCTAAATCCGGCCAAGGAGAATTTGGATGAGCATCAAGAAGAGGTAGTAACTTTTGGAAAAAGTGTTTAAGCATCATGTTTTCTTCTTGGTACGTTAATTTCAACAATGATTCGTCGCTGACAGAAGTACTTGGAGTCACTTGATTAGTATTTGCAAGCAAACTTGAAACATTGGGTTCAGAAATACTACTCAAGTCAGCTGGTGTCCCCACAGGTGTACCAAAAAGTACACTTTCAATTGTGTTTGGTGTCGCTAGTCCTTCCACAGTTTTATAGTCCAGAGTTAGATTACCAATACTGCCACTTTTTCTGTTGAACTCATCTTCTATTGGAATTTGAGTGTTGTGTAATAGGTATTCCAAGTCTTCGAATAACTCAAAACTCAATTGTTGAAAGTTATCATTAGAGAATTTGGTATTTGAGTTGGTAAATACTTTGTCTGATGTACTCACAGGTTTTAGAATTGAATCACTTTCAACTTCAATATGGCTGTCAGGTAATTGGGGGATGATCGCGGTATTTGCGGATCCCGTAGGTCTCAAGTTGATTGTATTCAAACTATTAGCTTCTAAATCATTGTTCAATTGCTCTTTAATGGATGTGTTGACCTTTGGTCTTCCAATAAAACTGTATGTCATTTTTCCCGATGCGTTGACTCTATTCTTGTTCCTTTTATCGTCCACATCAAAGCACAATCGGAGTTGGTATCCTTCGCATTCTCTTCCTGATTTAATGCAGTTATTACAATTAGGTTTTGCTTCATCGCATTTGCGATGTCGCTTCTTGCATGTCCAGCATCCTGTCCGTACCCTACTAACCTTTGGCATCCTCAAACCATATGCATTCTTTTCTTATTATTGGTTTTTTGAATTTACTAGTGTTCAAATTTTTGGGATTTCATACCGCGATTCAACAAAAACTTCCACAGATTAATGAAAAGGAGATTTTCCAACTTGGGGTTTAATTACAAGCATTTCATCTGAAAGACACTGTAGGATGCTAATGAGTCTAAACCTTGTTGTATTATTTAAATTGAGTTAAATACTGTAAATTGAAGACATATTGAGAATTGCTAATCTTAATATGCATAAACAGGGGGGCGAGTGTAAGAAAACAGCCTTATAGGAGGTGTAGTACATGGACAATTTAGGAATCTACTAAATATTAGATGTAGGGTAACGTTGAGCTGCAATGCTTTTTATCTAGTGGTGGAATTCTATCCCTTAAACCTAAACGCACTTCATTTACTACATCCCTCTAATTCTACATGTTGAGCTGGGGAAATTTAAAAGTTAAAAATAATCAGTCAGGGTTTGTAATGCTACCACATGAGTTTCTAGCAGTACCAGGGTTGTCTCAAGAAGTGTTAGAAATAAATTCTAAAAAAAAAACCAGTGCTCCAGGAGGGGTTTGAACCCACGACCGTCGCGTTCCTCACACGACCGTGACTTTTAGGTATAACCAAATTGTCTTAATACGGCTATAAGCACGAAGCGCTAACCGCTGCGCCACTGGAGCATTGATCCGATTTTATTTAAGAGAGAATCCACTTTATCTAAAATTATGACATCTAGTAGGAGGATTTACTTGTTAAGTTGAACTTTAAGGGTTGAAGAAGAACATCCCGTAGCTTTTAGTAGTATTAGTACTGTTCAGTAATAGCCTAGGGTTCTTCAAGAAGCAAATATGAAGCTGTTTTGATGTTCAATCGACTAAGATGGATTAGTAAAATAGAGAGTCTTACTTGGAAGATGCTCAAGATTGATGATTTAGCCTTAGCCAACTGAAATATAAGTAAATAGTGAGATGAACTTTCAAGTTAAGGACTACTGAGAGAAGTAGCCATCCATCAACAAGAGTGATTAATTCTTCCAAGTGCTATTCGTAAAGGGTGAAGTAGATAAAATGAGACATTTCAGATTGCCCAAGACACGCATTTTAAATTCGGAGTGGTTATCATATGGAGTCACTAATGCAAGTTGAATTAGGTGTTAAGCTTTAGTAAATTCCAAGAAAGCCCTCCATCCTTAGATTCATTTCAGCTCGTACACGGGAGTGCACAGATACTGGCTCATCCTCTGTTAAGCAGATCGCCAGTTGGTAATAAGTGGCATTGATATCATGAGTTGAGTTTATCTCCATCAAGAGTTTAGAAGTAGAGTGGTTGGATTGCTTAGGAGAGAGTTTTATTGAATTGAACAAGTCTTAGTGTTGATGGATTCGTATTACCAGACCGGATTGACTAGAACTAGAGAGACCTGAAGTACAAGAAACTCCACAGTATTAATATTATGAATTAAATTTCACTTACCTAGATCTAAAACTGGACTACAGAGTTTACTCTTAGTGAATCAGGAGCAACCATTGCCAACAGTTCACAAGTTGGATCCACCAGTTAACTAAATTTTATTGAAGCACAACCATGATTGAAATTGGGCAGTTGGTTTTATGCTGTATATGCGATATTACCTGCATGAAGTAAATCCAATTTTAACTTACTGTAATCTGATGACTGAACACGCTAAATGTTCGATAGTTACACGGAGGTTAAATTCAGAACTATTCGAGTAAGTAAGAGTGTACCTAAAGAATTTCTTCAATATTCTCACAAAAGAATAAAAGACAAACTTGAAAAGAAAAAGCACAGGTCATTAAAAAGGTCAAATTGAATGTGTTACCAATCCTTTACTACAAAGCAGTTGGGTCAAGAATTAAGCAGATTTTGTAGAGAATGTTTCATTTCTTAATAGTCTGAGAATCAGAAGGGGTAATGCATTATCTCCTTCCAAGCTACTGAAACTGTTGTATTTTCTTGAATAGTGAGCTAGTACATGCAAATGAAATAGAAGTTGATTGGAAACTGGGTATCCATCCACGCTTTTTGGCTCCGTGGGAGCACTTTACTGTAAAAATACAGCTAATGAACAAAAGGTTTTGCTATAATCATGATTTTATTTTAATTTGAAAGGTAACAGAGGAGAAATATAATCACTTAGCTTAAATGTACCATTATTTTTTTCATTTCTGCGTGAAAAACAACTCTGAAACCGAGATTAAATTGTTATTTTTATAACCAACTCTTAAGTTGAATTCGGGCCTGTTTTGATGTACAAATTCCTTCAGGTTTCAGTTCCTCTTACAGACTTGCGTGAGTATTAATTTTGCTCAAGAGTCATCTATTAATTTCTCGGTGTAATAAGCGAAGAACAAAATAGTAATGCTTTCGTTACATATCAAGCTCAGCTCGATAAACTTTACTGGGAGCGTGAGAATGCCTCTTAAAAGTGGGCTGAGAAAAATCGTGCGTCTTACTGAATTAAACTGAAGACAAGAATGCTGAACAACATTACCTATGAATGAAGCTACAATGAAAAAAAAAGTTTTCGTGTATTCACTTTATAGTTTTGGCACTCGCTTTCATTCGTCAAAATTGTTTGAACTTTAACTACCTGTACTCTCAAACCCTATTTTTGAACACTTTCCCTTTCAAATTTACAAAAATTGGCAGAAAATTAGACAAATTATGAAAAAACCCGACAAGAGAAAAATATATCCTTTAGCTCTCTGTCTCCATTCTCGTTATTGGAAGTGTAAGCTCCACGAATGATTTAATTTCAAGAGGAACTACCTTTTACACTATTGTAAAGTTGCACACGATCAATCAGCTTTATTAAAGGTAAGTCTGACGTGGTCGTAGATTTTTTTTGCAACCAAAACAGGTTGCATAGAACTCCACGTACAACCTGCACATAAACATGGTTGCAAATACTGAATTTTCAAGTAATATCTTTGCGATAGGGAATTTTAAAACTCACCCGAGTCTGAAGTAGTGTAACAGCTGAAATAGTACATTAAGTTTCTTATTTACTCTGAAATTCTACATTGAAAACTAGAGGAGAGTATTCAGACGAGTAATTACAGGATAAATAAGTAAATCATGAAATGCTAGGATTCCTCACGAGTAACATTCTACTCATTCATACCAGAGTTATATGAGCATCAAATTATTAAAATTGTGGACTCTCTCCTGACAAAATCCAACAAAAATCACCTGTAAAATTAGTATACGCTGAAACAAGCTCACCTCCTTTCCGCTTGCATTTGTAAGAGTAGCTATAAAATATATCCCGAAAGAAACGAAAATGAAGTTTAAGGTACTGCTTTTACAGTAATTATTTCTTAGCTGGAGTAGTTTGTAACATCAAACCCAACTACTAAAGGTGTATTTGCTGGAGTAATTAGATTTAGCCCTGTACAAGAATTTGCAGCAACAAGTTTCAGTTGAGCTTGCAGGTGTGGCACTCACTGCATTCAATTGTATCTCTGCGTGTACCTTTTTTTAGTTGTACATTCCAGTCAACGAGTCTTGGCTATAGCTTGTTTCGTGCACAATACAATCTGAGTACGCCCATTTCAAGATAAAACTTTACCTAATCAGGAATTTGGTACAGTGTAGTCCTGTCCCCCATCTTTCAAGTCGATAAATCCTAAAAATAGCTTGTTGCTACTGGCTGCAATATCGAAAGTTTTTTGTGACTTGGATCATGTTTAATGAATCAAGATGGCGATGTAGACGAAGAAACCCAAGACTTCATCAGATTCAATACCTAAGAGATAAACCAAGTATAAATAACAGCAATCTACCTCCATTTAATTTTAACAACCAGTTCAACATAGTCGCTCGCTTTACTTACTAATCGGTATTTCCACAATAATGAAAGTAACAAACTATTCTTCCACTCAGCTCCTTTGTATGGTTCTTGCGTACTCGCTTTTTGCAGAAGCAACATTTGGGGCATTACCTATTCCAGGTCTTCCGTTAGGAGGATTACCTTCCTTGCCTGGTTTGCCTCTTGGTGGCGGTAAAAGTGAAGTAATCAGTGAGGTAATTGGTCAGGGTGCAAAAATTGGTGGTGAGCTTGGAAAAACTGCAATTGAGGTAATTGGAAAAGGTGTTGGTGAAGCACTTAGCCAAGCCAAAACTGAAAACTCTGGTAGTTTGAAAGGATCTGGAAGTGTTCAAGGCTCTGGTAGTGTACAAGGCTCTGGTAGTATTCTCAGCTCAAGTAGCAGTAAAGAGACAACTAAGGAGGAGAGCCCTAAAAAAGAAGGTTCTTTCCCAGACGGTGGCATAGTTTCTAATGGTATTCCAATTGTTGGGAACTTGTTAGGTGGAATTGGAGGTGGTATAGTTGACTTAACTTTCAACTTAGCCAAAGCCATTGAATGCACTAAATTTAAGCTTTTGATTGAAGGCGGAACTCTTGTTTCCACTGTTGTTGGCGGTGCTTTGGACACTGCTATCAATGTTGGCGGGTCAATTGGAGTGAAAGGTGGACTGTCACTTGGTCTTAAGCTTGGGGCTCGTGGAGAAGATTCCGAGGAATCTGACCTCGAAAAGAGAACTGGTGCAGAATTGCTTGCTCTTGTTCCTCCAGCGCTTTTCCTCATCTCCAATGTTGACAAGCTCAAAGATGGCTTGTTCAAGGTGACAGCAAATTTTGAGGCTAACAAAGCTGATGAATTAAACGCGGTTTTGCAACCTAACATTGACACTCTTACAATTGGTAACACCGGTGTCACTGATGTTAACTTAATCGCAGGCGCAGACAAGAAGATTCAAAATAGTGCCAAATTCTCAACAGACTTCATTGTCAAAGCTGAGCTCAGACAAGGAAAGTGTTGTTTGCCAAACTTGAAACTTAAAGCTCTGTTCAAGAAGGGTGACGACAACTACAAGAACATTAAAGAAGTTTACGGAGACTCTATTGAGTATACTGTTGTCCCTGGATCTGGTGAATTGAAAGAATACGACCCTCAAACGCAATACAAGGGTGACCTTGAGATCATGTTGGGTGGTACTCCCAAATATGGCTTCGATAAGAGAACTTTCATCAAGCCTAATGGAAAGAGCAACATCAAAGATTTCTTGGTGGGACTTACTACCAACAAGAATGGATTCGTCCAAACTTGCTGGGACTGTGTATGTGGTGAAAACTCTCATGGCCCTCCAAAGTCAACACTGCTGGGTACCACGATAAGCTTTTCCACCAGTAAATCAATTTCGATCAACCAAGGAACTCCTTCCACGAGTATTTCATCTGCTTCAAACCCAGGTAACTCCAACAGTGCTCCCCCATCTGGTTCGAATTCTATTTCTACTAAGCCAGGTACCGAATCTAATAGCGTCCCATCTCCTACTCATCCAGGTAACTCCAACAGTGCTCCCCCATCTGGTTCGAATTCTATTTCTACTAAGCCAGGTACCGAATCTAATAGCGTCCCATCTCCTACTCATCCAGGTAACTCCAACAGTGCTCCCCCATCTGGTTCGAATTCTATTTCTACTAAGCCAGGTACCGAATCGAACAGCGTCCCATCTCCTACTAATCCAGGTAACTCCAACAGTGCTTCAGGTGTAGACACAAGTGAAACTGCACCAATTCCTTCAACTACTACTAGTGTTGGAACTACAGTTATCACCATCACCTCTTGCTCCAGTAGCAAATGTTCAGCAGTACCAAAGACAACTGGAGTTGTGATTATAACAGAATCATCGACTGTTTACACTACATTCTGTCCATTTCCAGAAACTACAGTTCCTAAGACTAACGAACCAAACACTGTTCCTAAGACTAACACTGATGTTCCTAAGACTGATGTTCCTAAGACTAACACCGATGTTCCAAAGACTAACACTGATGTTCCAAAGACTAACGTTCCAAACACTGATGTACCAAACACTTTTCCTAAGACTAACACTGATGTTCCAAAGACTGATGTTCCTAAGACTAACACCGATGTTCCAAAGACTAACGAACCAACCACGGAAGTTCCTAAGACTAATGTCCCTAAGACTGACGTGCCAAACACTGAAGTTCCTAACACTTCAACTAATGTTCCTTTGATTCCTGAAAACCCTAAGTCTGAAGCTCCAAAAGTTTCCACTACTCATACATCGACAACTGTTTCTCAAAGTAGCACTACCCCAGCACTTGTTCCTGAAATCGTGCAAGGCAAGGGAGTTACTGCCGCTTTGTCAGCAGGATCATGTTTGATTGGATTGGCAGCCTTGTTGTTGTAAGCTTAACACGCCATAATTATATATACTATGATACCCTATTTTCTATTCTTCCGCTTTTAAAAGACCAATTCTCCAGCAAAGGTCTGGATGAGATCTTCTATCCACCTTCACTGTCTCTCTTATAGATTCTTTTCGCATTTAAATAGAAACTAATTCAAAGAATTCAATACCTTTAACTGAAAAAAGTCTACAACTAAGAGATTTGAAAGAAGGATGTCTATTTTTGTACCAAAAAAGGGTGGGACTAAACTATCGATATAGCATACCCACTAAAACCTCCTATTGAGTTTTCAAGTAAATAGATCTGCCACAAGTTGATGTATTCAAGTTTTGTTTATTGGATTAAGGATTATATATGAACTTTAAAGAACTGTTGAAGGAACTTTTTTTTTTTTAGTTTGGCGCTTATTGATTTTTAGAAAACAAGTTAAGCTTTTGGTTTGGTTCATGATAAATCAATATGATTTTAATAATAGACTAAACTTGGCTAATTTACCTCGGCGGGCTATATTGGCTTGCTATTTAAGTTAGTTGAGGAGAAGAAGGTCTATTATACAAATATAACGATAGAGATTTGAAAGAATTGAATTGGAAGCTTACGGACTGAGTGTGGGACTTGGAGAGTCCATCCAAAGAATACTGTAGTCTAATCTCTTATGCTCTAGGTTGTACTTGTGAACGATTTCCACACAGGGTATGCCTGGTATAGCCTGAATAGTAATTAGAAGCAAGCGCAAACATCTCGGATGTGGTCAGTGTTTTATATTCGACAGTGGAAACAAACTAATATAACCCGCCGAAGTATACTAATCCAATCTTTAACCGTTTATTATATAAATGAGAATGATCTAGAATGAGCCAAACCAAAAAGCTTTATTTGATTCTAATGAACAATAAGCGTCAAAATAACCAAAAACTTAAAAATTTATATTCTAGGAGATGGAGTCGGTCAATTAGAATTAAAATATACTCTTAAACAAATGACAATCAAGATCATAGTTTTATTTAGGTTCTTTTTTACAGAAGGATTGCAGCTGCAACTCAAGTAAGTGATAAAGTTAGTAGTAAAATGGATATCGTAGTTTGATAAAAGTAGGTTATAAAAGTTACTTTTTTTTTCTTTCAAATCGTAAAAAATAAAAAAAAAAGAAAAAAAAAACTTTTTAGTCCAATAATGAATTTCCTTCTTTCAAATCTCTTTCGTTATATTTGTATTATATTTTCAATTGACAAACCTGGTTAGATGTGTTGTATAGCGACTTATTATCCTCACCCAAACCTGAACAAACCAAATAATATTCTGAGGCTTTTCCATTTTGCTTAAAAATTTGGGAGTATAAAAAACAGTTGACGGAACTAAAAATGTAGAAGTTGGATGGAGGAAATTCACTTACTGACTGAGCGTGGGACTCTCAAGTTCCCACTAAAACCCCCTGTTAAAAAAACTATTAAATGTAGTGATTAGGTTACAAGATAAATACCATGAGTGGCTCAATGAGCGAAAACAATAGTCTGATTTCTGGAATACATGGACATTTCAGAACAATTGACTTGACATCAAAGAATGATGTAAGGAATAAACTTCCAGGTTCCATACTATTTGGTCTGCTGCAACGCAACCTGTGTGTCGTCAGAAGTTTGTTCAGACCAAATGTTGGAAGGAACAATTTGGCGCTCGCGATGCTTTTTTTTTTATTTTACCATTTTGTTTATTGAAGATTTAGGTGATATAAGAACATTAAAAGAACTGTTGAGGGAACTAAAATGTAGAAAGTGGAAGGAGGAAATGCTTAATGCTCTTGGAAAGGGGACGGAATGAGTTGAAAATGAGAAGGTCATTAGTTATCTAGTTTTCAGTTAAGAACTATTAAATGTAGTGATTCAATTCAATCTTCAACTTAAAGGTCGCAGAGAACTTGGATCTTTAACTGTTTGACTGATTCTGGGAACCCTCATTTGCATCTTTCGCAACAAGCTTCAATTGTGGATCAACAAATACTGGAAACTGGACAACCAGAGTCTTCTCATTTCCACTTCGTATTCACTGGTAAGATGTCCTCATATCTTCTGGTTTTCTTATCCAAGGAAGAAAGTGTAACTCCAAATGGTTCCCTCACACGCCTCTCTTGCAAAATACTGACATGTTTTTTGAGGAAGACGTGATATCATATCTTTCTGCTTGGTTCAAAAAAAAAAAAATACCTTTGCCTTACATCATTCTTTGATATCAAGTCAATTGTTGAACCTTATTTCTGCAAATGTCCTAGTATTCCAGAAATTAATTTCTTGTTCTCGCTCACTGAGCCACTCACTTTAACCCTGATCCTTTACCCTCAACCACAAACAGTTGCACATTTTTCCAATCTTGATATCTTAGCTTCATTTTGAATTTGATCCTGGCTCGGTGAATCCAGTTCAGTGATATTGTCCTGCGCGACCTCCGTCCGCAAGCTATCACTTCTCATGAAATTCGTTCTATGGTATTATCTTGTAACTTAATCACTACATTTTACAGGGGGTTTTAGTTGGTATTAATGTGAGTCCCACACTCAGTCCGTAAATGGATTTCCTCCTTCCACTTTCTACATTTTAGTTCTCTCAACAGTTCTTTTAATGTTCTTATATACACCTAAATCTACAATAAACAAAATCGTAATAAAAAAAAAAAATCCCTTTGGTTTGGATATTCCATTCAACAGAAGGTAGTTTAACGCGTCCATTTACGTTGATTATTATTCAAACTTAATGACTCCTAGCTGCAGCCTCTTTTTTTAACAATTGAATCTTTTTAAATTTTGCACATGTCATGTAAGGATGAGGAACTCTACAGTTACGACACTGTTTCTTGCACGTAAATCTAGAGTGATCATTCGAATGACACGTTGGGCAAAATTTTAAGTGCGAAAGAATCTTAAGTCTTGACTTGTAGTGATCTGCAATCAGCGCAGTTGGAGTGGTGTTAGAATTCAACTGAATAACATAGTACGCTGATGCATGTTCTGCATCAGAATTAATGTAGTCTGAAGAAGCTAACACTTTAAAATCATTATAGGGATCAAGATGATAGGCTAATAGACGCTTTCTGAAAACAGGACCCGAAGGAAACGTAGTATGACATGCAAAAATCCAATCAGTAGCACTTGAGTAAATAGGTTCAAGGTTGATCACCTTTCCTGTTGCGTTACTTTCGCCCTTCAAAAGGAATGAATTTGCTGTGAACCAGTGTCTAAGGTAATCTATGTATGGAATTGGATGGTCAGAAAAGTTTTTAGGCTCAAATTCCACAACAACTTCAAGATTTAGGTGGACCCTAATGGTTATTCCGGAAATACGTGCCATTTCGGTGTGTAAAGATGCAGTTTTTGCAACCAAACTTTTATATGCAGGTGACTGCAAATTATCAGATGCAACCATTTTGTGGCTGGTAAATTTTGAGTTGGGTGAAACAGAAGTATCAGCGGCAGAGTCACTGGAACCAGACACACTGTCAGAAGGAGCATAACGCCGTTTAGCGTTGTTCATTCTGAACATTTCATTGTAAAATCCTAACAATGTAGCATCTCTGGCATTCGCAATTGCTGTCAAAAGTTCTTCAGGTTTCCAATTGGACGCATCTCCTGAAGGGACAAGAGTGAGTTTGCCGGAATGGTTTTTGTTTTGGCCTCTGAGAAAGAACTCGAGTGTTTTCGCATCAACATTATTGAAGTTGGATCTGGTTAAATTTTTGTTGTATTCATCCAATGGTTGAACATATTGATTCATTAATTCCTCGACTGAAGGAAGGGGTGGTGGGTTTGAATCAACGTAAGCAGACGGCTTAGAGGGTACGGAAACTTGGATAACCCTCTCGACAGAATGCTTTTGAGTTTCAGCATCAAAACTCAAAACAAGATTTGTTTGTGTTTTAGTTGGCGCTGGTTTAAAATCATCTGGACTACATCCAAACAATTTGTGAAACTCACCGTCAGTGTAAATCTTTTCGTAAAACTTTAACTTCTTAATCTGCTTTACATCAGCATTTACGGGGCTCGTTTGAGGATCCGGCGGTGGCGGCGGCTCTTCATTTGGACGGTGGGTAAGAATCATGATTCCTATTTTTTTACGTTTAAGAATAAAATAATATTTTATTCATTGAAGATTTAGGGATTATTTAAGAAAATTGAAGAACCATCTTTCAATTCAATATCGTATTCGGTGGAGGTCCGCCATTCTATTCTCACCGTTGCCAAGCACATTAAATTTTTCTCGCTTACTGAACTCGTGAGCATTCTTCCAATCTTGTTAAATACCTAAGCTCCATGCTGAGTTTGATTCTGGCTCGAGGAAGTCGTTTCGTGAGAGCGTTCTGAGTGACCTTAGTCCACAGGCTACTATCTCTTATATTAGAGTGTATAACTTCTAAGGAAGGAGAAGAAGGATAATGATTAAATAGAATACTAAAATATACATGAAATTTTGTGTCTCCTTTGCAGGCATTGTTTTTATAACAATCTGTGGAGAGTGTAGCAGCATAGAGGTAGTAGGTTATGACTGGAGTTGGCGAAATGGAGAAGGATGGGGAGAGCTGAATGCGACACTTTCTATGCCAAAAAAAGCGGTATAGACAAAAAAATTGCAGCCAGTACGTCAGTTAAACTTACATATTGAGATACTTTCTACTTGATAGTATCGTATATCTGTTCTGTTTTATTGGGAGTCTAAATTTTGAGGTACTCAGCTACAAATTAGCCACCTCCATTTATTTATTCCACTGAAAGATATCTCCTTCGAGGAGTACTCACCGTAACATAAACAGTAATGCCCAAATAAAAGCTTTATTTCTTCAACTTCATCAATCAACTCTAGCCGATTTATTCTTTGAGTGTCCAGTATAGCTAACCAAGGCTTATCAGTGACATTACCTGTGTACCCACCAACGTCGCTAATATTAGTCAATCTTATTTTCTTCAAATGACAGACATCACTTAAAAATGTTTTCCTGGCACTCAAATCAGGAAATGCTTCAAATGTTGGAAGATTGAGTCCACGATTCATCAAGTTTTTCGTCATAGTGTCGCCAAATGAATCATTAAGAGACATTGGTTCATATATCAAGAACGATACAAAATTGTTGAATTCTCTCCTCCAAAAGTTGATTATATTAGAGTTGTCTTCAGGTGATAGGTAACAGAGAACGCATTCGCTGAGCACTAAAGTTGGCAATGTGAAATTGATCTCCTTGAATTTATTAGAAGGGTTGGTCTCATTATTTAGTAACCTTAAGTCCAATCCATAAATGTGGTATCTTTCTGTGTGTAAGTCCAGTTCAAGCTTAACGAATTCGTCGCGTGACAGTATGGTGGCCTCGACATCTCCTTGATACTTCACAATGCTCTGCAACTCTTCACTTTGCAATATTGCCAATTTCTTAATCTTGATAGATTCTGGGAAATCCATTTCGTGGTAAATCAACTCCTTGTGCTCTTTGAGCATTTTAAAACTACGAGTGTCTGAACCACTTCCAAGTGATATTACTTGACATTGTCCAAACTCGCGTGCAAATTCGTCCACAACTAAATCGATCAGTTTTGTTCGTAAGTAGGTGCCTCTATTGATTAGTGGAAGTTTTCTTTCCTTAAGAGCTGATCGGAGTGTTCTTCCAGCGCTTAGGTTAGTATAGCCAGAGCAGAACTGTAAGTTGGATTCATATGACTTGAGAAGATTTTGGATGTATTGGTCTGGTGGAGAGAAGTACTGCTGCATGTTAGAACTGTACCGAGATGTCAATGCATCTAGATCAGTTGCTCTTATGAGTACATCTCTTCTTTCTTGGGGTGATATCATCTTGTTGATAGATTTCCTTTTTTTAGTTTACATTTTCACAAAGAAATGCAGATTCAAATATACATACAAAATTATAATTTCTTTACTATGATCCACCAGTTATCGCGTTCATATCCTTCATCAACAATACTACATATTCCTGTAGCAAGGGCATTCTCTGCTAGTTCACCTTTTTTGTACAAGTGGTAATATCTATACTTAGTAACTGGCTCTTCGGTTTCTTTGTTTTGTATCTCTTGTTCTTCTTCTATTGCAGGAGCTATGGTAACTGATTCAACCTGAGATCCATCAGTGTGTTGTTGCTGTTTGTCTTTTCTCTTCTTCAGCCTTTGCTTCTTCTCCTTCTTTTCAGGTTTCTTTTGCAACACCCATGGGATAAGTATATCTTGGTCATCGCCTTCTTTATACCCACGTCTGGACTTTTCTTGCTCTAATGCCCAACAATACACCAAAAGTTCACCACCAGATTTAAGTTTGGATACTATATGTCCGATTGCTTCAATTCTTCTCTCCGGGTTTGAAAAGTGGTGAATCACAGCTATGGAAATTGCAAAGTCAAATGTTCCTTCTGAATGAGGTAAATGTAATCCATCTGCTACACCTAAATTATATCTATTTTCTGAAATATCTTTACCACAGTAGACAAGGCCATCTGATCTATCAGTTCCGATCATGAACAACTTCTTGTTCACTTCCAAGTATTTACCATTACCACACCCCACATCCAAACCAAGTGTAAAGTCCTTCCTGGTCTGAAGAAACTTTTCAACAATAGGCCAAGGTTTATAACGTGTCTGTGAGAAATGTGAAGCTATCTCATTGTAAATAGTATGTACATATTCTTCTTCTTGAGTTTCAGGATCAATACCTTTCTCTATAGCTACTGAAGGGACTGACATCGTCTATGGTCTAAATTTTTTACCACCAGTATTTGGTATATGATGGGAAACGTGACTTTCAAAAAAGTTATTGAGAGGATCCATTCATGATACGCATACGATTCTTACCTTTGGTCGTAGCCTTGCTTATCCCATGGGTCATAAACGTCGGTTGGTTCAACAAGTCTTCTGATCCCAAGAAGTTGATCACTCCCGTGTATATTGAAATGGGGGATGCTGGATTTGTTTTCCCTGACTTAGCATTGGCAGTTGAATATCAACTAGAAGCAGAATTAAGAGACAATTTCCCTGATACAGTCTTCGATTTTCAAGTCTTACAACGTAACAAGACTGAATTAGTGAATGATCATGTAGTTGAAATTCTGCTTTATGGAGATATAGCTGTCTCAATGTCTCCAGACGAATTAAGAGTCTACTTGTACTACACTCTTGAATCAGTTCATGCCAACGATCTACCATTTTTAATAGTGCAAACTATACTTTACCACCTTTTTCAGGCAGATATTCATGCCTGGACCAAAGGGGTGAAGTTTATAGACGACATACCTCTCAAACTTGAGTATATTTATACCAATTTGAGTGGACTTGAGAATCAGGGGCAATTCAAGATCGATTTTGAAAACAAAACGAACAATTACTTGAACAACTTGGGACGCGCCTTCAATATAGTTCATAACTTTGCAACTGAATCATCAGGGAAGGCAGATATTTCAATTACTTTAAATGGTACTGAAGGGAACCTGATACCTTTTCCAGATGAAAAATCAGATACTGAATTAATTGAGTATATTCACACCGCAGCAGCGGCATTGGTGGAAGGTCCACTAGCATTGGACTTGCCACATGATCCAACTAATAACATTAACTTAAAGATTGCAGCTGCTGAACGGTACAAGGAATGGATAATATAGTCGTGCGGTAACCGCACTATGGATTGAAAACATTCAAAATTATTGTAAAAGTGTAGAGAGTCTCATATACAATGTCAGCATCACCTGAGTATTCTGAAGCAGAAGACTATGCTAGTGATGTTAGTTTAGATGAAGAAGATGAAGAGTTGATCTGGCGTGTTTTTTATAGTGCCCTAGAACGTGGAAATCGAGCGACAAACTCAGGTAGTGATGATGATCAGGACGATGATGGCGACGAATATGACGAGAGTGACACAGATGACTCAGACATTAGTGTTTCTGATATAGATGATCCAGAACTTGTACGAAAGTACCTTGATCTAAAATCGAGTCTTGTTGAAAAGGATCTTAGTGTTGAGGATAAGAGAAGGCTTTTAATTTCAAATTTTACAGATGAACAAATGCAAAGATTCGAAGCATACAGGCGAATGACAGTTAACAAACCAGGTGTTAAGAAGATTTGCAATAGCGTATTAGGGCACTCTATTGCTCAGAACATCGCAATTGTGTTAGCAGGTATCTCCAAGCTGTTTCTAGGAGAAGTAGTTACAAAGGCATTCGAAGTACAAGAACGAGAGAACAAGGCCAAGTTGGTTCTTGATATTGAAGCAAAGAAGAACCAGAAGCGAGAGATCCTTAGAACATTGGAAGGAGGGACCGAAGTCGAGGTAGAAGATAGACATTTGGAATATGAAGGTGACAAGTTGCAGCCTTTGCAACCTCATCATATACGAGAGGCTTGGAGACTTTATCAATTAGAAAGTAGTGCTGCTCCACTGACGCAGTCATTAAGAGAAGGTGAAGCCGATGGTAAATTCTTCCGATAATAGCCATTTCGCAGTAATTGAACTTAACTTTAAATAAAGATTGCAAGCGGAACCCTCAGATAACGAAAGAAAAACATTATTGTGGTAATTTCCCACTGGTAAAATTGATTTATTTATCAATTAACTAAGCTAAAGTCTCATTCTCATGGCGACTGATGACTGAACAAAAGTGAAATTTAAATCACTAGTATAAAGCTTGATAATAATATCACGGTCATGAGGAAAACCTCAAGATTGAAACGAACATATTATCTTATGAAATCTTGACTGCAAGGAACCCGGTAAGTAGTTATTTCCGCAATTTTGAGGGGATACGGATACGCGTGAAAATTACACCTATGTGCTAAAGCCTTCTTTTGTATACATATACAAAAGCAAGTCACAAATTCTCATTTAATAGCCCGAGATAAATGATTCCAGTAACCAATAAGTCTTTTAAATGTAGTGTAATTAGTTATGAAGTTAAAGCAAATATTGTCCAGGGAAAAATCAGAGTATCTATTTAAATTGACTAACTCCATAAATCTGTGACTAAAAATTCTCTAATATCCTTCTCCGATAATCTTCTCCGGTCTACTTCTTGGTATTATTACCTGTCATGTCTTTTGATAGAAGTATACACTTATTAGCATTCAATCGGTGCTAAGGTGCAGCATTGGTTCGAAAACTTTCTTGCTAAAAATTTAATATAAAAAGAGAGTCCGTCTAAATCCGAAATCTGAATATACAACTTTGCTAACAGTGATGTCTTCAGAGGAGAACAAGAAGAAGAGATCTAGAATAGCTCTCAGTTGTGAGAATTGCCGTAAGCGCAAAACTAAGTGCGATAGACAACTACCCTGTCTGCAATGTACTAAACTTAGTATCCCCCACTTGTGTTCCTTCAGCAGTCCGAACCATGTTCACAATGCAGCACACGCTTATCCAGGGGCACTAGTTGTATCCCGTTTAGCTTCAGCTATTCCAGGTGCGTTGAGTGACAACACACAACTTCTCCAGAACGAATTGCAAGACTTAAAGTTGCAGTTGAAAAAGTTGGAATACTCTCTAACAACACTGAAAGGGAAAGAAGACTCAACCAAATTAATTGAACCACTCGAAATAAACGCACTAATTAAATCAGGAGATCATCTCAAGCTCGGGGTGAATCCAGTTGGAGGCTCTGACCGCTTTTTCAACTTTCACTATAGCATCTCCTCACTGAATTCTAAACAATTATGCTCAAGTCCACTTCCAGTTGGGGGTTTGATTAAGAGAGATTCTGGAGTCCGCCTAATATATTGGTACAACCAAAAGAGTAAACGAGCTGGCATTGGAAGACTGTTCAAAGATATCTTTTTCTATCACTCAACTAACAGCTTGAATAAGAATTTAGCCAGGTTGGCACAAGACGCAAGTGAATCATTTGGTACTAAATACGTTAAACACGAGGTTACAGGTGAAACCCGTGAAGCTGTCAAATCATCAATGAATGAATTTAGCAGACCAAGCGGAATTATGAGACAACCTGAAAGCCTCACATATAAACTGTTCCATGACAGAATTGCCCTCTTCTTACCTCCATTCGAGATAACAGCTAAATATTTGAATTACTTCTTTGAAGTATTGTACCCTTACTTCCCTATTTTGGATGAAGAAACATTCAGCAACGATGTTTTCAGGATAGTTGACGCTTTCGAGCAAAACCAGGCAGAGGACAATATACTTAAAAGAGAAGACTTTGCCGTACTATCAATTCTATTTTACTTGATGCGCATAAGTTATCTCTCGCTTTTTGGCACCAATCCTGAAGAAAACGAGCAAATGCTAAAAAACCCAGACTCGCGTGAGAAGCCCTTGTTAGATCACCCAATTCCTGTGGATGTGATTCTGATATGTGAAGAGTGTCTGAAACATTTCAACTTGCTTAAAAAGCTGGACGTGGATGTGCTACAGGCAATTATGTTTTCAAGATATTACGAGATATTCGCACCAGAAGTGGGCGGATTCACAGTCGACACTCGTTCAAAAGTTTCAAATGGTATCTTAGTGCAAGCGGCGATTGGATTAGGTCTCAATCGAGACCCTGAAGAAAGTACAACTTCAGGCTTGACTGACAAAGAGAAAAACCTTAGGCGTAAAATCTGGCACAGTATACGAATGCTTGATATAGTGAATGCAATTGTGCTAGGAACTGACTTAACTATAACAACACAATGTTACGATACACAACTTCCCAGACAAGGTATTATAAACATTAGAGATTCAGAATTGGAAAGAAAAGTTATCGAAGGCTTCGCACTTTTCGAAAGAACGTTGGCCTCTTCAGCTCAATTGCTTTCCTTAGTCAAATGTGTCAATGAACCGGTTGATATTAATGTTGTAATGGAGACAGTGACGCATTTGGAACTTGAGACTTCAAAAATTTTTGGTGGTAAACTGTTAAGTGAGTTCGTTAATGTATCTGGAGGGTTGAAAGGAGACTTTATATCTGTACGCAAGGTTAATACCTTTTTGTACGCAAAGATGCTATTGGCTCTGATGTACTTATACTTCAGTTTGCACTATCATGATTTAGGCTTGCAAGAATACGAATTTTTTTACTTTCGCAAGGTATTAATACTATTCTTCAGCGAGTTGTCTATTCTGCTTCAACCAAGTTTTATGAGTAAACTTGGAGGTACGACTCTTGCTGCCGATTTCATTGTTTCCCCAGCAGTGATATTTGCTACCACCATAGCTACACTGTTTCATGGTAGTTTGTGCATTCGTTCAGCTGCGACAATGCAGTCACTGACTGAAAAGTGGAGTGCAGAACGGGTGAATTTATTCGAAAAACTATACAGTTCTGGTGTGGAATGTGCGAACCAGCTATTTAACGTACTAATGACGTATGCGTACCGGTACAACTACGCTTGGAATGCTCGCAAATCATTCATGTTTGGTTTCACCCTTAGTTTTAGTGACATCCAAACCACAGTGCTGCATCCACAGATTCAGGAATCCTTTTTAAGATATTCAGATGAACAAATTCAAGATATGATAGATCTTACTAACGAATTTCTTGAGCGCAGTGGACTAAAAGGGCAAAAAATTGCTGGACCAAAAGATATAGTTAGTGCATTTGCATCCTTGGGAAATCATAAAGAAACTAGTGAGTTAGTGGACTTATCAAGTCTTGGATCCATTAAAATGGATATGATGAATGAAATCCAACTCGACTCATTTTGGTGTCAACATTACATGTACCTGGATTTAACGGATGGCCACGCCAACTTTTTCTTTGAGTGTATCCTGCGAGTTCAACAGGCTGTCTCAGCCACTCCTTCTTCAAGAGAGAGCGGTACTACCGAAAATAGCCCTTTCAGTCTTAATGGGGGGTACTCAAACCTAACCGGCTATTCCCCATTCGTTAATTTTGCTGACGTGTTTGGAGGAACTGCTTACTCTGACTTCTTCGAAGACATTGGACATTTCAAACTCAATTAATAATAATTATTTTTCGAGCCTTGCAAATGGGTTATATTAGGTGTATTATTTTTAAGTTTAGTAGTTCATTTGTAAAAGATTATAATATTTTACGATTCATGCAGTTTTGACGTACTTTGTTTAAATATGTAAATTTTCCTTGAAAATTACCATAAAATATAGAATATCTAAAGTATCAGATTCTTTTAGCATGTCAGTAACATCAATCAAGGTAACTGCAAGCAACACAGCTAAGTCTGCTGTTATATTTGTGCACGGTTTGGGAGATAGTGGAGAAGGATGGTCATGGCTTCCTCTGCTTGTTAAGCAAGCAAAGATCATCCCAAATCCTGATACCATCAACTATGTTTTCCCGAACGCACCGGTAATTCCAATTACTGCCAATGGTGGTTACCCTATGCCTGGATGGTTTAATATCTTTGAGTTTGGTAGTGCTGATGCTAAGCAAGATATTACAGGTTTCTTGAAAACGTGCGATATTTTAAAAGGAATTATTAAAGAGCAAGTTGAAGTGAACAATATACCAGCTGAGAGAATCGTCTTGGGAGGTTTCTCTCAAGGTGCTGCTGTATCGCTTGCTACCCTTTCTTTACTTGACTTCAAAATCGGAGGTGTTGTAGCTCTCTCTGGCTTTTGTCCAGTTAGATCCACAATTCAAGAAATGCACTCCAGTGTGAACTTTGACACACCAGTGTTCCAAGGACATGGAAAAGCCGATCCATTGATTTCAGAATCTTATGGTGAACAAACAAGTCAATTCTATAAGACCTTGGGTTTTAAGAATTACTCGTATAGAACTTATAATGGTGTTGCTCATAGTACCAACGAGGATGAGTTGGTTGACGCAATGACATTCATTGGTAAAATCTTGATCTAAATAATTTATAAACTCCCTGTTATGATATATTCTATGCTATGAAGTTATGAAATGTAGTTATATATCCCTAGAGTCCTAAATCTCCGGAGATCTTCCATATACCAGTAGATAGGGACTGGATCTATGACGACATTTTAAACACGACATTTATGACGACACATACCAAAAAACATGTGAAGACGTGTCTTGAATCACTTTAGTTGAGTTCTTGACATACCCTTTCATCGATTGCAATAATTCAAGATGGAAACTAAACGTCAGAACAACCCCCAAAAGCAATTGAAACCAGGCACACATTCTACGGACTACACCCAATTATCGTCGAAGGATAAACGATGGGTTCAACAAGTTGAAAAAGTCCTAGTTCTGTTTGATGCTTTAGAAGAATGGGCAGACTACATCTCATTTTTAGCTCGTTTACAAAAGGCATTGCAATTGAACGATGATACACCAAATACAGCTACGTGGGTTCCCCACTCCGGCCGTGTTTCGAGTAAATTGTCTCTCTGCTTGTCATCTAAACTTCCCAATGGAGTACACCAAAGAACGCTTTCGATCTATGAACTGGTATTCAATTCACTCAATGTCGAAGCGTTTAACCGTGAATTACCTAACTGGATCTCAGGTTTATTCCCATTGCTTTCATATTGCTCGATCCAAGTGAAACCTCAATTGATAAAGCTCCTATCAGAATGTGTAACAAAAACTAATCCAGTACAATTGAGAATAATCCTGAAACCATTAATCTTGAGTTTGTTACCTGGCCTTGATGACGAGAATTCAGAGATCTTTGCAGATGTTATTAAGCTCATGGATCTGCTCAAACTCAAAATGCAAAACGATTCTCAATTCTGGCTGAACTTGTTCCTCTGTATAATTAGCAATCCAGAACGTAGACTAGGAGCTATGATTTGGTGCAACAAACGTTTACCTGTATTCAGATCGTTTCAAACGCAGGATCTGGATGGAAGAACAGAAGAATCTTACTCAAAGGAAGCGGAAGCATGTATTTTACCAGAGCCAGGATTACTTGTACGAGCATTTTCAACATCAATATCCCAATCCGAGGATATAATCATAGTCCGTGGCTTTTTCGATTTGCTATTATCGAATTTACCTCTTGATTCCCACATTTTTGATAACAAGATAACAACTAAAGACAAGGAATTATTGGTGATGTCATGTTGTAGAGTAACATTAAGAAAGGATATGAGTTTAAACAGAAGATTGTGGAATTTATTCTTGGGCCCTGACAACACTGATGAAACCTCAACTGATCGTTCACGCTTCTTCAAAACTTACGCCTTGGACACATTGTCGCAAGGATTGTTGAAACTAGTTGCCAGCCCTGAAGTGAAAACTAAAGTTGACGCATTCCGCATTTCCCTTGCCATAATTTTAGACAAGTGGGAGATTAGCAACTTGATAACCCCTAGATTGTTTTCACCATATTTGGATACCTGTCATCAAAACAGAGAAAACCATGAATTGTTGAAATCAGCTCAATTGTTCTTTGATGGGGTAGAATCAACTTACATATGGAACGATATTATTGAGATACTTACACTGGATAAGGATGAAAAGTTAGATTTTCTTGATTTCATCTTGAAAACCTTCAATTTCAATGAAGAGGAAATGGCAACAATCCATGCACCATTAGCTGTATTGTGCTTGCTTTCACACAAAAATATTAATACGCAACTCTTGCAAATACTTGAAGTTTTACTTGGTTTGATACCAACGAATGCATTATCTCCGTTGCAAGAAAATGTTGAATATCCAAACCTTGTCAATTCAATCGAAGAATTTTATAAAAAGTCCCTTGCAAACGAATCTGTGGAAAGCCCAATCTCACAAGATCACATTTCTACTTTAATAGTCGATTTACTAAAAGATAGACTTATTGAAAATTTCGAAAAAGACGAAAAATCATACAAGATTTGCACAATATTAACTCACCTACTTGGCACAATTCCCCATGGCGATGTCCAATGGTCTAGTAAAGAGCTAGTAACTCCAATACTCAATCACACTTCTTCAAGCTCGTCTCCTTTAGTTGCTCTTGGAATTACAAAGGTATTTACTTTCATTCTGAAATCAATGAGTGAGATTGAAAAAGCGAAGTTTTTGAAATTGATTTTGAACAATTTGTGGCCTCTGATTTACTCGCTGGATACTTTAAAATACCAGGTGGAAGCCGTGAGGGCGTTGTATGATTTGCAATTAAGTTGTTCTGCTTATTCAATAGAGGCAGGAATAGTGGAGCTGTTCAAGAGCTTACTGCGGGATAAACGTATTAGGGCTATGTCAACTCTTTGGGTCCACTCCAATTCTCTAAACGAAGGTGATACTATCTTGTTGAGATCATTACAAATACTTTTTGATGATTTACTTGAAAAAGATGCGCAAGGTGAAGTAGGCGTATCAGACTTTGTTCATAATATCATCAAGAATGGACTGACTAACAGACTCTTAAAAATGATCACCAATCCTCTTTTAGAGTTTGATTTTATGAGTGCATCACAGACAGAGTTAACTACAGATGATGACTTGGGCCAGTTTGCATACCACTTACAAGTTATAGATGCTATCGTGCATACTAATCTTAAATTGTTGAAAGAGGCATTCAATAACGAATTGGCGGTTCTGAGTAAAGTCCAGTTGATAAATGAAAACAATTGGGACATTTCTACTTATAAGTCGTTGATCAGTTCGGTGATTTACAAATTGTTCAAATTGAAACTTGGGGACGATGTTTTGAAAGATTCGAAAGCGTTAGACGAGTACTTTTCTTGCATTCACCATTCACTTAAGTTAATCTCGGTGCTTGTAACGGGAAATGAACCTGACTTTGCTGATAAGTTTCATCTTTTACTCAATACTTGCTCGTACTACCTAGAGATTTCACCTGATTTGTATACTGTGGAACTCGTTCAATGCAAATTCTTAGATTGTATTTCACATTTCTTGAAGGCTTCTCAAGAGTTGAAGATCAATTTGAACTTGTTGCATGTTGAGGACGATGAAAAGAACCCCCACCTTGTGAATTTTATTATCCAAGGTATTACAAAATCGCAAACCTCACTTTTACTCGAGTCTTGGCTTACTTTACTCACAAAGTCCTTGTACTTATTCAACGAATCAGTATTCAGTGTTTTACTTAACTTGAACGACTGTATCATCAAAAAGATCACCTATTATTTTAACAAGTTGTCAAGATTTGAATCTGTCGGTAGCTTAGAACATATCGAGTACTCTGTTAACGCCTTGATGACTGGTTTGGAAGATTTACTTTCAATCAGCCACAGTTACTTGATATCACTGAGAGTATTCCAAAACGATAAAGCAAAAGAAGGGGAACAGGGATTCTTTGGAAATGTAATTCAAGGTGTATTCCAAATTGAGTCTCCAGCCATTAGGACAAGTGAACAAAATAAATTGTACTCAATTCTTTTATCATTCCAGGATGCAGCAGAAATCTCGTTCAGAATCTGGCAATGGGCTGATGCTAAGCCAACAGCATCTGGCTCAAAGGATATCGGCGACCGCTCATTAACTTATTTGGCTCATAAGCTCAAGTTTAAAGCCCGCAAAATGTTGGAGTCATTAATGGACTTGGAAAAGCAGGAGATTATTGAAACGTTGGCGCACTTGGATCAACCAAACATGAAATCAAGTATCAAGTTGTTGAACATTTTAGACGGCGGACGTTCACAAGTTACTCTCCCCCACCTATTCAATTCTATCAAAACTCGCTGCGCCCCGCAGATAGTAGAAGAGCTGAAGAAGTCTTCATTGAATATTCCTATTTCAGAGAAAGAGCTTTCCAAGTTTTTGGTGAGTTATTTTGAGTCGATCGACACTGATACAGTTTCTGATGTATGGGGTATTACGATCCAATTTTTCAAGGACATAATACTGAACTCACTGCTTTTCAGACCAGTATTACCTGATTGTCTCAAACTCCTTAAAGAACTTTCTTTCAAGTTGAACAATACAAAATTGAGAGACTACAAGAAGAGCAAGCGAGAAGTAGGTGATATTTTTGTGAAGATATTGAGTACTGCAGTTTCTGGAAAACAGCCACACGATAGCGAGGATGACACAGAAACTAGTGAGAAAGCTGAGAATTCCTTGGAAAACTCTGTGGTATTTGAAGGAGCAGGAGATAACTTGTTAGATGCCCTTGTAACTGTACTCGAGCATTTGAAGAATATTATTCAGGATGATGATAAAGTTATGTCCAGTGTTAATGTAATCATTTCCAATTTGGTTGCACCTCAATTGAAGCTGAAGCGTATCAATGAGACTCCGATCAAAACCTTGGTAATTATTGATCTTATTGGAAAATATTCACCAAACAAAACATGGAAGTCTATCGTGTTCGATTCCTTTATGGACCCAAGTTTTTTCAGCAATGAGCAAAAGCTTCAATTATGGAATGGGATTATCAGCACATGGGTATCATTGGAAAGTGGGCGCATTGGTGACTTAATATCTAGAATAACTCCTACAATGGGTTCTACTCCTGGAAACCTTTTTAACTGGAACGAATCAAGTGAAATTGAAAACAAAATTCAGTCGCTCAAGAGAATCTCATATCTTTTAGTTATCCAACCTCAGGATTACTTTTTGAATTATTTGGACGGAATATTCGAAAGAGTAGAAGATTCATTAAATCTGCAACCACGCTGTCCTGCTTTGTATAGAAGCGAGCTATGCACGTTGTTGAGGGCGTTAACATTGAAGTTCAGTGAGCTTCATTTGTTACCTCGCTGGACAGTCATTAGTCAAGAATTGCTTGATATTTTCCAGTTTGTTGAATCCAAGAACTTGCAAGCCCGTAATAGTATTTCGAATGATGAGTTGAAATTAGTACTTAACGGATGCAAGCTCCTTGACCAGTTACTCATTCTAAGCTATGACGAGTTCAATTTGAGCGAGTGGCTCTTTGTATCAACAAGTCCAGATGCGATGAATGGTTCACAAGAAATAGATGTTGCCATTGTAGACAGAATATCGAGTCTGAACGATTTAACATTCTTAAAAGATACACCAATTAAGATTGAACAACCAAATGAAACATTAAAACCATTGATTCACAATGTGAAACAGATTGAAAGCATCACCCAGTTGCGTTTATTTTTTGATCATTTAAGTATGATTAACTATGAAAGAACGTATGGGTTGTTCAGGATTGACTGGGATGCATGCAATGCAGAGATACTACACGATTTGGTTGTTTAACACTTTAAAAATGAATTTACAAATATTATACTGTAGAAATTAAACACCTGACTATAACTAAGATGTAGATATATAGTAAGCTTTCGTGGATTCCAGAAATTCTAATCTCTAATATTTTAGTTTGGCTATACTTTTATATTGAAGGTGTATGAAAATAGTGCACGAGTTGAGTTTAAAATCACCAAATACATATCTCAAATTTTTATCGCGTTAACAATAAAATAAACACATACACAAGATGAGTTATGTGCGAAATTCATACGTAAGTGATGAGGAATTTGATGACACCCGGATGGAAACGCCCAGGGCGGTGCGGAGTGAAAGAGGTTCAGGTATAAATTCATCTAATATCGGAAGAGATGAACTGAATGACTTCCAAGCACATAACAATAACAGAACTGAAGATGAAGCTGGCTCAACAAGACAGTATTACATGAAAAATACAACAAGCACCATTCCACTTCAGGATCAAACTCAAAAAAGATTACGATCGCGTAATGGTACTCCTAAAAGAAAGCCAGCAGAGAAGTTGATCTCTTCAAATAACCAGATTTCAATTTCAAAACTGTTTGAGGAAAACATCTTACCAAATAATATAAGGAGTCCACTTCAGAATCATGTGAAACAACTTCTGATGAGTTCACCTCCTGCTGCCTTAAGAATACGACCCTTGAACTTTGGTAGTATTAGAGCTTTGGATGAAGAAGAATTAATAAAGAACGATGAAGTTCCACCAGCAGAGTCAGCGTCTGGAGAAGTTTCAAGGGCAATACTTTTGGAAAGAGTAAATCAAACCTTGGATTCAATTAAAAAGTATGATTCTCCTATTGTTTCTCCGAGAAGGTCATCACCCTTGGTGAATAAGTCTTCAAACATACCCCAGCCCCTAAATCATGAATCTGCAGATGAGACCTCAGATAGTGAAGCGGAAGAGATAATAAAGAGACTTGAGTCAAATTACAGAAACCTGAGCCCCGTTAGAAACATATTAGATAATTCTTTGGGTAATTCAACACCGATGATTGAATTGTTATCAAAACGCCAGAATAACCAATTGGACCACAATGTGGAATTGGAACAAGTAACAGAGAAATCAACCGAAAATCAGCCTGACGTATTCTTCTCAAAGGCTTTGAATGCTAGTATCGAGGCCCCAGGCTCGCCAAAGCCTGGTTCAAATGTCAAAGAACATCTTAATGAAAACGAGAACCTGAGGTCAAATGTGGTTACAAATGGATATACTAAGTCTTGGAAACCGCAAAACTGGTTGAAGTTAAATCGAGTTGTATTGCTGAGAGATATCAGCAGAAATGATGCAGTCAATAGCACTACATTAATGACTGAACTAGGCTGCCAATCCAAGGAAGAATTGAGACAGAGAATTGACTTTCTAATTGCATTTAACAAACTTCAAAGATCAAGGAAATCAAAAATCAAGCCTACTAGCAATAGAAAGGCAGGCAAGATATTTAAAAAGAAGAAGCTAGTACTTTGAATTGTATTACTACGATAATTCTATAAAATTTGTAAAATATAAGGTATTCAGAAAATTGTAAATTAATATTGAGATTCGATACATGTTCCAGTGCTTATTAGAAAACCTTTGACAAAACACCTGTCAATTTCTCATTTGGTTTAGACTTCTCCTTCAAATTATCGGCAGCATCAGCTCTCGTACTGGTAACTTGACGTTGCTTGAAGCTTCTTCTAATTTCATTATCCTTATCTTTAATAGCTTCTGATGCCTCAGTGTTTTCTTCCGCTGCTCTACTTCTCTTTCTGTCAATATGCCTAGATTGTTCAACATTGCGTACAAAACTCTTGTTTAACTTCAGCTGGTGAGAGATTTCCAAAGCCAACTTAGCTTGTCTAACCTCATTCTCCTTAGCGATTTGTTGAGTTAAATCGAGCCATTTAAAACCTGAGAGGTATTTGATATTTATCACATCGTCGTGGTAATAGGATGTTTTCTTACCTCCCAAAGTGTTCGCATTCAAAGTACTTGCACAAATCTTTGCTTCCTTCTTATTTACAAATTCAACCCATCCTTCAGTGTAGTTTTTCTTCTTGTTACCACCATACTTTTTTCTTTTATGGTATGTAGTTGCATCTTCTGGCTTTAAGAATAAACGATCTATTTTACCAAATCTTGTTAAGACAGAGCGCAATTTTGCCGGTTTCATATATGGAGGTATTCTTGACAAATAACAAACACCTGTTTTCTTAATACGTTTTTGCTCTTTCTCTAGTTTCTCTGGAGTTAACTTGGGTAATTTAGTTTTTGGCTTTCTGATGCGTTTACTATCTTTAGTTTCCAGCTCGACGTCGTCAACATCATCTTCAAGATCATCTTCGTCGTCTTCTTCAACTTCTTCCTCGATCTCTTTATCCTCTTCATCTTCAAGGTCTTGGAACTCCTTAAACCTATCGTCATTTATGATTTTCTTTTGAATAAAAACTCTACTTTCTTCCTCATCTTCGGAGTCCCCAAAGTCATCATCAAGTTCTTCATCTCTGAAACTGGACTTATGAGTTTCTTGGTGCTCACTATCAGATAAACTGTGTTCACTATCGCTGTCAGACTTGGCCATTAATGTTGTGTGAATAAAAAGGAGATGTGCAATACTTTAAGATCTCTTCTCATTTTTTTAGAAGGTTAAAAAAATATTACGTAACCAATTTTGGCTGCAATTTTTAAGCTTTAAGGAGTGCGGACTACGAGAAACAGCTATACAATTCATACAATACAAGTTCATACGAACACATCGAAAATTATAACTTTTACTTTTATTAATAAATATAAGCTAATTCAATTACTTCTTACCAACATTGTGGCCAGTTTCAGCTCCCTCAGTGGCACCAGTGACAACAGAAGAGACGTAGTTAGCAGCATTGGCAACTTGTTCCTTAGCAGCGTCAACGTAAGCGGTGGCGGTGTCAGCCAAGGTAGCAGTGTTGTCTTGAGTAGCAGACTTAGCGTCATCGTGACCCTTTTGGACGTTGTCACCAACGGATTGGGTGAACGACTTCTCAGATTCTGGGGTAACACCAGCAGCAACCTTGTCAGCAGCATCAGTAACAGTTTCCTTAGCACTTTCAAAAGTGGTCTTTTGAGAGTTTGGCTTGAGGCCTTCACCGACCTTGTCGGATAAGTTCTTTCTTCCTAAGTCAGACATTGTATTACTTGTATTTGGTTTATTGAGTGTTCAATTGATAATTCTGAAAAGTGGAATAGAGGGGATTATTCTACCCTTTTTATACACTTTCAATTGAGTCTCGTCGATAAACATTCAACAGAATAATTCCAAATTAGGATACACCTGTGGAGGATATATTGCCACTACAAAATGAAACATACTTTGTGGCTGATGTAGCAACTTTCGAAGTTACCTAAACCTACATTGCGGCTCATAAAGAACAGCCTGTGACCATGATAGAACGCGTAAAGCAGCCACAAATCCTGAAGAACCAGTACATTCCATAATTCTACCTAATTGTTTCGAAGCAAGGTTGCTACTCGGTTTCCTATTTGGGTTTTGGATTCTTCCTGCGCCATCAAAGCGCCCATCAAAATGGATGACTGAGACAGCAATTGAGCTCTGAACTTCTAGGGTTGCGTAGCTGTGTGCTACGTCTATACTCGAGAGCATTAGTCTAAACAGTGGTCTGAGGTCTCAGACAAACCCTGTCCTTGCACCCTTTGCAAATACGTTACGTCATTTTCATGTAAAAGGGGAACTTTATTTTTTGATCACCCGCTTGTATTGCGTTTACACGACCTACATCATCATTTATTAGGTAATATTAAGGTAATTTGTCCTTCGTTTCTCCACTTTTTCTAAATTTGGTTCCCAGACAATTCTTTGTCTATTAGTTATGTAAGTTTATTCTCTTAAATTCAGATCACGTGAAAATCTCGATGACTTACAATCTAAATTTTTCATAGTATAAGAGGGATCAAGAATAGTAAACTAGGAATGGCCAACAAAAGGAGTGTAACGCAGAGTATTGATCAGAAACTCTACGATTTTATCCATGACTTGCTTGAATCTAAGAGTCAGGAAAAACGTGCTGCCATAGAAGCGTTAATGGAGTCACAACCAGAACAACAAGAAAATGAAGATCCATTATCTAAAGTAGCATCTGCAAAGGAATTGCATGTCTCGGAGATCTTGGAGTATGTCCAATTGAAGGACTTTCAATTGAGAAGAACCAAACGTCCTCAACTCGAAAAGGCTATTACAGCCGTATTGAATATTGTTGTTGAAGAAGAAGAAGAGTATTTGGATTCAGTCAAGCCACAACAAGAAGAGTTTGATTCTGATTTCGAAGGTCTCGATGAAGAGAATTTAATGGAAGTTAAAGATACCAATTCATTAAATAAATCAGTAATTGCATTATGGAACAATAATAAAACCGAGGATTCGAAACAGAAAAGTACCACTCCTGCTCCTGCAGCAGAAGAATCTCAATCGAAGAAGAGGCCAAACAAGGAAGAACCAAAGCAGATTGTCAAAAAGCGTAAAAGTAAAATTGACCATACTCCCCCATCGGTTACTTTATCTTCACTTGGTGGTTTAGAGAGTATAACAACCCAATTAATGGAACTCATTGGATTACCAATTTTGCATCCTGAGATTTATTTATCAACAGGTGTTGAACCTTCACGTGGTGTGTTATTGTACGGTCCCCCAGGATGTGGTAAAACTACTATTGCTAATGCTCTTGCTGGAGAATTACAAGTACCGTTCATAAACATCTCAGCTCCCTCAGTTGTCAGTGGAATGTCTGGTGAATCTGAAAAAAAATTAAGAGAGATCTTTGATGAGGCAAAGACTTTGGCACCATGCCTCATATTTGTCGATGAGATTGATGCGATAACACCAAAAAGAGATGGTGGTGCCCAGAGAGAGATGGAAAAGAGAATTGTGGCACAGATGTTGACATTAATGGATGAACTTACTCTAGACAAAACTGATGGTAAACCTGTAATTGTAATAGGTGCCACAAATAGACCAGACTCGTTAGATCCGGCATTGAGAAGAGCAGGAAGATTCGATAGGGAAATATGCCTCAATGTTCCAAATGAGGATCAACGTTGTTCCATCTTGGAAACAATGACTAAAAGCTTAAAACTTGCTGGCGATGGATCACTGTTCAACTTTAGACAATTATCAAAGATGACGCCTGGTTATGTTGGTGCTGATCTTAAAAGTTTGGTTACAGCAGCCGGAATAGTGGCGATTAAACGTATTTTCGAAGCTATGAGCGAACAAGAGCAAATATTGATTGCTAAAGAAGTGGAAGCTACTTCACACGACTCAATGGATGTAGACTCAGTTTCAGAATCTAAAGCTCTTGCAAATTTTCAATCCAAGAATGACTTTGAAAAGTTATCGACTATACAAAAATTCCTTATTCACCACCCAGACCCTTTAACTGCCGAACAATTAGATCCATTGGCTATCACTTTTGAAGATTTTATAACAGCACTTCCAACAGTTCAACCTACCGCAAAGAGAGAGGGATTTGCAACAGTTCCCGACGTCAGCTGGTCCAACGTTGGTGCGTTGAACAACATAAGAATGGAATTGCATATGTGCATAGTGCAACCAATCAAAAAACCTGAGCTTTACTTAAAGGTTGGTATATCTGCACCATCAGGTGTGTTAATGTGGGGTCCACCTGGGTGTGGTAAGACATTGTTGGCAAAGGCAGTTGCGAACGAGTCTCGCGCCAACTTTATTTCTATTAAGGGCCCTGAATTGTTGAACAAATACGTTGGTGAATCTGAACGTGCAGTTAGGCAAGTTTTCCAAAGAGCAAGAGCCTCAGTACCGTGTATTATTTTCTTTGACGAGTTGGATGCTTTAGTGCCCAGAAGAGATGCTCTGTTAACTGAGTCGAGTTCACGTGTGGTCAACACCTTATTAACCGAATTGGACGGTTTGAACGACAGAAAGGGTGTCTTTGTAATTGGGGCTACCAACAGACCTGATATGATCGATCCAGCTATGTTACGACCAGGAAGATTGGATAAAACTTTGTACATCGAATTACCATCTGCTAAGGAGAGATTCGAGATTTTGAAAACTTTGGTAAGAGCAAACAAAACACCAATAGCTCCAGAAGTTGATTTACTTGCAGTGGCCAACGATGAAAAGTGCAGAAATTTCTCAGGTGCAGATTTGCTGTCCTTAGTAAGAGAAGCTGCAGTACTTGCGTTGAAGAAGAAATTCTTCAGTGGCCAAAAGATCCAAGAATTAGACGAATCAGGATTCTATGAAGAACCTGAGGATGAGACTGAGAATGTTGACGACGATATCGTAGTTACTGATGAAGATTTCAAGAATGCCCTTAATAGCATTAAGCCAAGTGTCAGCGATAGAGACAGGGCAAAGTATGAGAAATTAAACAAACGCATGGGCTGGAGCGTTATTGAAGAGGACAAAAAGAAAGAACAAGAAGGTGCTGACGTCGCATAATTATCGTGTTGTGTTTTATAGAATTGTAATTAATAAAAGGATAATATAGTAGTTTTAGGTCTTCAATGTTGGTTGCCAGACATTTGTTTCACATTTTTGTGTTGGTTGCAAAAAGACCTTTGGGGTCCCGATTTGGCATTTTTTTCACTTCTATACAACACATCAGACTGCACTATATAAAGAACTTCTACTTGTCGTGAGTTTGTCATTAGTGGCACATTACACTCTATGAATATTATTCTGCTATTATTGTTGCCTTTTGTTGTGTGCTGCACCAATGATAAGCGTACGATACAGTTTACGCTAGAACAGGGACCAGGAATAGGATATTTTTATAGTTATATGAATGTTGGTACTCCACCCCAGCAAATTCCATTTATTTTCGACACTGGCTCAAGTGATACCGTTGTATACAACAAAAACTTCAATCCGCTTGAACTGTCCTCTTATTTAAATCTGAATTCAGTTTTCAGTGAGATATTCGGATTCGGTAACGTCAATGGAACTTGGTCAGAAGAAACATTTCAATTTAGAGAAGGCTTACATATAGAGAATATGAGATTTGGCTTTGGGGAGAGTTCTTTTGCTATCGACAGCGAACAAGCAATTGTAGGATTGGGTTTACCAAAGTTTGAGACTACTTACACAAGTTCTTACGGGATTCTCGTTGAGACACCTTCCACCTACTTCCCTGCCCAAGAAAGGCACACTTATGATAACTTTCCACAACAAATAAAGAAGCTTGGTTATGTTGATAAGAATGTTTACGCGGTTTCATTTCCAGGTGCCCAACAGGTAGTCGAGTTCGGTGGTACAGACACAGCCAAGTACGAGTCGTTGATAACAGTACCAATTATTGATAGAGCTGTTGGTGATACAGATAAATATAACGAGCCAATATTGCTAGCCGTTGGATTAGACAAGCTTGAGATTGGTTATAGAGGTAAGGACAATCTTGTCACACCAAAGAACTACCCTGCATTAATAGATACAGGTACTTACTTTTGTGTGGCTCCCCTTGAAGTAATTCAAAATTGGGAAACCATCCTCGACGGTGAGTACATTTCAGATGCTTATGGTATTGTGCACTCTTGCAACTCCGAAGTAGAGTTAAAGTTTACCTTTGGTGGTGAAGTTTTAACACTTAAATTGATGAGTATGACAGATGGTACTGTGTATGAGGGGAACGAATGCTTTCTTCCGATTCATGAAGCTTTTGATGACTTCATTTTGTTAGGACAAACCTTCTTAAAAACAGTTTACACCGTATGGGATTTGGACCTTATGGAGATCCTGTTTGGGAATTTCATAGACGTGGAGGAGAGAAATGTTGTTGGGTTAGGAGAGGAGGAGGATATCCCCAATTCTCATAGAACTGGCTCAAATGTATTTGAGTACTCTTTGAGTGCTATTTACTCAGTCAATGCCACCTCGATTTATTCAGATTCTTCGAACTCAACGATCTCGAATAGAGAATGATACCTTTTTTTGCAGCCACAACTCTTAATAGATTTTTCAGCTATAAACATCTTGTAACTCGGGCACATCAACTTAAAGATTTTAATGAGGCTTCTATCATTTTTGATATATTAAAGCAGAGATATTGAGTAACCAGAGAAGAAAAAGACTTAAATGACTCTGACCACACGGCTCCACTATTTGCCAACATTCGCTGTTCATTCACCTTTTGTGGACCTATCAGTTTTCTCCAGCTTACGGAAACACCATGTTGCATTTTTCTGTTGAGCCCAACGGCTCCACAAAATACAGTAAGTTGGGCATCTCTTCGAATTAAACCATAGATACTTTCGATTTAGAAAATATTTGAAGTGTTGATATATCACATGCAATTCAGTAGTTAGCTATTGTACAATTATGTTGATACACAATTTGAGGCAATGCATAATTAAATTCAATCTCAAAGCGAACTGAACGATTCGGATAGTTTTCGCAACCTCCAAAAATTTTCACAATCAAAAACGCTACACACCAAATGACTGAGATTGAACTTGGCACTGTTGCAGACATGCACGTCCATCTTCGTGATGGAAAGATGATGGAATTAATCACACCAACAGTGAAAACGGGGGGTGTGTCTGTTGCATATATTATGCCTAACTTAGTCCCACCTGTAACTACTATCGACAGGGTGAAGCTGTACCGAGATGACTTGCAAAAGTTGTCACCAAGCACCACATTCTTGATGTCGTTTTACTTGAGCCATGAGTTGACTCCCAAGTTAATTGAAGATGCGGCTACTGGTGGCTACATACACGGTGTCAAATGTTATCCTGCTGGAGTTACCACCAACTCCAAGTATGGAGTAGACCCAAACAACTTCAGTGCATTTTACCCGATTTTTGAGGCGATGCAGAAGCACAATTTGGTGCTCAACATCCATGGTGAAAAGCCTCCAGTCAAAAAGACTGAATCCTTGTCAGCAGAAGATGAAATACACGTGTTAAATGCTGAACCAAAGTTCTTACCTGCCTTGAGGAAATTGCATGCAGACTTCCCCAAGTTGAAAATAGTTTTGGAGCACTGTACTACAAGTGATGCTGTAAAGTTGATCAGAGAGTTAAACGAGGGAAACACAGGTGAGGTTTTTGTCTCTGGTACAATCACAGCACACCACTTGTCACTTACTATTGATTCGTGGGCTGGAAACCCAATCAACTTTTGCAAACCAGTTGCTAAGTTACCTACTGACAGAGCAGCTTTAGTTGACGCAGCTACAAGTGGAGAAGCATGGTTTTTTTTTGGTTCTGACTCCGCACCGCATCCGATCGAGGCAAAAAGTACCCACGTAGGAGTATGCGCAGGAGTGTATACACAGAGCCACGCGATAGCATATTTGGCACAAGTTTTCCAAGAGACTAACAAATTGGAAAACTTAAAGAAGTTTGTCAGTGTGCACGGGTTGCAATTCTACAAGGCTAACTTAGACTTGGACAAGATCAAAGCTAAGGAACCAAAGCTGGTATGGCTTGTCAAGAGAGAAAACACAGTACCTGAGGTTATTGGATCCGGTGAATTGAAAGTTGTTCCCTTTAAAGCCGGAGAAACTTTGGACTGGGCCGTCGAATGGAGATGAGATATCCCTTATATTATCTAAGCCCTCAATACATGTCAGATAAAAGTACCGATACAAGGTAATAATTAAATATTCTATCTACAGTAGAGTAAAATGTTTTAAACAATATTCCTAAGCGAAACCATTGTTGATAGATATATAGAAGTTCTTCGATGAATAAATATTGTAACCAACCAGCATTACTTTGGTACCTTCAATAGAAGATTGTTTTTTTTTTAACCGCGATCTCTAAACTAACATGATACCGTGCTTTGTGAAACCAATTAGAAGAATCCGTTTCTTTGTTTAGGAAAATATAGTTATTGCCTTATTTGTTATATTTTAGCTATTACGATTAGTGCTTATCATCCTGTTATATGCAGTAAAAATATCCAACTTTTGAGCGGACGGCACTTAATGAAATTCACTTTTGAGTTGTTACCGGGTATCGAACTCTTTAGACTAGGGCGATCCCCACGTGTTTTGATTAGATTATGTACTTCCATAGACCGTTAGAGAATCCAAATACCAGGGCTTAAGTGTTTCTAGACACGTTCTGCCCTTAATTTGTTGTGCTATTTATGCTCCAGAGTACACTTACAGTTTTCCTTGTACGGCAGCAAACATGCAAAGAAATAACCTTCTTGGGAAACTTTCTTGAGTGTATGAATGGGGTTTTTCATGTTAAAACATCACTCGAAAAATATCAAAATCTTATGCCGATTTTCCGTCTAAGCCAGTATAAGATAAGATTATAATGTTATGATAGAAGGTCACACTTCTCCAGAACTCTTGTAGGGACGTAAAACTTAAAAGATAATTGAAGGAGGAGGGGGAATTAGACATGAAATGCAAAGGCTCGCTTACACATAGGTGAGCCCATCTCAAAAATATTGTAGTCAATTATTCCCTACTAATTCTCCTTCCATTTCAGCTCCACGTGCCATTGGCGTCTTCCCAATAAGGTCACACGCACATTTGAAAGAATTTTTTATTTGACGTCTTTGGCACACCAAGAAGTGTCTAATTTTCTTGACTTCAGAAAGACAGCGGTTAATATGTCTATGTTTGCCAAGGTGAGAATTGGGGTGTAATTTGATTCCTATAATGACTTGGTTTAGCCGTGTCGTAATAACTAAAAGGGTGCGAGTAGATCAGATTAACAGTACGCTTCAGAGGGGATGTGATTCAAATATCAGTGGCTCGAAACCAACGCCTTTGTACTCAATTCAACTATCTTCATTCACGTTCTCATTTGAGAGGCCCTCTCAATTTTTTTTTTGATTACTCTCTAAATCGCGGGGATCCAGTTTACTATAAATACAGAGGGCAATCCTCAAGCCATTAGTATTTTGCACTGTAGATAGAAACCACCAAAAAAGGTTTTTAACTTATATAAATATATACTTGCTCACATAATGGCTAGTAGAGATTTACCACATTCCTTTAGTGAAGCCGCTTTTGGGTGGACCCGTCACTTGTCAAAGGAAATTACTTTAAACAAGAAGACTGATGTACTTGTTGAAGAAGATTACCAACCAGAAGAGTTAGGAGCTGCCGAACGTGTGCACAAGGTGCAGATGAAAAACTTGTGGCCTGCGTTTGTATCAGGTGCTGGTTTGTTCTCTGACGGTTATGTTAACAATTCTATTGGTACGGTATCGTATTGTTTAGGTGTTCTCTACCCTAAAGAATATAAGGAGTCCAATGCCATTTCCAATGTCTCTTCGATCGCCTTCGTTGGTACGGTTGTTGGTCAATTGTCATTCGGTTACATTGCTGACCGTGTTGCCAGAAAAGGTGGTATGATGGTTGCCAACGTCATGTTGATTTTCTTCACATTGCTTACTGCTGTTGGTACCTGGGGTGCAGGTGGTTCTCCACAAGGATTATTCGCTGCTTTAACAGCTTTACGTTTCTTCTTGGGTATTGCTATTGGTGCTGAGTATCCAACCGCTTCGGTCATCGCCTCTGAATTCGCTAACATGTTGCCTTCTGGTAAGAGAAACAGATATTTTGCATGGTTCACCAACGCTATGATTGATCTTGGGTTCGTTATTTCCGCATTTGTTCCATTGGTTTTACTTTGGATCTTCAGTCACAGACACTTAACTGCTGTCTGGAGATTGACTTTGGGTTTGGGTGTCATTCCTCCTATTTCACTTTTCTTCATGAGATTGAAGATCAAAGACAGTGCTGCATTTGACAAATTGAACATGAAGAAAGTTGAGAAGTTTCCATTATTCCTTGTCATCAAGTTCTACTGGTTTAGATTGGCAATTATCAGTTTTGTCTGGTTTGTCTATGATTTCTCCGCTTACTCATTTGGTATTTACTCCTCATACATTATCGGTCAAATTATCCCAGACGGTGACATTTACAAGACCTTTGGTTGGAACGTTGTTTTCAACTTGTTCTACATGCCAGGTGCTTTCTTGGGTGCTTTGAGTGCCGATTATATTGGCCCAAGATTGACCTTGGCCAGTGGAATGATCTTGCAAGGTATTATTGGTTTCATCATGGCTGCTCTTTACCCACACTTGAAGCATCACATTGGTGGCTTCGTTGTCGTCTATGGTATCTTCACTTCATTGGGTGAATTTGGACCAGGTGACAACATTGGTTTGTTAGCTTCTAAGACTTCTGCTACTCCAATCAGAGGTCAATACTATGGTATTGCTGCTGCTACTGGTAAGATTGGTGCTTTCGTTGGTACTTGGGTCTTCCCAGTCATTATCAAGAACACTGCCAGAAAGGGAACTGACAGAGGTAACCAAATGCCTTTCTACATTTCCTCCACCTTGGCTATTTTTGCTGGTCTCTTGGTGCTTTTCTTCTGTCCATCTGTTGGTCAAGACGCCATCAACAAGGAAGATGTTGATTTTGTTGAATACTTGAAGGCTAACGGTTACGACATGACTCAATTGGGTAACGCTGGTGTTGTCACTCAAACCGATGAAGACGGTAATGTTATTCAACAAACCGATAACAACGGTAAAGTCATTGAGGTTGAAACCGATGACTCGGTCACTAAAGAAAATCAATTGAAGGTCCACGAAAAGGAACTGCACCTGATTGAGAAGTAGTTTCTCCACTTTTTAACTTAACTTTTTAATTCTCTTAATATTTAATTTATTCAACTGAATGTAGACCAATCCAGGATTACTCGTAACCATACGTGCATACTTTTAGGTATTTGAGAGGAATTTATTGCCTTGTTTTATGCACTAGCATTGTTGAATATAAGAAACCAAAATTTTGCACCCCCAGTCTTGATTAACGAGGAGCATGATCGTACCTTCCCCAGTGTTAGCTTCTTGAAACAAGGCGCACGTGTAGTACTATTTAATTTGCAGCAATTGTCTAAGCCTGGTTTTGTAACAATTCTGCAACAAGATGCTCAAAAGAAACTTAGCACACGTGTGACAGTGAATCTGGTATTGTAATTCGGCTAACAGAACTGTTTTAGCTTTTGCCCAGTTTCTTAGCTGTCAATTGTGTCAGAAGTCGTATATGTACCTCAAACTTCAGTAAACAAAAGTCTGGGTATTTTTGACTTTCAGAGCGTTCGCTAGTGTTGCAGAGTACCTTTTAGGCTGATTTGATTTAATTTGGATGTGGTGCTTGTGCGGGATAATCGTTTCTACCTGGATGCTGCTAAGCCGTTGGGAGGCTCTTGATCATTATCGACATCTGCAAATTGTTTTGTAATCGATTCATGTAGGAAACAGGCTTTATATTGTGGCTTTCATATCATGCCAATACTAACAGACTACACATCCTGAGAATACTAGTCGTGTGGTACAAGGCTTTGAACCCACGTTCTCATGTTCCTAATTTACACAGACGGCAATTTGATGGAAATATGTAACACAAGCTTGAAAAACGGTTACTTTATTTTTAAAAGTGCTTTAATCTTCTGGTCGAAGAACGATCGTGGGATTTAGTGGTAATGGCTATTGTTTCCCTAATGAGGTAGGATTAACCGCAAGTATACAGTATAAATAACAGTGCTCTATCTTTACACTATCAAATTTAGTCAATAATATCATCGAAGAACCATAATTTTGCAGCAATGGCTACCAGAGATTTTCCAAAGTCATTGTATGACTTGACTGGCGGTGTAGCCAAGAATATCATGGCTGAAATGACCATTAACAAGTCCAAAACTCAGTTAGCTGAAGAAGATGAACAACCAGAAGATACTGAAAAGGAGCACAATGTTAAGATGAAGAACTTATGGCCTGCGTTTATTTCGGGCGCTGGTTTGTTCTCAGATGGTTACATTAACAATTCTATAGGTACGGTATCGTATTGTTTAGGTGTTCTCTACCCTAAAGAATATAAGGAGTCCAATGCTATTTCCAATGTCTCTTCCATTGCGTTCGCAGGTGTTGTTGTTGGTCAATTAACCTTTGGTTATATCTCAGATCATGTTGCAAGAAAAGGTGGTATGATGGCTGCTTGTGTTATGTTGATTATTTTCTCTTTGCTCACAGCTGTTGGTACTTGGGGTGCACACGGTAGTCCTTTTGGATTATTTGCAGCTTTGACAGCCTTCCGTTTTTTCTTGGGAATTGCCATTGGTTCTGAGTATCCTACATCGTCTGTTATTGCTTCCGAGTTTGCCAACCAGTTACCTT